>OW052220.1:123799136-124267073 GCA_932526605.1 Nephrotoma flavescens | reverse complement strand
AATATATATATATATATATATATATATATATATATTATATATATATATATATATATATATATATATATATATATATATATATATATATATATATATATATATATATATATATATATATATATATATATATATATATATATATATATATATATATATATATATATATATATATATATATATATATATATATATATATATATATATATATATATATATATATATATATATATATATATATATATATATATATATATATATATATATATATATATATATATATATATATATATATATATATATATATATATATATATATATATATATATATATATATATATATATATATATATATATATATATATATATATATATATATATATATATACAGTGGAAGAAAGATTTATTAAAAATAATATTTCATATCGCGCTGTGATCACACCACTGATGGTAACTAGACGAAATATTGTGCGATTCGTTACAGATTTGGTAAAACCATGCTGTTCTTCAGCTAGAATAATGTTTTAATCCAAAAATTTAATGAATCGCAAATTAACAATTTTTTCTGTTCTTACCGACCAATCCATTTGTCTGAACTGTACAGAGACCGAATTTAGAATAACAAGAAACATTTAAAAGAAAAAATTAAAAAATGTTCTTAACTAATTTTGTTTAAATTTAATTTACAATTTTTTCTTTTTAATAAAACGAAATTCAATCTCTTTTGATTCTTGTGAACTGATTTCGACTAAAAACAACTAGGATCTCTCTATTTACGGAAAAACCTTAAGTATGAAGTTTGATCCCGATGAGTTAATCCGCGTGGGTTGTAAAGGCACCGATTTTTTGTTAAAAATCGTCATTTCCGATTAAATTTTGGAAAACCGGTCTGGGCTGATATTGTTGCAAAATTAATTTAGAATCTTTTAGTTCATAATCATTTTTATGTACTATAATAGCTGTTAATTTCGTTGAACCGGTTTTCTCCGAAAATCACTGGGATCATCCAATTTGTAAAAAAATGTTTAGTAAGAAGTTTCATCTCGATCAGTCGAAAGATATGTCGAAATGCTACAGGCACTTATTCTGTACGATACCACGCACACACGGAGATATTTTTAAAAACAAATTTTGACATCGATGATATAGCGAATGATAAAACTGCAAAAAACTCGAGGTCAAACATTTACATTATTACTTTCTTTTACTCCCGTGTGGAGATGCCGAACTCCCATCGTGGCGCGTCCCCAGGTGGCGGATAGGGGAATGCTCTTTAACCGGCTTGCCGGAGGGTAGGTGGGAAATAAAATACCATCCGCGGACCAAATCTGGATAGGGGAAGGAACCCCGAACAATAAACCAACCATTAAACAATGAGTTTACAACCCAACGGAATATATACCCCAGGTGGTACGTCAACTTTACAGTTGGCCAATCCACCCTCACACGAGGCAGGCTCAACGGATTCTGGGGTGAGCCAACCATTGCTAAACCCGTTTATACCAAGCACAAGTATTTGTAGATCACCAACTATACAAATGCATCCCGCTATTCAGCAGAAGAACGATAATGCTGAATGCAGTCAGAACGGAAACCACGATGTCACTAGAGAAAACGATGAGTTAAAAAAATCGTTAGAAAATTTAATGAAAATCAATGAACAGCTATTCAAAGAAGTCCAACAGCTTAAAGAAGAAATTTCTGTAATCAAAAATGATAATCAAGCCAAAGGAAATACTATAGCTATCTATGAAACAGATGAACACGAATTGGCGTATGAAACGAGTTTTATACGAAAGCAAATTAAAACTAAACGTCAAAACAAAAAAAGAAAAGCAGAATCTTCGCCTGAAGTGGAACCATCAATTCAGAGTGTCAGAAAACCACAACCCCAACGACCTGAACAGTCAACTACGGACCTAGTGAAGGTGCATAAGAACGTATCACTGATACCGAAAGAGAGACCACTGCAACCAATTAAAACATCAAACGTAATCATCGAAGGAAATGCAGGAAAAACAACCAACACGTAAAGAGATACCACCTCCACCCATTAACATACTTAATGTTAGTGAATACGAAATAATTAAAAAAATAGTGAAGTTAGTTCCAAACGATAAATATAAAGTCACTGCACTAAATAATAACGTTTGGAAAGTGAATGCACTTGACCCAGAAACCTACAGAATGTTATTAAATGCAATCACCGCTCAAAACATCGAATGGTTCACCTATGAAAACAAGGCTGAGCAACCAATTAAAGTCATGGCCAGAGGGGCATCATACATGCCCAAACGAAGAAATAATTGAGGAACTTAGCCAGAAAGGATTCAAAATTTTAAACGCTGTGAACATATTAAAGAGAAAGGTCACTATAAAAGCAAACGGTGAACGACAAACAACCAAAGTTGGTCTGCCCCTTTTCATGCTAATATTTGACAACGCTGAGAGCATTGATAGGGTATATGGAATCAAAGCAATCCTTAATATGAAAGTTAAGATTGAGACATTAAAAAAGAACCCTAGTAGAATACCACAGTGCTACAACTGCCAGGCATATAACCACACACGCAAATACTGCAATAGGGAACCAAGATGCGTAAAGTGTGCTGGGAAACATCTAACAAAAGAATGCAACAAAAGTAAGAACGAACCAGTAAAATGCATACACTGTGGTAATCATCACCCAGCAAATTACAGAGGCTGCGAGGTAGCGAAAGAGCTGCAAAGAATGAGAGACAACAAGAGAAACAAGTCAGAGTTCTCAACCTAGGATGCAATCCTACTCAAAACGAATCCCCCTAAATAGCGGCAAAGTTAAAGAAGGCATAACATATGCGCAAATGGCTAAGCAGAATAAAAATATCAGGAACGCTCCGAGTCAGGAAAACCATGGCGTGCAAGAAATACTTCAGAAGCTAAACGCTATCAATTCACATCTGGCTGGCCAGGACCAAAAACTAGAATCTATGGGCGAGTTACTGAAAAAACAAGAACAGAGACTAGTAACACTAGAAAATACATCGATGAGCCAAGATAAAATAATAACGGATGCGTCAAGTAAAACTAGAGAAGTTATTGAGTACCTTCATTCTAGTCCATCTTATATATTAATACGCTTAATTTTTAGTTTGTACTCCCTTTTTAACCTATTTCCCGTGCGCATATCTTAATGAAACATATATCAGGTGAAAGGTATTTTTTCATATATGTGCAGAATATATGTTTTATTAGGGAACGTGCACGGGAAATAGGTGTAAAAGCCAAGAAACGTTTTTCCTATACTGTACATCTTATATATTAATCACAACTCCAGAATGTCATGACAAAATATGTTTGTACTGAACCGTCATTACACCGTGACAATATAGAACAAAACAGAGAACATAAAATGAATTTATATACTACAAACATTTTGGTGTTAAGAGGTGTGAGTGTAAAAATAGAATTTTATCATGGCACTCTATCGTGATGACAAAACTTTGCGAGTGATGATCGACCTGAATACTTACACAAACATAATATCTATGGAAAGTTTGGAATAATCATTTCCGTCCGATTTCAGGCAAAAGTCATGGGATCTTTTAATTTATGAGAAAAGTTGAAGTGGAAAGTTTCGTCCCGATATGCGGTTGATTTGTGTCCCAGTATATTTCGTAACCGGATAATTTATTAAGCCCTTAATTTCATGCTTGAAATAGCGTGACGTGTTTCTGCTTTTTGTGTGGTCGTAAGTCGACTATATAATCTACATAAATGCATTACTTTTGGTTACTTTGTTAATACGAGATATGCTTTGGAAAACGTCAAAATTATTCATATACAAAAGATCCGCGGTCCTTTTGTACATTCCTTGTTAAATATTTAGATTAAAGTTGAGCGCCTCAGTAATTGTGTGCCTTTCCCTTTTAAGATTTTAATATTTAGAAATGGCGCGTTTCGACAACATGTATGCGAGTGCAAATGAAGACCAGAAGCGCGTAATTAATGAGGTACGAAGCGCGCTCGAATCTGAAACCCTGTCAGAAAAGGTCTTTTACGTTGACGCTCCCGACGGGTATGGCAAGACATTAGTATTGCAATCACTCATTGCATTTACCAATGGGCGTGGCTTGGAGTCCATTTGCTCCGCCTTCACTGGAATCGCCACGAGCTTGATGGAAGGTGGGCGCACACTACATAATATTTTCAAACTGCCGGTTCCGATGGATGAGTCATCAGTTTCATCAATGAAGCCAAACTCCTGGCGCGCTGCCAAGTTGAAAAGCGCGCGACTCATCATGGGAGATGAGACCAGCATCATGCCAGGGGCAGCGCTCACAAACATAGACAGACTATTATGAGATTTGTACAGAGGAAAGCCGGAAGAGGGTGTTCTATTCACTTGAAAAACCATCCTCATGTGTGGTGACTTGTGATAGTGCTTGCCTGTTGTACCAAAAGCGAAGCGCGCGAACTTGCGAATCAAGCATCAAGTTGAGCCTGTTTTGGAAATTGGTAAACAAGTTTACACTCACCAAGAACATGCGCATCGATGAAGATGAGGATGAGTTTACGCAATACTTGCTTTCTGTTGGAAACGGCAATGCTCGAACCGAATCGATCACACTTCCGGTGTGCTTTTCCAGTTCTCAAAGTGTGATCGATTTCGTGTATGGTAACATCAACACAACATTAGCCGAGGGAACCATCGAGGAGCACGCCATCATTATACCCAAGAATGATGATTGCGCGCTAATCAATCAGCAGGTGTTTGGCCTCCTGCCCGGAGGACAAGAAGTCAAACTTAGTGTTGATAAAGTTGAGAGTGACGACATGAATGAGGAACCCCGCCTACCCGTCGAGTTTCTCAACAAGATTGAAGGGTCCATCTCGCCAAAGGTAAACACGATCGTTCTTTTGATGAGGAATCTAAGCACTAGCAAGGGTCTTATCAATGGAAAACGCATGCGAGTCGCAAAAATAAACCGCTACAGTCTGGAATTTGATTTGCAGACTGGCTTCTCAAAAGGTGAGCGCGTTCTCATCCCACGCCTGAAGCTCTCACCCTCGGAAGGCACCTTTTCATTTAAAATGTCTCGCCTCCAATTTCCGGTCCAGCTCGCGTTCGACATAACCATCAATAAGAGTCAGGGCCAAAGCTTGAAGAAGGTAGGAGTGTACTTGCTGGCCCCCGTATTTACACACGGTCAGCTGTATGTGGTTTTTTCACGATACATTTCTTATTAAATATTTAATAGGGTATATGAATTTACTTTATTTTTGATAAAAGTGCATCAAATTTACATCTTAAAAAATCTTCTTAATCATTTCTTAACCAAAAATTCAATAAAATGTAATCATGTGACTGATTATTCAGTCACAGGTCAGCTAGTACAAACTTAACAAGAAAAAATAATGACACAATATTTAAGAATTGCTACCTGGAATGCAAATGGCCTAGCGCAACGCATTTCAGAATTAGAAGTATTTTTAAACACAAAAAAATTGATATATGCCTAATTTCAGAAAGTCATTTTACCAGAACGTCGTATGTCAAAATACGTGGATATCAGTGCTATCAAGCTCTACACCCAGCAGAAAGAGCTAGAGGCGGGACAGCAATCTTCGTTAAGGACAATATAAAACACCACGAAGAATTAAAAATAGAGGAGGAAGCTATGCAAGTAGCTACTGTATCTATTGAAACCAAAAACAACAAGAGCTATAGTATATCAGCAATCTACTGTCCACCCAGATATAACACAAAAAACGAAGACTACATCAAACTTCTTAAATCGCTTGGTAGTAATTTTATTATTGGAGGCGACTTTAACGCGAAACACATATTCTGGGGATCAAATAGAACTAGTCCTAAAGGAAGGGAGCTATTTAAAGCAGGCAGGATATTAAAATGTGAGTTCCACTCCAGTAGAAAGCCAACCTACTGGATTTCTGGACCTTCGACCATCTGGATTTCTATATATCAAGAGGTATCTCCGAAAATTACTTAGCAGTTGAAAATGAAGAAGGGCTATCGTCAGACCATTCACCAGTTCTATTGACAATAAGTGACACGGTAATCAGGAATGCAAGCCCTCCACGATTAACAAATAACAAAACCAACTGGGAATACTTTCGACAGCTAATCGAAGAAAGCATCAACCTACACGTGCATATATCGAACGCTTACACGATAGAAGAAGAACTAGAAAACCTCATTGAAAGTGTGCAAAAAGCGGCTTGGGAAAGTACTCCTGACCAGCAAGAAATATTACAAAAAAAGTATAACCTATCCAGTTGAAGTGAGAGAGTTGGTTAACGAAAAAAGAAGAGCTCGTAAGACTTGGCAGAGAACCAGAGCCCCTGAAGACAAAACAATCCTAAACAACTTGTGCAACAAACTTAAACTACTTATAAAGGAGATTAAGAATGAGTCAGTTGCAAGCTTCCTAAGTAACCTGACAGGTAAACCTGACACAGACTATTCCTTGTGGAAAGCCACCAAAGGTTTAAAATAAATGCCTAAAATGCAAGTGCCACCCATTATAATGGTTGATGGAACCTGGGCTCGCAGCGAAAAGCAAAAAGCTGATCTGTTTGCCGAACACCTAGAAAATGCCTTCAAACCACCAACTGGACAAGCGGATAATGAATATCTAACACATATAAGCAAAGTAGGCGAGGCATCTGTGCTACCAGTTACTTTGAAAGAAATCAAACAAGAAGTAAAAAACCTCAAAGATAAAAAAGCCCCTGAATACGACTTGATAACGGGGCGAATAATCAAAGCTTTACCAGAAAAAGCACTAAGGAAACTACAGCACATAATCAATGCTATCTTTAGACTATGTTATGTTCCAAGACAGTGGAAAGCAGCGGAAATCATAATGATTCCAAAGCCCAATAAATCACTAAACGACAAAACGTCGTATAGGCCTATTTCTTTGTTAACAACAACATCAAAAATTTTCGAGAGACTGTTTCTCAAGAGATTAAAGCCAATTATAGAGAGCAGAAATCTTATACCAGAACATCAATTTGGGTTTCGAGAAAGGCACTCAACGACAGGTACATAGGATTACTGATACTATTGAGGAGGCGCTGAAAAAAAAGGAAGTATGTTCAGCAATATTCTTAGACGTAGCCCAAGCATTTGATAAGGTGTGGCACCGCGGTCTAGAATTTAAGCTCCAACGAGATCTGCCAAAACAACATTTTGAATTGCTAAAGTCTTACATCAACAACCGTTACTTCCGGGTGAGACAGGGCGAAGAATACTCTAAACTAGAATAAGCTAGAATAGGAACGAGTCTGAATTCACAACCAATTCCATATTCTAATAATGCTAAGTATCTCGGCATGACGCTAGACTCTAAACTCAGGTGGAAAGCGCATGTTAAAAAGAAAAGGCAAGAACTGAATTTAAAATTCAGAAAAATGCGCTGGCTTATTGGAAGAAACTCCGAGCTTAGAACGCACAACAAACTGCTGTTATATAAACAAATCTTAAAACCTATCTGGACGTATGGTATTCAGCTTTGGGGCTGCGCAAGAAAAACTACAGTGAAGATCATTCAAACATTTCAAAACAAAGTACTACGTAGCATTGTGAATGCTCCTTTTTACATTAGAAATGACAATCTCCATCGAGACCTAAACATGGAATACGTCAGCGATGAAATAAAAAAAAATTGCAAGGAGTCATGTACTGCGACTGCAGCAGCAAGACAACGAGGAGCTGCGGAACCTACTGGATCGCGCCAATGGACCAAAGCGCCTAAAAAGAACAAAGCCTTTAGAATTAGTGGTTCCTTGAGCCGCTTAAATCAAAGGACTAGCAGAGCTGGGATGAAGCAATAGGTCTCATTCCATAAGAATAGACTACAAAAATAATAAAACAGTTACTAGATAATCTATATGATTAGTTGTAATATTATACAGAAATAAAGATTTTTTAAATTAAAAAAAAAAAAAAAAAAAAAAAACCTTTCTTTTACTAAGTAAAATAAATTATAGTAATAATGAAACATTTTCACATCGATATTATTCTAAATTTACCATTGGCTGTATCACTGAAGTCTAAAAAAGTGGATTTAAAAACAGCCCAGACAAATTGACTCGGAATGAAACTTCTTACTTAAGCTTTTCTCATAAATTGTTAGATCTCAGTGAATTTTGTTCTAAATCAGTGCACTGTAAGTGAAAGCTTACATAAGAGCTTTTTCGTTTTTTGCAAATATTTTGAAAAGTATGTCATTTACAAGAACAACGATTCTGAACTAACACATTTATATGAAACTAGCTGACCCGGCGAACTTTGTCCCGCCCCAAATTAATTCGCGAAATGATTTTGATGAGAGAAAAGACCAAACAACTCAACTCAATTCACAATAGACGATTGAGTTGAGTAGACATTTCATTCTCTTTTTCATCGAATCGATTCAAAATCAGGCATCTATCGAAAATTGAGTTGTTTTTTAGATTTTTTCTCTCAGTGTGGAAATGAATTTAAGTCAGTTGGAATTCAGAAGAATTCAATGTATTCTATTCGAGTGGAATTAAATCGAATATACAGACGCAAATCAATATAATGCATTGTGGTAAACAATATTTTTTGTTTTGTTCTCCGGCGCATAAATGAACAACGATGATGGGTTGCCAACTCTCGAACACGTTTCATACAACTGACCATGAGAAAAATACGGAAATCCCAGATTTATTCCGCACAATTACAACGATTAACCTTGCGATTTGTTAATCATGATAGCGAACGCCAAACGAACTGAATGCGCTTCAGGTCGAACGGAATGTCAGTTGGAATCAGAGGAATTCTCGGAATTAGAACATACCCTCCTTTGAATTTGCCCTTGATGATCGTCGCTTGAATCACGTTTATCATCAGTTTTTTCACGTTTATCATCAGTGGTATTCCCGGCAAATCAACCGCATTCAAAAACTCGATCGGATGTTGGTTATACCTCGTCTTGATTGGTCACACAGTCAACGAATTTGTAACAATGCATTTCCCCGGCGATTTGATTTTGAATCAAGTAATTCAGACTGGCTACTGTCAGACTGTCCATTCGCTCCAAAATCGTTGAGCAAATCGTGATTCATATAATTTCGGCGGCTGTCCGGAAACACTTTCGTGATAAGCTTTTCCTGCGATATGGTGAACATGCATAAAATCGAGGGAAACGAAATCAATCCGGCGAAACATCAACAGGAATTTGACCATTACAAAGCGCCGACAGCTGTTTGGAAAAATCAGCAGTTGGTGACTCGTTCTGTAATGCGACTTTCACGTTCGCTTCCAATTGTCCGATTGAACGCTTCCAATGATCGTTTTCGTGCGATTGTGCAATCGTCCCAGATGATGATTTTGCATTCTTGCAATACCTTGACCATCGCCGAGTTCTTGGCAATTGAGCACACCGGCTTGTCATTGGTGTGGATATTCATCGGAAACTTCAATGCAGAGTGTACCGTCGGCTTTAGGATCTGTCGCCTACAGGATTTTCTCAATTAACCACAGCACAATGTGTACAGGTGGTAATCCACGCTTCTGCCACTCTACTGGATACATCCAACAACGAAAACCATCTGCTTAACGATGAAGTCTATTATCGCCCTGAGTTTTTGTTTGAACACACGTGTCGTGATGTCGTGGTGATCGCTGGAAATTTGTTCTGGTAGTAGATTACCGTTAATTTCAGGCCATTTCGAATTGCATGTGAACGTGATGAACAAATTTGGCCGTCCGTAATGCCGCACATACGTCATAGCATCCTGGGCATATTCATGCATATGTCGTGGGCTGCCAACATATATCGCTGGGAGAATGGTCAATTGACCGACGTTTGTTGCATTTCCTTCCGAAACGATAGCATCGCGCAGATGAATGTACTGCTCGGAACGTAGTTTTGATTGATTGAATCGGATGAAATTTAAACGTTCCGTTTCGATCTTGAACAATCGACGATATTTCAAAAGATGATTGTCCACGCTTTGTCTCATATTCAATCGATAAGTATAAAAATGCATGGAACTGATGCAAAAGACATTAAAGTTCTCTCGTTTTGACGTATTGAAAAGCGCAAGACGATAACTTAATTCGAATTCGGAATTTCCAGCGAAATAAATTTGAAGGAACTTGGGTCCTCCATTCGCTGGTGGCATCAACGCTCTGCTTCCGATAATAAATTTGCCCTTGAATCTTTAAAATAGAGGGCAATTTTGAATATTATGAGTACAATCGTTCAACATAATCGAAATAATGAACACGTGGTGACGTCATTACCTTATAGGTGGGATTGTAGCCGGGTTGACGAACAACAAAGTGCAATGTCGACACACGGCAGACACTCATTAATCCACAAAAAAGAACTTACCGAACGAATCAATCTCAATCCCGCAATCCAATTTGATAACCGCACTTGTCACGCACCATTAAATTTTTGGAAATAATTATCGAAATCACACCGAACTTCTTATGATTGTAATAATGGCACCGTCTATGGATGCAATGTACACAATCCGAATATCATAAAACAGTTAATTAATACTCAAATTTCCAAATTTTTGTTGTTTTTATCAATTTATTTCACAATTTTCTGAGATTTTTCAAGCTTTGCATCGACTTTTCACTCATCACAGCGTCCAAAAACATCAAAACATGCAAAAAATTCAAAATTTCATAGAAAAAAAATTCAATTTTCTTCGAGTTTTTCCGGAAGTTTCCAAGTTTTTCACTCAGATTTTCCGATTTTTTTCTTCTAAAAGACCATCTGGATCCGCGCAAAATCCTTTACAAAGTATCATTTTCCGATTTTCTGAATTTCCCGATTTTTTCGGTAGATTTTGCCAATCGTAAGAATCATCTCTTGGCAATTGTGAACCCAACAAAAAAAGATTGAACCAAATCAGTTCAGCCGTTCTCCACTGATGTACACAAATACATTTTCTACACCATTTTTATATATTTAGATAGATCATAGATAGATAGATAGAGATGGATAAAAAACAAAATACTCCTGTGCGATTCGAATCCAGTACCTCCCAGCCCAAGCGCAGAAGCTTTAACCACTGCACCACCTGTCTCATATTAAAATTATTTTACACAAACTATTTTTTAATTTAATAATATGTAAAAGTTCTTTTAATTATACAAATATATAAATATTGAGGTAATGTAGAAGTAACTTAATTAAAATAAAAAATTATAATTTAATTTTGAACACACCGAAAGTACGTGTTTTCTACTCGAACGCCATGTTGAATTTTTCATATATATGTAGGTTCAAATGAGTTTTCCAAAATTTAAGTGGAAGTGACTTTTTACAAAAAACTGTTTTTTATGTGGTGGTGTCGGAATTAAACTTCAAACTAAAGCTTTTTCTATAAATTGGGAGATCCATGCGAAATATGGTGGATATCTGTGTACCGGAAGTGGCATTTTCCACAGGATCATTTTCAATTTTTACAGACAATATGAAATTTTCAACGACGGTTGAATGAAATTGTTAGTTTTCTGTAATTTAAGCAGGATAATCATTTTTGATTATACAAGGCAGTTTTTTTCAAAAATCCGGTGGGTTCAATTTTTCGATTTAGAAATTAAGTGTAGTGTATTCGAGAACTATGTACATTTGTCGTAAAAGAAAGTTGGATGTTGGCCACAACATATTCACGCTTCTATTTTTTCCTACGTAAAAGAAACTAAAAGGCGTGAATGATATTATAATTATTTAGTCACTAAATAATTTTTATAAATTTAATATTTCATTCACTCGCATCTTTCACTTTATGTGGGTAAATTATTGATTTTATAAAACGTAACATAAAAAGGAGATTGTATCGTGCATTAACTGTGTTTCAAAAATTTAAAATTAAATAACGGGTGATTTTTTAAGAGCTTGAGAACTTTTTTTAAAAAAAAAACGCATAAAATTTGCAAAATCTCATCGGTTCTTTATTTGAAACGTTAGATTGGTCCATGACATTTACTTTTTGAAGATAATTTCATTTAAATGTTGACCGCGGCTGCGTCTTAGGTGGTCCATTCGGAAAGTCCAATTTTGGGCAACTTTTTCGAGCATTTCGGCCGGAATAGCCCGAATTTCTTCGGAAATGTTGTCTTCCAAAACTGGAATAGTTGCTGGCTTATTTCTGTAGACTTTAGACTTGACGTAGCCCCACAAAAAATAGTCTAAAGGCGTCAAATCGCATGATCTTGGTGGCCAACTTACCGGGCCATTTCTTGAGATGAATTGTTCTCCGAAGTTTTCCCTCAAAATGGCCATAGAATCGCGAGCTGTGTGGCATGTAGCGCCATCTTGTTGAAACCACATGTCAACTAAGTTCAGTTCTTCCATTTTTGGCAACAAAAAGTTTGTTAGCATCGAACGATAGCGATCGCCATTCACCGTAACGTTGCGTCCAACAGCATCTTTGAAAAAATACGGTCCAATGATTCCACCAGCGTACAAACCACACCAAACAGTGCATTTTTCGGGATGCATGGGCAGTTCTTGAACGGCTTCTGGTTGCTCTTCACTCCAAATGCGGCAATTTTGCTTATTTACGTAGCCATTCAACCAGAAATGAGCCTCATCGCTGAACAAAATTTGTCGATAAAAAAGCGGATTTTCTGCCAACTTTTCTAGGGCCCATTCACTGAAAATTCGACGTTGTGGCAGATCGTTCGGCTTCAGTTCTTGCAGGAGCTGTATTTTATACGGTTTTACACCAAGATCTTTGCGTAAAATCTTCCATGTCGTCGAATAACACAAACCCAATTGCTGCGAACGGCGACGAATCGACATTTCACGGTCTTCAGCAACACTCTCAGAAACAGACGCAATATTCTCTTCTGTACGCACTGTACGCATTCGTGTGGTTGGTTTAATGTCCAATAAAGTAAACTGAGTGCGAAACTTGGTCACAATCGCATTAATTGTTTGCTCACTTGGTCGATTATGTAGACCATAAATCGGACGTAAATCGCGAAACACTTTTCGAACCGAACACTGATTTTTGTAATATAATTAAATTATTTGCAAGCGTTGCTCGTTAGTAAGTCTATTCATTATGAAATGTCAAAACATACTGAGCATCTTTCTCTTTGACACCTTGTCTGAAATCCCGCGTGATCTGTCAAATACTAATGCATGAAAATCCTAACCACAAAAAAATCACCCGTTATAAGTCGCGCGTCTTCTTTTACGAAATATTAAGGTTTTGAACGAACGATTTCGAAGCATAAAACATCATTGTCATTCCAGTTTCTATAGTAAATTCTTCAACTCAGTAATTCCTCAATAAATATCAGGGCCACCCCGTAGCTTGTCGTTAATATAAATCGTTCCATCTACCCACTTTCTACAACCATCAGCCCATTAGTTTAGTCAGTCGTTCACTAGTCGTTATCTGAGTGAATTATGCTAATTTTACAAAGTGGTTTGTACATATTTTGTAATGTCTTATTCACTATCGTACATTTTCTTAATTCCTGTTTAATTTCTATTTTCTATTAATAGTTATATAAAAATCTACTCGCCATTAGATGAAGATTGATGTGTTAAAAAGGATAAATGAAATCGGATCAAAATAAAAAGGGTTTCAATGTCAAATTATATTAACTTCCTTTTAACACACCTTTTTCGTTACGTCACATTGTGTATAAATATCTGTCATTATATATAGACTAGTAGCTATGTACATACCTTTTAGTTTGACAAGATAAATCGAAATTGTATGAATTGTATTTTGTTCCTGGTAGCAAGTTGTTTTTTTGTTGTTAAATATGAGTTATGTGGATAAATTTCAACACTTAATAATATTCTTGAATTAACAGTACAAACATATTGCTTTTGTATTGATCCATTTATAATAATTTTTTATAAAGCATTTAAGTTAATAAAACTATTCACGTACAAAGGAAATATAACTACATTTTTAGTAAAATATTGTACATTAGTTATGTATTTTAAATGTTGATGACGTTTTAAGGAGATATGGATATTACACAGCAGGCCTCTTTTGAAATTCTATGAATGAGGTTAAAACATCTGATAATCACTTTGGAAATCTGTCTTTCAAATATGGATGTATGACTAACGATGAAAATCGACAGGGAATTTAGGAGTTACAAGATGACAATTGTAAGAATTATAAAAAATTAAAAGGGTAAGCTTTTCTCACTCAATGCTATCCGTTTCCTATTACTAATACTGGATTTCATTTTTCCACCGACCATTCACCTTAAATAATTCCCTCTTACATACTTATATAGTGTGCATACCATTTACCTCTCTATTTGATCCTCCACTAGGTTAACCTAATTTTCTTTTCCGCCGCTAGAAATTAATGTTAAATCTATTACAATGGCTGTCGACTCCACGCGATATCCTAGTCCACCTGTACGGAAAATTATACCCATTCACTCACGTCGGATTGGACAGAAAATTTTCGATGTCAATTGTTACACATTCATTGGGTCTTATCATTCGCTGTGCCATTCAAATGAAAAGAAAAAGAGGAAAGAACAAATTTAAAAAAGCAAAAATGGGAATGCTTATGCCTACATTTTCGTTCTAAATTCGTTCAAAAGGTATATCTCTTGGATATTACATTTTCAATGTTTTTCTTTGTTCATTGTAGATGTAATTGCAGTTGTTTGTTTACTTTTTTGCGGTTGTTGTTGTACTACTTGCTGTTGTTGTAATATTTCCTCTAGTGCTGCTGCTTTTGTTGTTGATCCACAAATAAAGATCTTTATTTGTGGTTGATCCTGTTGCTTTATTGTTTGTTGCGGCCCATTACTCCTTTTAAGCATTTCCGCAAAGGACGTTGCTTTTGTTGCTGGTGTTGTATTTGCATACAATCTAAAGTATTTTGCCTTGGCTTAATGGAAGATTAACCTCTCCTCGGTTTTAATTTATACAGTTTTGACTTCCCTTTGGGTAGTGGACATTTATTATTGTTAATAGGACGCCCGTGTTTACGCATTTTATAATGCTGAGTTCAATTTAATGCGATTGTATTTCGCTGCACTAATATAAACTGGCACGCTGTGCATCTTTTTTTCTGTATGCCAAAACTTCTAGCAAGAACCTAATATTCAGGTTTAAAAATCCTACTTTATCTCCACGATATCCCTGATATGACTCTCAGTTTCTCGACCCATGTTTCCCCCGCTTAGCTTCGATTACTTCATGCTCTTTTATAATCCCCCCTTCTGTTGGATAAAGAAGGTACCTTGAGAAAACTATTCCTTTGGAGCTATTGAATGTTGGATGTTCTATAACTTGCACATGTGCTATACCGTTTTTTGCAAGAATTAATAACTCTTCTGCTCTGGTCCTTTGAGTTTTAATTATGCCGGTCGTAATCATATCCAGTGCTTTCTGGATTCCAAATGGTGACAGCTTTGACAAATTGGAATTTTCATCCTCTTGTTTCATTAAGAACTATTTTTCATTTGCACTAATCAATTGGCTGTCAGTTCCTTTAAATCCCAGCCACCTTCCTCTCACATCCTCAAATCTTTTCCTTCCTTAACCCAGCTGTATACTTTATCACCAACACCAAGCAACTATTGCGTAGGGTAATACAAATTTCGGTGATAGCACGGTAACAGTTTTATATAGTACCAAAGATTATAATATTATGGAAATAACATAAAAAACTCAGTATAACTCAATAAAACAAATACCAGGTACTCAACAATATCATAGTTTGTAATGGAAGTATTTGTGTCGGTTTGAATGCGGACATGAAATTTTTGTTGGGTAGAGAACAGTCGGCTGAGGGGTTCATTTAATTCAAACTTCCATTGCAATTTTTGTTCATGTTCTAACATGTGTACAGTTCGGAGCAACGGATCAAGCAACCACTGCACATCATAATGTAATGATCGAGTTTTGGAGCATACTAAACCAAAATCAATTTAATGTTCGTTTACAGTTTTATTTTTATGCTTCAAAAGTTCGACGTACTATTGTTTCCTTCAAATCCCTCAATAGGTTGAGTGTAGAGATTTTGTTGGTTCGATTTGGTATTCATCTGAATAGGGGTAACAATACACATAAAGAAACAAAATTAATACATTTTTTTTTATTTTCTTGTTTGGAATGCATTTTGTATTTATGATAATATTGATTACCAACACTTCCTCTTTTGGTATATAGTTGGTACATTGTAATGAATTTCTTTTGTTATGTTTTTTTTTATTATATTTAGCTCTTAAATTTTGTTTGGAAAGCACCGAAAGCTGGATAATTGGTACTTGCAATTTTCAAGTTTTTGGTTTGTTTCGAGTAATATCTATCGATTTGGGTTGGAAATTAAAAAAAAAAGAAATAAAGAGCTTTCTTTTGGATCTGAGACATCGAGCGGTACACATCAGGCGGTACACCTCAAGCGAGCGGACTAACGATTGCGGAAAATCATCATTGGGGTGGGAGCAGCAGAATACTTAGAAGATTTTGATTTTTATGAAGTGTGGCCACATCGCGCAAGTATAACCCTCGAGTTGATAGTTGGATAAGTATACTTAAGATATTGATGTTATATATATATATATATATATATATATATATATATATATATATATATATATATATATATATATATATATATAGTATTATTTTTATGGTGATTATTACGTGCACAAGAAAAAAATACATATAAATTAACTATTATCCGATAAAGATTATATAAAAAAAAAAAAATAACTTGGTGTTGTGTAATAAAGTGTTTTGGGACAGTGCAAAAACCACGAGTATGTGCACCTGTTAGTGATTGGATGATTTTCGGACACCGCAAGATTCGAGTTACACCACGAGAACAAATTATTACTCCGAGCACTGGGACAACGTGTGTTAAACGCTCTATGATAAGAATGCTGCCGCCATGTAAAAAGAATCCGCCAGAGCTCCGTGCTGTACCACAAAGCAGCAAAATTGATGGTTCAGATCGTTTAGAGATTAAATTTTAGTTATTTGTTTCTATTTTATTTAAGCAAAGTTTGTGACAAGCTTTGAATTGGATATTTTGGTAATTAGTGTTTTTTTTTCTTTTTTTCATAGTGTCACACGAAATCGCTAGCCCAATTGTCCACGCCCTAACGCTCATCCAAACATCGTAGCCGGGAAAACGTAAATTAACGCGTGTTTCGGTTTTGCCAAGTGGCAAATGGCGCCCAAAAATTAACTACTTACCGAAAGGGGCAGGATCTCGTGTGGTGGTCTACATTGCTAATTTAATTTTTTTTTCTAGTGATTTTTCTTATTACTTTCTAGTTATTAATTTTGTTTTTTTTGTTGTTTATTTAGATCTCCTTTGTTTTATTGTGGGTTTACCAGATCATCCCTCCATTATCTTGGATTTCGGTTTCCCAGGATCAAGGGATTAATATTTTCATGGATAGGTTTTCTGTCATCATTTGTATATGGTTTTCGTGAACCATTAATTGTTAATAAATATTGATTATTATGATTTATAATGTTTGGAAAATAAATGTTTATTATTTTTGGTTTGTTGCAATTTTATTTTCGTTAATTGGGAGCTAAGCACGCGTTACGATAATAAAAAATTTAGTTTTTCATTTTTAAAAGAACATAATTATATAAAATTTAATTAAATTCATACAGGAAATAATTCATATCGACCGTAGTAGATACATATGATAATAATCTCATAATTTGATTTAATTAGATTTTAATTTAGAAATTTTCTAAATAACTCCACAGTTGGTCGACCATACGTAAGATCCGTTAAAAAGGTTAATTTTGCTGACAGTAACCTGTATATAATTTTTTTTTGAAGGCCGATGATCACTCGAACGCGTCGGTAAACTTAAAAAATCCAATCTCCTGGATATGGATGTTCGACACGGCTTGGTACGCACCAGTGAATTTAAGTACTCGTGATCGAACGGTCTTTCGAATATTTAGTACTGGTACCACAAAATTTTGTGTCCGATTTTTTTTACCGGCCAGAACCCAACGTATGTTTAATCATACGTCAAACGCAATTTTTGTTTAATCCTTTTATTTAATAGGTGGAAAGTTTTATATATATTTGTGACTTATTACGCATTGCAAAAACAATTAACTAACCTTTATGAAAACCACTTTCAAAAATTAAATTAGTTCAGTGTATTAATTGAGGTACTAAACACGTTGAAAAATGTATCCGCAAACGTAAGTTACAAATTTAATAATTATTAATTATAAAAAATGAGTTTTTTAAATTTTTGGTGATTTAGTTTAAAGATAAATGTGTATTCTTTCAATTAATGTAAAAATTAGTTTATTGTGCATTTTAGTATAATAATTAATTAGCTTATTATATCAGTGTATGATAAATCATACATTGGGCTGTTATAATATTTCACAAATAGTGAAATTTTATTATAAATGTGCCTAGCGTATGTTATAAAATACAGTTTTGTGATCGATTTTTTTTAGATTTAATTGCGAGCGCGATACCGAACAACTTCTGAAATATTTTGAAGAGTTAACCGATAATGATTTAGAATCTGTAAATCTACAAAACGTTGATAACTTCGAAGTTGTATTAGTACCACCCAACGATTTTGATGACAGCGATAAAGATGACGCCAACAGCGATGATGAGTGTAGCGAAAATTTTGAATCTTTGGGGAGAAAAATTCTGGGGGGTAAGGGCGAGCTTCATGTGACAGTCGAAGGTGAAAATTACGAATTGCCAGATATTTTGCCTTTATGCTTTAACGAAAATGTGCAAGAAACAATAACTGAACTTGAACCAGGAGTATCTGTTGTAAGTGAAACGGAACCACAGCATGAAAACCCTACCAAAAAATCTAAACGAAGAAAAATTAGGAACTGGACGGAGGAAATGCTCACTTCACCCCTTGGCCCGACGAATATAAATTGTAATTTTCGTCCAGCAATTGTCGAACAGTTTATTAACCAAGATCTACAGCCCGTGCAGTTATTTAAACAGCAATTGTCGAACAGTTTATGAACCAAGATCTACAGCTCGTGCAGTTTTTTGCCACACAGCTAACGAAACAATGACTCTTTTGCGCAACAAATTCAATGGCCGTGTTATCTCACGTGGTGGTGATGTCAATTGGCCGCCAAGATCATGTAATTTGACACCGTTGGACTTCTTTCTTTGGGGTTATTTGAAAGAAAAGGTGTACGCCGATAAGCCAGCAACAATTCAAGAGCTAAAGGATGAGATAATTCGGCACATTAACGGCATAGAACCTCAATTATGCCTAAGCGTCATCGAAAATTTGGGCCATCGGGTGGAGTTGTTGGCGATAATTGGCAATAATTTTCCAAACAATTTGTGTTTTATTCAAAATCAACATCGGCCCTTAAAATTTAACCACCCTTTATAGAACTCGAATTAGATTCAACAAATGGTATTAGCCATATTTTCGTTTTGTGTTGAATGGTTCTCTAGTCAATCTTTTTATTTTATGTAAAATTAAAAATCCCAAAATTAGATTACTTCCCTTTATTCGATCGATCGTAATTGCTTTGTTATCAGAGAACTTACCTACGAAAACTACACATTTGCCAAATAAAAAACCTGGCCGAAGACATCAAAACAAACAAAGTAGATATGATTTGCCTAAATCATTTAATTATCATAAGTGACACTCAAAAGCAGTGTGGTGAATGTGGCAAGTGTACCAAATACATATGCGAGAAATGCAACATCGGCCTGCATCCAACAGTTTCTTTCAAGCAGTACCATACTACTTAGGTTAAAATCATTTTTATTTTTATTATTATTATTAAATTTTTATTTTTTTATCAAACTGAATTATATTTTATGTTCCTAAATTGCTAAAGTACTTGAAGTACAGTGTTAATTATGAACCTGAATTGTAGTACAATTTTATTTATAAAAATAATGATTAAATTAGTTAATTACTTAAAATACTCAATGGGTTTTATTTTATCCACTTCTGCCCAAAGTATGATATAACATACGTGCTCCAGATCTCTCCCAACTCATCCAAATTAATCCTTACCGAAACTGTGTGCTCCAATTACTTATATATTTGCCAGAACCAAATATCTTCGAAATCGGTTCACTTGATCATTGTTTGGGTTCTGGCCGGTTAATAGAATACTTTGACTTAGTACCTAAATTCACAAAAAAATCACGTTAAGCCACTATTTGAGTGCAATCCACAATCAGTACTTACTATAAGTATGGTAAACATGTATTATTTTATATAAGTCCACTAATATCCTATATGTTGCCTATGTACTATATGTTGCCTATTTACTATAGTAATAATTAATAAATTTAAATTTTTTAATTAGATGCTTTCACTTATTAATTTTGTTTTGACTAGTGCTAACTGATAACAATTAATTTTATGATCAAGTTGAAACTACATTTCTTCGATGAAGTTTGTAACAGAAGTAATATCCAGTTTCAATCTGATAAGATCATGAAAAAATTCAATCATCTCATCAGGCCATGGCGACTGAATGTTACTACACAATGATCCCACTTTGTGTCCTATATATGTAGAACACCCTTATATCAATTATATGATAACTCACTAAATCTATGCTTACAAACTTACATCTCATAGGGAAAAATATTAAAAAGATAACAATTAATGACTGATTTTGTTTTGTTGCTCGCTCAGTAAAATCATCTTTACATGTTTCGGATGATCAACCGTGCAACCAGATATTTCTATACTTCGTGCAACACCGACGTATAACAGAATATAGTTATTTGGAAAATGTAAATTTGCGTTCGCACTGAAACATAGTGGTCATTAATAACACCAGCTGTCCTCATAAGACCATAGGTAAAACGAATAATTATCCATGAACGTTACAAATTTTCTTCCAATTGATAACTCTACACATTAAAAAATTTTCGTTTTGTCAAGATCAACATTGTTTTAAACTAGAAAAATAAATATTATATTATTAATTTAATAAATCATTAAAATTGTATTTTAAATATGTTTACTTACTAAAAATGTTGTTTATATGAAATTAAATATAGTATGTTTTATTTTATTATTAATACAAATGGACAAATGGTAATAGAAATTGGCATAACCATTTCCCGTTTAGGTTTCAGTGGTTGACACTTAGGTCAGTTTTGGCCCATTATGATACCACGCATTCACGCCATATCACTAACCCATTCACCTACTCACACAACTACAGTATACCACCTGCACATTGCAAGCTCCATGTCAACCTGTACATTGACATGGACGGTGGGTCGGCGCTGAATTCTGCACTCCATCAGAGGGTCTTAGTTGTGTTTATTAACATGGTGATGTAATCGACTGTAATCGTGGATGAAAATTTAAATAAATTTAAATATTTGCATCTAGCTTCTGACTACACCACTTGTCCGGTTTAACTTAACTCGGAATAATTTAATATTATGTACCTCAGAAATAAAAAAATAGGTATAAATAGATAAAAATAAAATAGACACTTAAAATGAGTTAGTAAAAAGTACTAAATTGATAAAATTTATTGTAACAAAAATATTTTAACCCATGTTTTATAGAAGATTAAAAAATTCCGGTGTTTTCTTTATGATAGGATCATTTTTATGATTGAATCCCTGTTTTTTGCATTTAAGTAGGTGTAGTATGAAATTTTTTAAAAATTATGTCATAAAAACGAAAAATAACACAAAATTTTTTATTTCTGTACCTGTTTGGGAAATGATTAGACTTGAAAAAAAAAATTGATTGTTGTTGTTGTCGAAAGTACTGAAAAATCAATTTACTGGACAATCAATTCTCTTATTGGACTAGCGTTTTTTAATGATTTTATACCATTAGTGAAAAAAGTTAATGGTTTCAGCTTTGGAAAACCCACGATATGATAAGAATCCAAAGAAGGCATTTATAAGTAATGAGAGAGTAAATCTACTTTATTTATACGATTTTGTGACGGAAAACATAAAACATTTTTAACGCAATTTGTGAATCTTCGACTCAAGAATTCCTTGAAATGGGCCATGATTTTTTTTTTATTTAAGAAATCTTCTGTATAATATTACAACTAATCATATAGATTATCAAGTAATTGTTTTATTATTTTAGTAATCTACTCTTGTGGGATGAGACCTATCGGTTCATCCCAGCTCTGCCAGTAATTTGATTTAAGCGGCTCAAGGAACCACTAATTCTAGAAGCTTTGTTCTTTTTAGGCGCTTTGGCCCATTAGTGCGATCCAGTAGGTTCCACAGCTTTTCGTTGTCATGCTGCTTCAATCGCAGTACATGACTCCTTGCAAATTTTTGTATTTCATCGCTGACGTATTCCATGTTTAGGTCTCGATAAAAATTGTCATTTCTAATGTACCAAGGAGCAATCACAATGCTACGTAGTACTTTGTTTTGAAATGTTTGAATGATCTTCACTGTAGCTTTTCTTGCGCAGCCCCAAAGCTGAATACCATATGTCCAGATAGGTTTTAGGATGCAGTTTGTTGTGCGTTGTCAGTTCGGAGATTCTTCCAATAAGCCAGTGCATTTATCTGAATTTTAAATTTAGTTCTTGCCTTTTCTTTTTAACATGGGCTTTCCACCTGAGTTTAGAGTCTACCGTCATGCCGAGATAATTAGCATTATCAGAATATGGAATTTGTTGTGAATTCAGAATAATCGGAATATATTCTAATTTCCTATTTGTAAAGTTGATATGTGTTGATTTCGATTCGTTAAGTGTTATCAATGCACCTAGAAGACCAGGCAATACTGCTTGATACGTCATTAAATTTATGTGTACATAAATAATTAACATTTAATGGTTTAACGAAATGTTTAATACATATTTTAATAAAAATTTGATATGAAAATTATTTTTTACCAAACACAAGAAAACTCGGATCATTTATTTGACTTTAGTGCCATACCAAAGATTGAAATCGTTGACATAAAATGACTTCATATAGCAAAATTTTTAAAGCAATGAGGCCATTAGTGTCTAGGTGCACTGGTGTTATTCTCCATTGTTTTGTCCAGCTATCTACTATATTAATAGCATTTTGTAGTTTCCTGGTGGACTTAACGATACTAACATCGGTGGTCATAATAGCTGTGTCATCAGCAAACGTTCCTATTCTCTGAGAAGTGGAATAAAAACAACAACTATTTATCTGCGAAAATAAAAGTTAAGAAAATATTTATTGTTAATGATATTGCCGAAAGAGCATTAGCCTTAGTTAGTTCTTTCAATGATAAAATAACAAAAAATGAGGTTTAAAAACAGCTTTTATTTCAAGTAATAGAGCGATATCGAGAAGAGTTTTGCTATCAACCTCACAAAATCTCAAATCAAGACGAAACCATAATTAGTAATATTTATTGCGATTATTATTATTTATAACTATTATTATAAAATAAAACCAACTTAAATTATTTTGCAACTTTTTTAACAAACTATTAAAAATATATAAAAATGACAGATTTTGATTTATAATATTTAAATGGCTCAATTTAATATTTTCAATAAAAATTCATATTTTAAGCCATACGAAAGATTTAGCAATGCATTTTGTAATATCCTATAAAAAATTATTTAATGCGTCATAAATATTATTAATTGTAAAAAAAAATTGTTAAAAAAAATAATACTATTATATAATTCACAAAAGTTACGAAAAACTGCGTTCAATCGAAAATTCTTGTTTTAGACTGTGTCCGAATTGTGTGATAAATATTTTCTAGCACAAATATTTGGCGCTAACGTGAAAAATTTTCTCTTCCGGTAATTTTTTTTCAAGTTGCTGTCCGAATTCTGTTATAATTTTTTGGTAAAAATTCCCCACACTCAGTTTTAATTTTAATTTGAAAATTTTGAATTTAATCATGATAAGATTAAGATTAAGTTATACATTATTAAAAACACTTGAAATAATAAATCCAGTTATATTTATTAAATTATAACTTTGTATTGAATTATTTAAAAATCAAAATAAAATGATATTGTGGAATATTTAACCTTAAGTCCATTTCTTTTACATAATAAACAGCTTCTAATCATAAACAATGCCCTAAACAAGTACATTCGATAATTTCCATCCGAATAAATTTTCACTTAACTGTCAAAAATTATTATGCTCATAGACTATGATAATTCGTGTGTCTTCGATATTTCCACAATGTTTGTACTAAAAAATATTTATCATACAATTCGGACACAGTCTTAGAAAACAATTTATTTTTTTCGATCCATGTAAGAATCAAAGAGTATAATATCACGTTTGAAAGGTAATTGAATGCCCTAAAATACCGTGTATCTTTCGTATTTAAAAAAAATGAAATACCAGCGACTTGCAGAAAATGCGAAAAAAGTCATAAAATTTTGTAAATATGTGCTCAGTCTACAAAACGTTAACAAAACACCAATTTTCATGGTTTTAGTCGATAGCTCATACAATTTTACTTCAGAAAATGGTAAATTTAATTTTTTTTTGAAAACATGTGAGATTTATATTTTATTGCCAAGTATTAGGCATTTTTTCGAGTTTTTTTGAAGAAGCATTTTCCACTTTAAAATTTTTTATTGTACGTATGCCATCCTTTCACATATCGCCTTCAAAACTGTCTGCCGTTTTCCTTTTCATATATCTTAATCTACCTTTTCAACTTAATTTTCTAATTCATCAATAATTTTACATTATGCCGAATCACTTAATTACTCATTTTCTATGGCGCGTGCAATTATTTCATTTATTCGACATATTATATTACAATATTCAAAATTTGCTTATAATTACTTCAACAGCGTGACTCAACACACTCAAGGTAATTCTAGATCTAACTTATGCTATCGGATAGGGTCACTACAGCGTATTTTACTACTGCATTCAATATATGTCCTCTGTTTCTTCTTAAAACGTGTTCCCAATAGCAAAATAGGTAATCGGCTATACTTTTTGAAATGGTTTTACCTAATAATGCTTGTCAAGCACTTCTCCTAGGAGGACGTAAAAGAAAGAATTTAAGTATTTCTGAAAAGATTCATATCGCTTAAAATGTATTCTATTTGCTTTTGTCAACACAGCTGCTTTAAGTCCATGTGTGAGAAGCGGTCCTATTATTGCCTTATACATTTTAACTACAATATCACAGGGTATTTTGTTATTCTAAACAAAAGATGACAGCATTATACTTATTCCCAATGCTTTACCACATCTAGTTTTGACTATTTCCTTCCGATTTAGTTCACTTGTAAGTGGGTGCCCAAGTATTTTATTTCATTTTTCACTGCAATATTCATTCCTCCAAAAAACAAAAAATGGAGAAGCTCACCCTTTTCTAATGGTGATTTAATTAGGATTTCAAACTTATTTTCGTTTATTTTTAACCCAACTGTTTCTAGTAATGATACAAATTCCGATATATTGTACAATATTCGATAACATACTATGGTATGTTAGAATTAAAAATCACAATGTCGTCTTCTTATGCTAATAAGAGCGGTAGTCGTACCTGTTCCTTTTGGTGTTTTAAAACATGAGAGTACTTCAGCTAGTGTCTGTAGTACATTGTCTAGAACTATATTAAACAAATGCTGGGATAGCGAACATCCTTGTTTCTTTCCTATATCTTTATCTGCTGTGCTTGTTTATTGCTGACACCACATAATCAACGTTCTTTCCCAAAGGCAGTTTTTCACAAACCTATTTATTAGATAATGTGGTAAATTTTCATTCTTTAACATAATTGTGCTGATGTTAAATCTACACTATCAAATGCCCTCTTAATATCCAACGACAAGACATACAGTCTATTCTCCACTCTTCCTCCATGACTATTCATACAGTAAACATATTTATTTATTTATTATGAATGTAATTAAACTTGGAAGCTTTATTTACAAAATAACACAATACATTAAAATATATACAAAATTAACAATATAATACAATATAATATATACAGTGAAAATAATATAAAAATATGAAATTTTGGGTTATTCTGGATTGATAGCCAGATAGTATTTTTATATTGATGTAATGTGAAAATAATAATTTAAATTTAAAAATTAAATAATCATAATATTATAATAAACATAAGGCATAATAGTTCAAAACACATTTGGTCATCTGTTGATCGATTTTTTCAGAAATGCTGCTTGATAAGTCTACGGCTTCCATATGTCTTGTTAGTCTGCTAAGAAGGGTTTAGCATATCTCCTGTAACCAAAATACGTGAGTGTAATTCTCCTATAGCCAGCAGTCATTTTAGGATTCGGATTTTTTTTAAATAGGGACTTTAACCTATCCAACCATTTTCCTGGAATTGAATTCGTCATCCAGGCTGCTTGGAATACTCTCAATAGTGATTCCATCCCTCTTGCAGGCAGGCAACTAAATTTCATTTGCCGTTGTCATAAATTCTTCCATATCTGATGGTTCTTCAATAGGCCAGTGATCTGTTTCATTTATTAATGAAACTGGCACCCCTTGAGAATTTTTTAATTGGTATCCACCTTTGTTATGATAATGATTTCCCATCTGTGTTGTCAAATAAAGTGATAGGTTTTTTCAGGACTAGACACTTATAATCTTTTCTCTTGGGGATTATAAGTGTCTAGTCCTGAAAATAAATTAAAAAACGCCTCTCTTCTTGTTCGTTCTTCTCCTAAGAGTTAGGGGAAGTTGTTTTCTTAGTTCCTTGTTTGCAGCTTTGCGCATTACATTCACTAGCAACCGCCATCCCAAACTAGAAGATACGTCTCCTATATTAATTTCTTCTAATTCTACTTTTTACGCTATTTGCCGTAGGCACTTGGCGAAACACACTAATACTTAATAAACACATTTTATTAAACACTTGTTTTTTTTTTATTTCGCAGTTTTATATTTTTGAATATTTTAATTAAAAAATTTGTTCAAAAAGTTTAAAAAATCACTCGATCGATTTCGACTTGTTAGGTCATCATCAGGAGTATCTACTGATTTGTAAAAGTAAAAATTTTATATATAGAAGAAAAAAGCAAAAAATAAGCAAAAGAAGGAAGAAAAAATAAGCAATAAAAAGCAATAAAAATTATTTAAATAATAAATAAAAATTAATCTATTGATCGCGTCAGATGTGCGATTAGTCATCGGCTGAGTAACAAAATTCAAGGTATATTGAAGTACATTTAATTACCCGACGTATTAGTCAAATTATAGAAAAGGGCGAGGTCTGTAATTGGTGAGAAACGAATTTCTCTCTGTTCGTTAAGGATATTTTGGTTAAGAAATATTGATGTTCGAATTTCGTAAGACTCTAAAGTATCTAAACGACTGCCTTTAGGTTGTATATGTAATATGTCTAAATTGTTCATGCTAGCTGTATGATTTTCTAAAGTTAAGTGGTTATGGAAAGTTGATTGATTGCAACCAGATAAATGTTCTTTAGCTCTAACTCCAAAATTGCGCCCAGTCTGGCAAATATAGGAGAAACTACAATCATTGCAATTAATCCTATAAACGCCAGATTTGGAAAGGCGATCAACTCTAGGTTTATTGTTAAAAATCATTCTTCTAATTCTGTTTTTACCGCTTAGTATTTTCTTTATACATATTCACTGATTTTAGGTAGATCCATATTTCAACTCGCTAAGGTGATTTGTCTTTCGTTGTGTGTCGCATACGTATTTTCCTCACGTTTAACAACGGTTTTAGCACCGTCTATTTGTTCTAGACTGGTGGTATACAAAGTCAAATATCATTTGCCTATATAGGTTTGACTCATTGTGGTGTAAGTTTGTCCCAATCAATTTGAATGTACCTGTGTCACATCGATCTTTTCGTAATGGGCATTAAAGTATCCAAAAATTAGTATTTCTCTGTTCTTTTGACAAGTGCCATTAATAAAATTGAAAGGCGAGTGTAAAATGAGTGAACCATACTTAGCGTAAATTCTGGTGAAACATGGATGCTGATAATAATAATTTTTTTAATTATTTTGTGTATTATCCGTTTTATGGGCGTATCTGAGAGGATATGTTATGGAACAGTACCATAACATATCCTCTCAGATACGCCCATAAAACGGATAATTTGTACGGATAAGAACCTATTTAGTCTGACTTTGGCAACGTTTGTATAAAAGGGTTAGACGAATTAAAATCTTTAAATTGCAAATAATGCAATTTCCGCGGTATACGTACAGAATAAAACTAAAAGGTGGAACAAAAAGTATAATACCCAAAAGTATAATGCTTCAATATTTAAATAATTTTCGTAAAAAAATAACAAAGCTAGAGATTAAATATGATATTGTTGATGTTGCCGACAGAGAGAAAAAATCTCTATAATCCTTGAACGAGTGAGAAGGTTATTAAACACATTAATGAATTAACGGATATTAAACCGTCCCGAGACGATGATCAAAAAATAATGACCCATGTAAGTCGATTTAAAAATTGTATATAGGTACATTCTAATTCTAATATATTTTATTTATTTATAGAGAATAATAAAAGACGTATACAAAGTGGAAATTTTTTTAAGTTTTTTAGTAAGCGACACAAATCCAATTAACTTATGTTTCCTATTTTTAACACCGTTCGGTGCTGATTCGGACATAAATACTTTCAACGCAGTAGTAACTCGGTACTGTAACTCCGAAACACCTATTGGGCCGTATTCACCATAGATGGAAGAATTTCGTCTCGTATATTTACACACGGAAGACACACTGAAAAAAAATTCTAGGTAAATATAAACAAAAACATTGGTTATTTTAAACGAACATGTGGATTGTTTTTCAGCCAACTAAGCGCTTGTTTCATAATACTAAAATGAATAGTTCATTTTCAAATAATAACCAATTCCAATTATACCTATTTGCTTTAGTCAATATAACTAAGCAAAACGTTAATACAACTTAACACGTCGGTTAATTTAAACAACAATTTAAACCATCCGCTAGGTTATGTTGACCTACGGCATATGTTGACACAACTATTATTAAAGTTTAATTTGACCAATAACTACAACTTTACGTATAACCAACCATGTAGGTTAATTTTAACGAAATTTTGAGCTAACACACAGTTTAATTTAAACAACAAAAATACAATTAATATAACTAAGCATGTAGGTTAATTTAAACCGAAGCTTTAAACTTTCACTTAGTTATATTAACTTTCAGCGTATATCAACATATTTTGAACAGATTAATTATTATAATTTAGTTACTTAGTTAAATTAACCTTCAAGTATTTCGAACCCTTAAGAAATAATGAGAACCTCCTCAAGTTCTTTCTTGCAAGTTTGGTTGCGTACTGATAAAAAGTTGGTCTACTCATTAACTCATTAGGTTACAACGACCAAACTGCAAAAATCCAAATCTGTTTCATACCTAAAGTATAACACAAGAACATATCGATTTAGCGAATTTTATCCATTATCGCCGTTTAAATGTCCATAGTTTAAAATTTTGCTATGTTATTTCATATGAAACATATGTAACATATAAAATATGGTTTAATTTAACTACTACATTGTTAAATTATTAGTTTTTAAACAAATGCTTAGGTTAGATGACATAATTGCAAGATCAAACTGTTATGAGATAAATTTGCCTATGTTCAGATTAAACCAAGCATATCAGTTGAATTGACTACCAAGCTCAGTTGATTTTACTTTTACATGGTTTAGTTTAACTATTCCGAAGTTATCAAATAAATGCTTAGTTTGAATTGACATACAAACAAGTTCAGTGTAAAAGAAAATAAAGCGTTATTAATAAATTGAAATTAACTTAGCCATTTTTGTATTATGAAACATGCATAAGTAAAATAAACCATGGTCAGTTTTACCTGCAAAGTCTGGGTTATAGTAACTAAAACAAGTTGAACTAGCTTAAGTTCAAAATATTTTTTTTCAGTGCATGTGAGTACGAGCATTATGCATTGAAACATTCAAAAATGATTTTGATCGATATAGAATGATTAGTTTTGATTCATAGACAATACATTCGGCGAACGGGCGAACACCAGAAAAATTGGCCAAGGTACCATCATATGCAATGCAATATAAGTTCACAAACAAACTGGCCCCGTTGAATGCAACACAAGTGGCTGAGGCCAAACAATTTTTCCCAATGAACGAAGTGATTGTGTTTGATGATGTATATTTGGATGATATAGAAGAAAAATATTGTTTATAAGATATAATAAGATAAAAAAATTGTTGAAATCATTAAATTTAATTAAAATTTAATAACATTATAAATCATAAACATTTATTTATTAATAATAAATAAATTATATTAAATAAATAATTAAATAAATTATATTATTATTAAATTATTTGTTAACAATTAATAGAAGAATTTTTCCCATTGAACGAATTGATTGTATTTTATGAAGTCTATTTTGATAAAAATGTTTAATATTGTTTAGCAACTCCTGTTCTCGTTCTAATCGGATGAATATTGGACTACGAATATATTCGAATAAATACAAGACATCTTGATTATATGTTGCCGAAAAGAACATCATTTGGCATGTGGTCGAGAGCTTATTATGTATTTCAATAGTTTGGTCGAGATGGCCTGATTCATTAAACAATACATCGACTTCGTCTGCTACACAAGCATTAATTTTTTTATATATAAAATACCGGTGTACCGATTATAATGTGGTCTGAAATTTCGATTGGTTTTTGTTCGCCCTGAACAGCATAACCGTCAATTCATTAATGTGTTTAGTAACCATCTCACTCGCTCAAGGATTAAAGAGCTCACATTTTTTCTCTCTGTCGGCAACATCAACAATATCATATTTAATTGCTAGCTTCGTTATTTTTTCTCGAAGATTATTTAAATATTGAAGCCCATATTCGGGTATTATACTTTTTGTTACACCGTTTAGTTTTATTCTGTACGTTATACAGCGAAAATTGCATTAATTCGCAATTTAAAGATTTGAATTCGTCTAACCGTTTTATATACAAACGTTGCCAAAGTCTATGAAAAAATAAGAATTTTTGGTTTGCTTAGCGCTTTGAGAACGAACGCCCGATTGTAAATACCAAGATAATATCCTAGCACCATATCGCCCTTATTTGGTACTTTTTCCAATTTTCTCGCTTTCGAAGCACTCGAGAACACATAATGAAGTAATTGGCAATATGAAGCGTTTTTATTTCCGGCCAATGAACGAGTGTAGACAACATCGGGTGAAATTACAGCCGTTATTACGACTAATGATTTATTTGTTGGAAACTCAACTAATGTATGAATAGGTGGGAATGTATTTGATATAAATTTTTTTTTGCTATGCCCGCTAGGTTTGGATGTTTTATGTCAAATTCATTTACGGATGGTTCCGGGTCCTATAAATAAAGAAACAATATTAGAATTATAAAATATGCCTATATAAAATTTTAAAATTTACTTACATATATAATTAGTTTATCATCTTCAGTCGGAGTTTGGATTTCAAACGGAGCAGACGTGTTTTGTTGTCGCCGTTTAATTTAATTTTTGTGTGTGTAAATATTAAATAAATAAATTAATTAATAGCTTCGTTTTTTTGAAAACAATCGAGAAGAGTTCGCGATAGCTATTTTCAAATTTGTCCAATTCAAAATTAAATTTTTTTTTAAATTAAATATTTTAGATTTAATAGGAATCTATGTATAACCAAAAAAAAGTGCACAACTATACAGAACAACGATATTACAAGAAAACCATACTGTTATGATAGATTTTTTTGGTTCCTATTAAATCTAAAATGTTTAATTTAAAAAAAAAAATAAGTTTTAATTGGACAAATTGGAAAATAGCTATCGCGAACTCTACTCGATTGTTTAACAAAAATCGCAGATAGTAATAATAATAAATGTGTTTTTACTTTATATAATAAGTGATTAAGTGATGTGATGTATACCTAGTATTTTAAATATTAATTTGTGTATAGGATGCGCGTGAAATTGTGTAGAACGTATACGTAAAATATATATAATTATTTCCGGATATATTCTGATACTATTTCATGAATGCATAAATGCACAATTATCCTTAACCCATTAAAACCTGAACTATGTTCTAGTGGCCCGATTTCTCTGAAAATCACAATTCACGTATATTTCAAGTCGAAAAATGTAATTGTAAAAAAAAATCCAATAAGTCATGGCAATGGGGCTCTGGAGCTGGTATGATATATCATACAATGGGCAGAAACAGTATATTTTTTTTATATTGTTTCACCTTTTTTATTTATTTATTTCTGTTTCTAATGATAAATTTAGCAAATAATAATATAAATAAAACATATTACAATTCATTTAAAATTAAAAAAATAAGAAATTTCAACACAGTAAGTAAGAATTTGAAAAATCACTTAAAAAATTTGGAACGGGGTTTATCGTTTATGTAGAAGATTCTCTGCAAGTATTAAGCGAACCAAATCTCTAGTAAATTATAAAAGTACCAAAACCATCTGCTAGTAACTGCTCCAATTAACGTGAACGTCAGAGCCCATTGTATGGTATACTATATACCATCGAAAATATGTCACTATAATTCCTTTAATTGCGAGTTATAATTTTTATATTCTTTAAAATTAAATTAATTAGTATATCCTTTTTAGATTAAGACAATTGGATGATTCCATATTGTTTTATTCGCCGACTTTTTATCACAAACGATTAACACAGATTTTTAGTTATTAAAATATTTATTTAATATAAGTAAAAATTAAAAATAAAAACATTTAACATTAATTACGTTAAAAACTTTTTCATGTGTGATAATTAATTTATAAATTTTTTTATATTTTATTAGAGACCGGTTTCGGAGTACTTTTACTCCTTTGTCAATCTATATTATTTAACTATTACCAAATTAGTATGAAACTTCGCTATATATACTACGTTCTATCTTTGTTGGTGTTGGTGATGATTTTGAATGAGGTCATAAAGTCTGTTTGTTTTAGTGTTGATTTTTTCATTTAGTAACATCGGATTATCTTTATGTCTGTAAATTTCCAGTTCTTCATGTCGGTCCATATTTTGCCCTTTATGCATTCTATGCAATACATTTAGATTACCGTCTATGCTAGTATACGTATGGTTCTCTTTCGTCAGGTGTTGTGCATAATTGGACTGTATATGTGTTTGGCCGATCTCCTTAATATGTTCATCAAATCTTGTTTTAAAGGATCTACCTGTTTGTCCTATATAAAACATCGCGCACTAATGACACAATTAATTTTTTATAAAGTCTCTACTTTCCAACGATGATCCATTTTGTCCTTAATGCACATCGATCAAAATGCAACTACACCTTTTTTATCCGTTAGGTTTTAAATTATTTTACTAGTATACACCATCCTCAACGACTTAAGATAAAAAACAAAAAAATTGTATGTATAGTATTCAAGAGAGAAGAAGTTAAAAAAGTAGTGATTTGCGTATGGGTTCAATCACTATGAATACATATAAAGCGAGATTCAAATCTTATAACAAATAAACGTACAATGATAAAATAAAAATCGTGACGTATCCAGTGAAGAAATGTGTTTATATAAATAAGACTAATTGGAAATATTTATAACAGGATATATTTCTATGCGTAGTGTATTATGTCGTTGTAATGTTTCGATAAACTGTCTAGGTATATAGATGCATAATACCAACTATCAGAGAAGTTTCCTTTTTTATATTTTATTGTGCATATCCACACTAGGGTAACTTTTATCTGGTAACTTTTTCGTTTCTTTCCCCTTTACCAATAAAAACGGTTTTATCAGCGCCGCAATTTTTTGATTTTATTGGTAAAGGAGAAACAAACGAAGAAGTTACCGGCTACCCTAGTGTGGAATGAGCCATTTACTTTTCATGTCATATTTGTGTGGAATAGATACCATATATGTATGTATGATTGTGAGTATCTGTGCGTGTGCATGTATGTATAATATGATGTGTATCACGATAAACGAACATGAGGAGATGAAATATTCCCTTGTTTCATTTTCGTCGTTTTGTGCGTGTTGCGTCACTGTAGACAACAAAACGGAAATTTACATTGAATTTGTCGATTTTTCGATTGATTGTTTGAATAGATCTGCAATAATTACAGTTTAAACATTTTTTTTATGGTTTACCCTTTATGTTTCATTTTATACCTCCACTTAAAGATAATCAGGAGTGTCCCGAACATGTCTATGTCAACAGGAAACACTACCATTCAATAAATGTAGTTCCTTACATTGCTCATTTTAGGATTGCGACGCAGATTTAAAAATAATTAATGTCAATGCAAAATACCCTGGCTCCACACATGATAACTTCATTTGGAATAATTCCAAAGTGCTACCTGCGATGCAGAACTTGTACAGAAACTATCCAGGAAATTATTACTTATTTTAAATTAATGCATTATTAATATAAAAAAAATCAAAATATCAAGGTGATTCTGGATATACATTACGTCCGTGGATGATGACGCCTATAAAAGATGCAGCAGATGGAACTCCACAGAGCAACTACAACGAATGCCAGAAGTTAACCCAAAGTATTATAGGTATTATAGAACGAGTGAACAGGATACAAAAAATGAGATTTAGATGCTTATTAAAACATCGGGTATTACATTATCACCCACAAGTAGCATCTAAAATTATAAATACGTGTTGCGCTTTACAAAATTTGTGTATAGAAAATAAATTGGACAATATTCCCCCTGAAGAAAATGATGATTTATTGGACGGCATGCTTCCTTATGATGAAATTTATACAGATAGCAACGAATCAACCAGCAATACTGCAGCAAATCAACTCTTGAACGCGGGTAGGAGTATACAACAAACGATTTTGAGACAATATTTTATAAGATAAGTTCAAGATACTAAAATAAAAAACATACATTTTCTAAAGTTTTTAAAAAAAATGGTTTATTAATTAATTAAGTTGTTTTGATTTTCGATGCTTGCTAAAGATTCCGCAATATTTTCTATGCCAGCGACAATTCTATTCTTTGCGTCAAAGCTCCTATCTTTAGTTTCAGCAATCCGCACCTTTGCTTCAGCACTTTTCTCCTTTGCCTTTACTAGCCTTTCGAACATCTCTAACTTTTTGGCGTCAACATTTGAACTTTTCTTTGATGTTACTTTTATTATTTATGCTCTGTGTTATTTGGTCAGCTGTATCTAGTGTTCGTGTTAGCCGTTGACCAGCTACACTACGTCTACGCCCTTGAAAAAAAATAGAATGTTTTTTAAATATAATATCACATTTTACCACTGTATTATTGTCCATTACTCGTACTTTGTGGTTGGGGCGCAATAGAAGATGTTTCATTAGGAGTAAGTTTGTTCGTAATTTCCGCTAATACGGGGTTGATTGTTTCTTCTATAGGTATTATTTGCACCATGGGAATAGGTTCCGAAACATTTGTAATCTCTTCAGCATATTCTACACAAGAATCATTTTCAGTCAGCGGCAATTCCTAATAATATTATATTGAAATTATTATTTGTATAATAACATAATAAATATATTGTTATACCAAATTAACTACACTCTCTGATACATCATGATGTCCATAAACGGTAACATTATTTATTAAAACCGAAATTCTTTCTTCGAGGTCACTAAGTATAACATTCGATGCACCACCTCCTCCCGTTCCATGAGCATGTTTTTTCCCCCTCTCAATTTTTGACGTACATCATTTTTTAAGTCCCGCCAGCACTGTAGAAAAAAAATTCGTTCACATGATTACCTTTCTCCAATTCTGCCATGGCTTGTAAGCTCCGGGAATTGCGTTAACAATTCGTGAACACTCTTCCCACAGCTTCGCAGTTTGTTTGTATGATAAACTATTATCAATCCTCTGCCTAAGAAGCTACGGGTGATTTTCCACGAAATCAATTAGCACACTTTTCTGTGCTCGTGATACATGACCTAGTCTTTGCGTTTTATTTTCCATCTTTTTTAAAATTTACAAAAAAAATTATTCAGTTAGCACTATTTGACAGATCGGTTAGCACTATTTGAAGTTGACGAATTCGTAAATCGCCTAATTTGTACTAGACGAAAAAATTCGTCCACTTTTTGAACGAAATTTAGCGACGACAAATTTCAAGAATACCACAATTTAAATGTTCGACTGAAATTACGTAATTTGACAGATATTCGTCGGTGGATTTTTCGACCAAAATTCAAGAATACGCGCCCTGTACCATAATTTTCCCTTAGGCAAAATAATTTTTCAAAGTATCAACACGTGTACTCAAATTTAAATAGCGGGAATTACCATGATCAGCGGGACGCCATACTCGCTCGTTAGATAGCAATAGAAGTCCAGAACATATCTAAATTAACAAATTGGCGGACCTTTTAAACCCTAAGACTGGAGAATTTTTTTACTTTTCAACGGAACCGATACATTTCCCGTGTCATGTATATTCGAATAGCGGGAATTCCCACGATCGGTGGAACTTTATGTTCCGTCATAAATTGGCCAACAGGGTACAGAAACTATCGGCATTGACAAATCGGTGGACCTTTTAATAGAAGTGCCTATCCCAGACTTATTTTCTTTGCTTAAATTCGTAGAATATCGAAGACTGCTCAGTAAAACATTACTTTGAATAATAACAAAAAGTATGGGATGAGAAAATCAAAAAGTATGGGATGAAAAAAATGGTGGGATGAGACGTTCGTATTATGTATGTATACAAAATGTAAACAGTATGGGATGAGTTTTTAACACTTGTGCTGCTAGTGGTATTTTTTAAAAAATCGTGGGATGAAAGTATGGGATAACTTCAAGGCGGCGTCGAGATATATTTTTCAAACCAACGGCAAAATAGAGATACTACCTAGAGATAATTACCTAGTATAGAGTATATAACATAAAACTATAAAATTGTTAATATGTGCATATGTTTACTAACAAAATATTATGTATCTGTCTGTACTATTATGAAATAATTGTTACGTCTAAATATCTGTATATGTATATTTTAAAGAAATTTAGCTCACAAATTTTTGTTAACGATATTATAGCTATGTTTCTCGATTTAATATTTTCAAAATATTCGTGGTCTTAAGAATTCATTTATTTAAATAGATTATATTAAGATTATTAATTATAAATTAAAATTAAATCTCGATTTTATTTCATTGTTATTTTATGATTTCCGCTAGTTAAACAACGAAGTGTTAATATCTCTGTTCTTATCAGATATAATATGTAGTTAATGGGATCGGCTGCAAATTGAAGAATTCCCCAATTTCTTAGTTGATGTGGATTTGAGATTGTTAAATAAATTATTTAAGTAAAAAAATGTTTGATTTTAACTGAAAATCAGAAAATAATTAAAAAATTTCTTCAACTATACTTCTCAAACTTAAATAAGCTTTTTAATTTAAAAAATGAAATGCGATTATTATTGTACATTTGTTTAAGAAAACAATAAAAAAACCGAAATCAGATGTTTGTTGTCTGCACTGACGTCACATTAACATGCGCAATGTTACACGGGGGCACGGGTGCTTTACAGTAACAAGTCCGTTTTTGTTATGGTTGTACACAAGTGTGTGTGCAAGGAATGATAAGTTGTAATATCTTCCGGATTTTAACGGGTCTTAGATAAATTGGAATTATTTTAAAACATTGTAATTTGACATATAAATTATATACATAACATGTCAACTATTTGTTTTTGATAAAATATTAATTATTTTACTATTATTATAGTTGAAAACGATTTAACTGGAATGCACAAATGTGTATGGTCCTAAATTCATACAGAGATAAATTTTTGACATGATTCTTTTTCGTTACCCACACGATTGTGATGGGGGGAAGGAGAAAGGATGTTAGCTGTATTTTGTTATGACAATTACAACAACACCACAATGGCTAAAACAAGAACTAAAGCATTTTAAAATTTTGCATTGGCTGAAGATAATACAGATTTGCATTAGTTGAAAAAGCTTAATTGCGCTGAAACAGCTAGAGAAAAGATGCTTTTTTTCTCAGCAAAGTACAGCTATTGTTTATTGTTGCTATTATTATTGTTATTATTATTTTTATATTATATTTATATATTTTGGCGAATACAGCGAAATAATAATTGATAATATTTTCCGGTTTTACTCAAAAAGAACTTGAGATTTAAGCGCGTGATAATTCACGGCTTTGGGTATTTGGCTAAGCATTAAGGGTGTTTTTTAAACACCGACTTATTGCAGTCTTATTGAATTATTTGACGCCTTCTTGAATAAGTCGGTCAAGCTGTTCTGATTGTCATATTTCACGTAAACAGAACGGAACCGGTATGGAACGGAGCCGGAACGTATAGTGAGAATCAACCTTTCGGCGGCATTTACATCACACACACTTAGGCTATTTTTCAAACGGGTACTTATTTGGCGCCATCTTAAATAAGTAAGTAAAACCATTCCAATTGATTTCACTTACTTATTTTAACAGCAGCATTTTAGAACAACAATATGTTGCGCTTGTTTTCGTGATAAATTGTTTTTAAATTATAAAAATAAAATTAAAATGGATGGAAAACAAAATTTATACTTTTAAATTATTTAATAACGAAGTAAACAAGCTTTCGAAAAGTTAATTGGTTTATGTGCACCCAAATATCATGGATATAATCCTAATATAGAGGTAGGTGTCACTCTATTTTGGTTCGAGTGTGGCATAAGCTACAGAGTAGTTAGCACGGCATTTAATATACCAATTACTTCAATATTCAATATTGTGCAGCGGACGATGAAATTTATTTTATATTTGCTAAAACAAAATTTTTTTCCTGCACACGAAGAGTACGATGCAGTGGGTACGAAATTTGCAAACCGGACAGGATCTTCAATTTTTAAAAAAAGCGTAGGTGCACTCAAATCAAAATAAAATGCCCTGTGAATCGTCATGATGAGTACATCAACAGGAAACTGGACTACAGTATGCAATTGCAAGGTAGAATTTATTTATAGTCATAAATGTAAACTATTTTTATTTATAAAAGTATATTAACGACAATTTTTAATTTTAGCGGTGTGTGACGCAGAACATAAATTCTTAAATATTTGTGCTGGGTCGCCAGGGTCAGTACTACGAAAAGAGTAACTACGAATGCGGTATGCTGTATATTGCATAACGTATGTTTGAGTGTTGGTGATCTTATAAATATTGACAGCGTATTTATAAATAAAGTTCAGCCTCAATTGGATTTTGTGGAAGCAAGCGCGTAATAAAACGAAACAAACTTTTAGTTATAACTTTTTTATTCATAATAATTTTAAATAAATATTTGAAAAAATCACAATGTGTATTAAATTTCAATTCAGTCTTCATTTTCATTATATGTATATATATAAATTTCAAAATGTGCACACACAACATGGGCGATAAATTTAATCGGTTTCAGAGGATGAAAGATCAACGTTCGAAAAACATTTGTGCACTACGTTTTTTATAATTTTATTGTTTTTATCAATCGATCGTAAAATTTTAGCGTCCCGTTCCTTTAAATATTCTACGAATGACTGCCTTTTTTGCTTTGGTGGTAGGGGACCACTGTTACCTGCATTATTTGTTGATGTGGATGGTTGATCTATTGAAGCTGAACTTTCATCGAGCAAAAATTCAAACTTCGTATAGAGAGGCTCACATGCGCTCAAATTAGCTTATTCTTCAACCGCAGTATAATTGATACTGTCGATGATCTCTGGAGGCGATATATTATGTATTGCCTCCTTTAAATCATTAATTTTTTGGAAATACGGCCAGTTGGAAGAATTTATTAAAGCAGGGGCAGTTTCCGTTTTCGGTTCTTTCATTTTCTTGAAAGTATCCATTTTTGGAGTATTCCTGGGATTGCCGATCCTAGAGCTCAATCCGCGATGACTGTATCATTCTGAAATAAACAAAAAATATTTAGAATCTTGGCACAAAATTATTGTTTTAAAACTTACTTCAAAATGACATTATACTGGCTGGTTTTCTTTATAAATTCATCGTCGGAAGATGTTCGGGCCTCAATTAGAGCAAACGTTTATTCTTCGCTCCCTAATGTATAAAAAAATATATATAGAAGGTTTATTATTTATATTTTGTTATCCTAAAAATTTGCTGTGTATGTAAGCACATATCTTTAACTTCCAAACAATTATGAAAATATTGTATGTAAACTTATTGATTACGAGTACTTACATCGGCTGCAATACACTTTTCGTTTATTCATATTTATTGATATGTATGTAGTTTGCCTTTAATAATTATTATTATTTTAAAACGTATAAAACTTCTTATACCTAACATAAATTTAACCAACTCAAAACAAATTTTTGACAGCCAACTTTGATGACATTACAATTAGATTTTTCTGTAAGAAAAAGACAGAAAATAAGTCACCTCGCCAGGTTACTTATTTGAATAAATTAGGTTCCACAAATAAGTATTCGTTTGGAAAACAGTCTTATAGGATGAAACACACCAAGCAGCAGCAACGAGCAGCAAATTCAAATATTAACTTATTCGCTTATGTAACGATACAGAATCATAATTTGAGTATAAGTATAGGTATTTACATTAAAATAAATCAAATATTTTCTAATTTTAATAGAAAAATTTAGATTTAAAAAAATTATATTGAATGAAGTTGCATCTATCGCGGCATCAATAGGTTCCACACCCAGCAGCATAAATTTACTGCTCTTGGCTGCTACTCATAACCTCGATAAATTTAACACAATTCTATTTACAACTAAAACAAAACACTTAATAAACACATTTTATTAAACACTTGTTTTTTATTTCGCAAAATTTTTGCAAGAAATTTGGGAAATAAAAAACAAGTGTTTAATAAAATTTGTTTAGTGTGTTTCGCCAAGTGCCTACGGCAAATAGCGTATGCACTTGGTGTGTACGCCCATATGCAGCCGTTAGTGTGGGTTACTTGGAATTTGTTGCTCTGCTCTTGGTGCGTTTCATTCTTATGAGGTAAATTTGTTCACAACATCCTTATGTGTCAAAAAATCTATTAAACACTAGATAGGCGAGAAACAAAACTTCATGACAAGCAAAAAAGTATTGAAAAAATAAACATTTACATTTTAATAAGTCTACCGATGTTTTGATTTACTGTTTACAAGAAAATATTTAGAAAATTATAATAACAGCAAAATACATTTATTCTCTAATCAGGAAATGAAATATTCAGTAAAATAGCATATATTGCCGTTGGGTCAAACAAATCGATCATCGTTTCATAATAAATAAAAAACAAAAATTTATCTAAAACTACATGAAATAGATAAATTGGAAAATTCGAAAGAACAAAACAAATACTTAAAAGAAAAATAATAAGAATATATTTTCTTTCTTAAGAAAAAAAAAAACAAAAGAAAAAGAAAATTGGTTTTATCCATTTATTCCGTTTACGAAAAAGCAAAATCATGTTGAAAATTATTTTTTTATTTATAATATTTTTGTTTTGTCGTTCTCTTGGTTTGGTTTTCATCGGTTGATTTTTGCAATTTACTCGGGTTTTCTTCATTATATTAGTTAGTGTGTGTCCTTCATTCGGTCGTATTGTTTTTTTAAGCTGAAAATAGTTTTCGAGTTCATCACAAATCGTAGAACCAGTAAACCACTCAACCTCTTACTTTTATTTTTATTCCATTTGGTTTTGGTATTGTACATTTTTTTATTATTTTTAGTGTAACCAAAAAAATAACACAAACAGTGTGGTTTATCTTTGGCTATCCTTATAGCATTAATATAATCCTTTATTTGGTATATATACTACACTGTTTTGTTGTTATTTATTATAGTTTTGTGTTATTTTCCAGTTATATACGTATACGTATATAGTAAAGCATTTTTAACAATAAATTACAATTTGCTTCGTTCAACCATGAATTTTCGAATAATTTATCATTTGTGATAATTCGTTGTTCTTTATAACTAAAATTATGTTTTCTGTGAAACCTCCAGCATTTTCGGTACAAATAATGCATATATAACACATGAAGCTTTATGAAATACACACTAGTTACTGTGATTGATGTCCGGCGTTTTTGACCTAGATTTATACGCCAATGCTTATAATAAGTGTGGCTGAATTGGGCGGATTTTTCCATGCTAAATAATGTTTTATTTTAACACCCACATGGTGGAAACCAATTTATTGGTATGCAATATAACTTTTACTGTTCTATCTAATGCGTTTTATAAAAAGGGTCTCAAAGCCGCTTTATCTATCTAACACTTCACATTCTATTTTTATAGTTTATTTTCAAATAAATAATTTATTAAGGATGTTTGGTCATATGATTTATTGACAATTTCCCATACACTATTATATTGTTGTTCAAAGCCATTAGCAGTTCTTCAGACAACGTTGAAATTAATGCGAACGTTGACTAACACATGCATTTAAAGGTAAGTTTTGTCAATTTTGTATTCACCCAATTCCTGCTCATTATTAAATATTGTCGTAACCATATATGTATCTGATTGAAAATATGTATATGAAATTAATAAAGCACCAAACCGAAGTATTGGAAAGGGTGATTAGGTGGGACAGAGTCGGCCAGATAACAGACACCTAGGTGTAGCCGATAGTAACACAATTCTAACCTGCTTAATCAGCGATTATAAATCTATCTCCGATGACTAGAACCCTAGATAGTTGGTTTTTAAAAGCTTGCCTGAGTTACCACGAGGAGGTATGAATCTCGGAATTCGCTCTTCAGTTCTTCTTTTTTGCTTTTTTGTTTTGTTTTATTTATATTCCTTATTTTTTATATTCATTTTACAATACAACAAAGTTGCAACATATGGGGTATATCCTCTATCCGGTCGCAACTTAATTATTTGCGATCAGAAATATGATTACTAGATTTGTTTTGCCATGCCAAGTGACACATTTTTTTAAATTTAAATTTGTCTTGCGATTGTAAAGTAGAAATCAACGGAAATCCGCTACGCATTTTCCGCGTTCGCAGTCTTTTTATTTACTTCTACTTAACAATCGCAAAACAAATTTAAATTTTAAAAAGATTTAAGAATTGGCATGGTAAAATAAATCTAGTAACCATATTTCTGATCGCAAATAATTAACTTGCGACCGGATAGAGGATATACCCCATAGGCTGTATGTAATTGAAAACTTCAGATGCTTTAGAAATTGAATGGTAAGCTAACCAAATTGTACACGAAATATTAAATCTACGACCTACTTTACGCATTGGAACCCTTAACGTTTAATTTTTGCAATAAAATAAAATTGCGGGATTGAGAAAAATCTGATCAGATGTCGGCGGTGAAAATTTATTGAGATCGTCATATATTTCCCAGTTAGTTTTGGGTCTTTTAACAAAAGCGGTATAGTGCTTTAGTGTATTATTGTAAATTACTAATGCTCGGTTGCACAGAAAATGAGTTAACAATTGGTTACCAACCTGATTGATAAGTCCAATCTCTAGTTAAAATTTGATTTCGTTTCACAAACAAATTTGCATATTTAGTTTACAAACATGTCGATATTGACGATATAATAATATTTTACTCAACCCTACCAACTAAAAATAAAATAAAAAACAAAAAAATCAAACAGTTTGTCGTTTTCAGTCAGAAAATTATATAGCCACAATTTATGTTTTTTCGTTAAATAGATTTTAAATATATGTAAATATTTAAAAAAAGAATATTTAATAAAATACAATTTAAAAAAAAGTTTTGTGTTAGCATTTAGGCAAAATGAGTGTAGTTACTAGAGGTAATTTTTTCGATTTGCATTGGTAATATTTTTTCATGGAACTTTTTTTTGTGTTGATAAAAACAAGAAATTCCGAAAATCCGTGCTCCTAATTTTACAAATACGGAGAAATTATTGCTCCTAGAAATGGTTAATCAATACCGACATATTATCGAGTGAAAAAAAACAGATAAGATAACAACAACAAGAAAAAATGAATGTTGGGTGTCCTTAAGTGCCAATTTTAACGCTCAAAGCATTGGCTCCCATAGATCGGCAGCACAACTTAGATCTTTATACGATCAACTAAAAAAAAGCTAAATAGGAAAAATCTGCTGATAAGGTATTTATATTATTTATTTATTCAGCCTTGAAGATATTACAACACATAAATTAATATTTCTAGATAGCCACTTTTATGACAGGAGGGGGCATGAAAAATACGGATATTTCGAATTTATCAAACAAAACACTTGAAGTAATGGAACCGCTGACTACTACCCCACTTCAAAATAGATTTGATAACAGTGCCAATTACAACAATGAAAAATTGGTATGTATTAATAATGTAAATATAGTAATCACATAACATAATTTTTAAGCTTTACGATGAAGTAGCGTTTGTTAACGATGTGTCATCTGACATCGAGGAACAATCTTCTCAATACTTAGAAACCCTCGATATCGAATTTTTAGATGGAAATCAACAGCCTAGCACTTCAACATTTGCGCAATTAGATCTTTCAAATAAAAACGGGGCCACTCAATATAATCGACATAAACGTCCAGCTACTAGAGCAGTTTATGATGAGCTGGCAGTAATTTGCGGTGCAAAAAAAAAAATTGATCAGAACAGAGAATCTGAGGTAGAGTTGATGAGAATGAGACGTGAGCGCCATGAATTGGAGATAGCCGTATTGAACGCCCAGCATAAGTGGGAAAGAAATGCTGATGAACTGCTAGAGATGAGGAAAGAGCAACATGTCATTGAACTTGGTATCCTGAATGAGCAACATAATCAACTCTTACAAAGGAAAGACTAATGGACCAAAGATACAAAATAATTTAAAAAATTAATTTTCATAATTTCATAGTGATATGTATTTATATTAAAATTTTTTATTGTAATTAGATTTAAATAATATAAAAATAATTTGATTAAGAATTTATATTGAAATGGCTTTCAATGAGTGCTGACCGTCTAAAATTCGATCCGTTTTCAGATCGAATGATTCGATGTCAAAACTGAAGTCAGTGCGGACGTAAAATAATTACCAAACAAAAAATAAAAATAAAATTTAAATTAATTTAAGTAAAACTAGTATATTTAAATATTCCCAAGATTATAAAAGTTATCATAATATCATAAAAGTTTAGTTTATATTGAATTATATCTAAAAACTAGTTTATATACTCGTAAAGTGAAACAAAAAAATAAATAAATAAAAAGAACAAAAAAAATATTTCGCGCCAAGTGGATTTTGGTTGTCATAAAAATGCCTTTTTACGAAAACGCGGAGGAGTCTCATAATTTCCATCTAAACTCGGTTTGTTCTGCATCCTCATGCAAGAAGGTGATATCACAAAAACAATCGGTTGTGATGTGCGGCTACTGCCAGAAAATGTACCACCCACCATGTAAGGGTATTATTGGAGCAGCTAAAATAAAAAAAGCAGCTGAATCTAATTGGGCTTGTTCTCCTGAATGTGCTAAGTTATTCACCTCCAATCGTGAGCCTTCAGCAACATCATCGACAGAAACAGTGAAAACATCTGATGAAAAACTTGAAGATGCAATCAGGACCCTGATGATGCATATAGATACACAATTCGCGGAAGTCAAATCATTGATCTCTGACATCCAAAAATCTCAGGTGTTCATCTGTAACGAGTTTGATGCAATTAAAATCGAATTCAAAACTATTGCTGCAAATAATGGAATCTTAGCTGAAAAATATAATTTGATACAACAAAATTATACTAAGCAAGAAGAACGCATTAATATATTGGAGGCACAACTTGATGTCGCTTCACAGAAAGAAATTGTGAACAATATTGTTATTGGTGGTTTGCCTATGGATGTTCCCAATATCCCCAAATTCATCTCAGAAGCCATTCAACACATTAATTGTGAAGCGGAGATAACTGAAATAAAAAAAATGTATCATACTCCTAACTCGACATCAAAGTTAAAAAATTCATACATAATTACCTTAAATTCTGTTGAGATTAAGAATGATATCTTAACTAAATTTAAAATGCATCGTCGTTCATCTACCTCGGCTACACAAACAGGATATTATGTTATGCAGCACTTCACCAAATTTCAATCAAAATTATATAATGAAGCCAAGAAACTGCAACGTGCACACAACTACAAGTATTTATGGGCCAAAGATGGGAAAATATTTGCGTAGAAATCGACAGTTGAATCGACAATCCACCATATTTTTAGTCTCAATGATATTTTTCGGTTGGATAAGCAGACAACACATCATGATTCTCCAAATGGTTCATCATCCAGTAAAGGAACCTGAAGCACTGGTCACATTCACATCATCATCATTCACACTCTTGAATCACAGTAATTATAGTTTTATATTCACTTTTATTAGAATTAGATCATTTACATTTCTGTTTATTATTAATATTTTATTCATACTACACATCAACTATATTTCCAACTTTTTATCCACTGTATATTATTATTATTGTCATTGTTGTTGTTGTTTACATGTTTTCTATGTATTATTATTATTTTCTCTTTTGACATCAAATAATTTTGTTTTGTCTTGTTGTCATCCTGGAATTGAATTAAAACCTTATAAATGTCATTTTAGCATTTGTCTAAAGGCTCAACTACACTACAATATTTTTTACCACTACATGGTCGGTTTATTTGATCGATATTTTTATTTTGATGAATGGCTCAGTAGTCTTACCAATTTAATTAAGCGGCGCGAAATAATTTTATTTATTATGAATGGTTACATTACTTTGATTATTATTAATTTCAATGGGCAGCTCAATGAACTTTAATCTTGTTTACCAAAACATACGTAGTATAAGGAAAAATTTAGATAAGCTGCTTGTATACATAGGCTCCGGTAATCTACAGCCTCAAATTATTGGTTTGTCTGAAATTTGGATTTACGACAATGAAGTCGCGAATTATGGTGTAAAGGGGTACGATCTATTCACTTCTTGCCTGCATGATAAACGTTCGGGAGGTGTTGCTGTTTATGCCCATAGCAGTCTAAATTGCAAACAATTTAATCTACTTTTCCAAACTTTCAACGCGGTCAGTCTGACTTTCTTTATAAATTCTAAATTAGTTTGTATTATTTGTATTTATCGTCTGGGATATACAGATATCTCCAGTTTTATTGATGAATTCAGTGGGCTTTTGGAAGGTCTATCCCACTCTAACTTAATTATCATGGGTGATTTTAATATCGACTTCCTCAAGCAGAACGCAATGCTTGATAGGCTGCTAATTTTATTATCGGAACATGGTTTGGATAATATTCTTGAACCAACACGAATTACAAATACCACAGCTACTTGTATTGATAATGTACTCCATAGATTTGATGAAAGGTATTTTCCGGTAGTCTCTTACAGTGTATTAGACCTAAAAATTTCAGATCACTGTTTAATTGAAATAAAAATAACAGGAACCTTTAACATTAAATCTAATTCTCGGCGAACCTTTGAAGTTTTACAGATTGATTTCAATAAGCTAAAGGAACTACTATTGTATGAAGTATGGACTGATGTTTATTCTTGCCTAGATGCTTCTAAGGCCTACGATAATTTTATTAAAATCTTTAAAGGTCATATTAAAAAAAGCACTTCCATTAAGTTGTTTGCCAATAGGTCAACGAAGCTAAAGCCATGGATGTCTGATGATCTATTGAGACTTATACGTAAAAGAAATAATATTTGTCGCCTTGCAAAAAAACATAACAGCAACCGTAGATTGAAACAATATAGCTTGACGCTGTGTGACTCTGTTAACCTACAAATTGATATAGCCAAAAAAAGCTTTTATTCTCAAAAGCTCAGCAACAATGGTAGTGATGCTCGTAAAAATTGGAAAACAGTCAATGAAATAATTAACGGACAGCCTGATTCAGCTGAAATTAAAGAAATTGTTAATCAAAGAGGCTGCAAAATATCTGGTCCAGTGCAGATTGCAAATGAATTTAACGAGTTCTTTACTAGTGTTGGTGATGCAAATGCTGCCAGTCTCCTCTTGAATGATGACAAAAATAGAATAATATGTCAGTATTACCAATCTATAGATAGTTGCGTTTTTTCGGAAATTTCATCTGGAGAAGTGTATTTTACAATTCTTTCGCTAAAAAATAATTCAACTCCTGGTTTGGATGGGATTTCAAATAATGTTGTCAAAAAAATGTCCTGGTTCTTAGTTGATGTCTTATCTTTTATTTTCAATTTAAGCTTGGTAACTGGAACTTTTCCTACATCGTTAAAGCGAGCCTTAGTTGTTCCGATCTTTAAAAATAATGATAAAACAAGTATGAACAACTATAGACCAATCTCTCTACTTTCGGTCTTCTCGAAAATATTTGAAAAAGTCATAAAAAGTAGAATCGTTTTCTTCCTAGAAAAAAGAGACTTTTTCTCTCCTGACCAATATGGTTTTAGGAAAAATAAAAATACTGAACAAGCTATTGTATCTTTCCTAGAACAAGTAACTGAACATATTGATAAAGGGTCCAAGGTATCTACTCTATTTATAGACTTAACAAAGGCTTTTGACAGAGTTCAACATAGCACATTGTTAAAAAAGCTATATTGTTGTGGATTCAGAGGGATAACCCGGGATTGGTTGTCCTCGTATTTGCATGGGCGAACGCAATTGGTTAGAGTAAATGGACAATTAAGTAAAGAGTTACCGATAAATGTGGGAGTCCCACAGGGTTCTGTCTTAGGACCTTTATTATTTTTAGTGTATGTAAACGGTATCTTTCGACTACAATTTCGAGGGTCTCCAACTGCTTTTGCTGACGATTTCTCGTTTACATATGCTAGTCCAAGTTATCAAGAAAATATCATGCTCATAGATCATGATTTAAAAAGTTTGTCTATTTGGTTGGAAGCACATAATTTTGTTTTGAGTCACAAAACGAAATTATTACATTTTAGGGATACCTCATCGTTGTATCTTGAGACAACGTATCATACTTTCAAATGCAGCAGAAACAATAACACACAATGCCCTCCTAATGACTGCTTCTTAGTGAACACTGTTGATGAATTTCGATATCTAGGTATTATTATTGATCGAGATTTAAATTGGAAAGCGCACACACAAGGACTGAAAACTAGACTATCATTGGTCTCCAGAAAAATGTATGTCTTACGGCTATTTTGTCCGCAATATTTACTTAGGACGATTTACTTTGCATTAGCGGACTCAATACTGCAATATGGTTTATCATGTTGGGGTAGTGCTTGCAATGCTACACTACGTCCTGTCTACGTGCGACAAAAGCAGTTAATCAGAATAATGTGCTTTAAACCATCTTTTTCGCCTTCGTGGCCATTATTTGAAAATCTCAGCATACTTCCTCTACGTCACATATTCGTCTTCAAGGTACTTAGAATATTCTATGTTAAAAGTGGGAATAATTTTGTGACTCATGCAGGGTATAATCTCAGATCAAATCATACTTTCTTGAAACATATTCCTAAGTTTAGATTAGATCTACGGAGAAACTTTATTAATATCGTTGCACCAATCATTTTCAACAATTTACCGTTGGATATTCGTAAGTGCGGCAACTTCTCTAGTTTTTCAATATACCTTAAAGAATGGCTTCATCAAACTAAAAATATTGACCATCTTTTTCAACTATTGGTTTAAAATATTATTGTTTTTGTTTTTATTGGTTTTAAAATTATATATGTTAAAATTAAATGGTGTAGTTTAAGAGGTTTTAATATATTCATGTGTAGTAATTAAGATGTAGTTATAATTTTATTATATAATTTTTGTTTCTCTCAATTTTAACTGTAAAATAATTTGACTTTAAATTGATTTTAATTTTGTAAATAGAATTCAAATATTTTTTTGTGGCTTAGAATCAGGGGACCAGTCACGTGATCTATTTGATCCAATGGTTCTCTTATCTTACCTTCTTAATCTTGTTAGTTTTAATAATGTTTTACACACAATGTATTTTATTTATAATGATTAAGCTGGTAATGAAATAAAATAAAATAAAAAATAAAATAAAATATTGATGGTATATCTATTAAATTTTCTCTACTTCGGCAAAATCGAGAAAATCATCTTTCTATTCTATTGCCAAATCATGGAGAACAGCAGCAGCAACAATAGACGTTAAAATGGTCTCCAACTTCAAATTAAAAAATTAAAATTAGATATTTAAAAAACAAATTTTAAAATTACAAATAAATAAATTACCTTTACCCAAAATCCAAGACTTAAAGCTGGGAACCTTCTTTTCCAAACTCCGTATAGTCTCTCGACCGGATTTCTGGTTAAAATGTGACCTCGTTGATATTTTTTTTCCGCTGTGTTTTGGGGATTACTGAACGGAGTTAACAAATAATTTCTATTTGCGCAACCACCATCTCCCAATAGAACGCTGTCTCCGAGGTCGTTTCTGCAGAGCCTCACCTTATATAAAACATTATATGTAATTATATATTTTTATGCTAGGTATAGATATAATATTGAAAATATGAATATTTACCATTAAAAAGGAATTATCTAAAATAGTTTGGTCATGCACTGAGCCTGGCCATTTTACATCAATGTCACATATCTTCAATGCGTGATCACTTACGCACTGCACATTTATTGAAAAATATCCTTTCCTATTTCGATAGACTTCTCCAATGTCACCACCTGGAGATTGAATTTTTATGTGTGGACAATCTGAAAAAATAATATTTGTACATATTGAAAAACTTTGATAGAATCTAAATTAATCAGTAATATGATTTACATACCTATTGCACCTATAACACCAGGAAAGCCGCCTATTTTATAAAAGTTAATTTTCGCACGCTGTAACTCTTCTTCAGTGGTTGGCATTTTAATTATATTGCCCATACTTCAAAATAGGGCTAACTTTTCCATTACTTTTGGGATTTTACGGCAGACTGTCGACTTGTGACAATTAAACAAGTCGCCGCATGTGATTTGGAAACAACCCGTAGCCAAAAATCTGAATTTATAATTAAATAATTATATGTATATTAAATATATAGAACTAACAATAATACTAACCTAAGTGCAATACATATTTGATTAATTGTCGAAATCGATTTGCACCTATTTGTTCTTGGTGATAAATAAGGATCGAGAATTTCAACTAGTCTGGATACAGTTACTTTTGAAAATCTAAATCTTTCTCTGAATTCACTTTCTGTATAACTAAATAAAACGTTCGGCCGATCTGGATATTGCCTTAGTTTTGGGATGTGAGCAGCTACTGCAAGGTAAAATTCATCATCGTCCGTATCACTGCCACTATTTAGTTGATACTCAGTCCGTAGCATATTGGTATATGTAATTTATATATTACTTCTTTCAAAACATATATGGTAATAAAATTATTTTATTGTAAATAATTTTTAGTTAATATATATTTTTAACATACAAAATAAGTAATAAGAGCCAATGGAAAAACATTTCAATTATTTAGACGTAAAATAGTGTTAATATTATTCTTAATAGCGCTAGCATCGATTTACGTAGAAGATAAATAGTTATCTGCCCAATTTTGTATGGTTAAATTTAACCAGAGATTTAGGAGGCCGTTAGGTGTTGTGAAACACTTTTTTCTATAACGACCAGTTAAATCTAAGTAACAGGCGGATAACTTTTCTGTGCAACCGGGCATAAGGCGTTTAACAAATAACCTTTGTTGTTCAATTTAATGGTTGTTCTATCTCACTAATTTTGATGTTGTAATTCTCGTTGTTATAATATGATTGAACGTCTGCTATACCATAACTACAAACGATTATATCAATTTTTAGATTCGTTTTACAGTTTGAACAACAAGAGCTTCGAATGTCAATGATTTTTAGATGTTACGAATAGTATTTTCATTGACTGAAAAAAATATCAAATGGAAAATAACGGCTAAGATAATTTCGCACCCGTACCACGTTTTCGTCAGGGCATTTTTGGTAAATTGAAGTTGGTTGAGGTATCATTTTATTTATGAGACACGTGATTTGACACTCTGCATTCTTTGTATTTGCATTATTAACCTTATTTATGCAATTAATCTTTTTAAAAACCTCAAATAGTATATCGTACGTAAGTTATACATTTCTAATGATATTTTACTACAAGTTATTATTGAAGATATAAATTGGAAAATTCATTATTAATTTGCTTAAACTGAAGTCGCAATTGCTCATTGTCCGTACCTAAGCACACCAAAATCTGTGCTAATGAACCGCTAGTATTCTCTACCGTAATAGTCTCATTATCACGAATGTTGAAAAATCCGTTATATTATACCATTTATTGTTTGCATATCGAGCCAACACATTTTACCAAATTTCTGTGGAGAACCATCAGGTGGTCGTCTCACGCTTCTCGGTGTTGGCATCAGTGATTCTGGTATTTTGATTGATTTAAGTTTTTGCTCACATCTGCTCAAATTTCATCTATTTATTTTTCAAATAGTGGGTTTTTACTACGTTAAACCAGTTCTCAATTACAGCATTGGAGCATGTTATTTTCATATCAGTGCAGATTTTAAAAATTTACCCCCTTAATATAATGTACGAGAAACACTTTTTAATCGTGAATTTTACACAAAGTCGTCGCAAACGAATTTATTTTGTTTGGAGCCATGTTTGCAGCAATTTAGAATGATTCAGATGCTGTTTTGCTACTTTTACTAATTCTCGGAGAACACATTATAATACAGTACACAAAAGAAATCTAAAATTAAATTTAGATGTTCAACATGTACCAGCATGTCGTATATTAGGAATTTTCTTTTTAATTTCCATTTTAACAATATTTACAATATGTGAACAGCAGATCAAAATTGGAACAGTTTTTAAAAAGGTAATCTATTTTCTAAAAAAATTAAAACTGGCTTCAACGTACTCGGAAAGATTCCTTGTGTTAAATGTGCTACAAACCGCATTTATGAGGGCCCAAGACAAATCATCGTCAAACGTAATGTTGACATGATATAAACTACGCAATCGGAATTATGTTTGAATTAATTTTTACAACACACGAATAATATGAAATTCGTTTATGTCTATGTTCTCTATAACATGTTCGAATTGTGATCGATCATTCGACCTATTTTATTTCAAAAAGCACGTCTTATGATATCATTTCACACAACCAGGTAGTGGAAGTATCTCTGTGATCTGGCCAATAATTCATACACTGAAACCCAAACAAAACTCTTAATTATTCCATGCAATTCTTCAACACATTAACAAATGGGAAAACCTCGTAGTTTTTTGACGCGATCAATTTTATTTCAAAGGGCACCACTTATGCTCTATCATTTCATATAAGACACAACCCTATGGTATTACCGTGATCTGGGGTGGCATTTTCTAACATCACATTTTCGATAATTTATCGAAGTTTAAAATGGGATGCTATTTCATATTTTATATCATTTTCAAGCTTGCTAGATTAAAAAATTGTGATCTATCTACTCGATGTCTATCACCAAATAATTTGTTTACGATACTTCAACGAAATTAGAGAAAGAGATGTTGTCACATTTATTCTAGTAGGTTGTGATAAGTTTAGGAAAAAGCGACATACATTTCGAGAAAGTATGGAAAATGTGATGTTACAAAATGCCACAAATATAAGTCCTGCTAACTGCACACATATGAAAGAAACAATAACTATGTAAATATGTATTGGAATTTTTGTTTTCTATAGTAATTTTTTTTAAATAACTAGGTATAAGTGTGTGCAGAAACAAAAAAAAAGCCAAATTTACTTTGCATTGTTAGTGTAACCAACACACTCTTTGTTAGGTTTTTTAAAAATAGGTATATGTTAATGAGAAGAGTAAGCAGGACTTATATTTAAGTAGATTCTGCCTGGCCTATAATTAATACATTGAAATCCAAAAATCTGCATAAATATTCTAAGCAACTCGATTTTCCAATGCAATAACATCACATTTTTCATCACTGTGCCAATCTATAACTTTGTATTAATATTGCTTACTACAATTTATTAACATTATTAAATTATATTAAATGTTTTAACTTACTTATGTAAATATTTTTAAATTGTATTTTTGTATATTTTTCATTGTACATAATCAAATTAAGTTTTGATAATAGTTTTTATTTAAAGTAAACCCGTCTGTGTTCAGGTTTATATTGTTAACATTGCTTTTACAGACTGTTTTTGTTATTTAACAAATTTGTTTTTTTGTTAATTGTGTTGTTTTGTACCATTTGCAAACATGTCAACAATGATGATCACTTGTGAATTTTTGTTTTTTTTTCCAAAATTGATCATCATTGTTATGATGAAGCAGAATGATGAAGAATATCATATTATGATACAATCAATCATTTAAATAATTGTATTTAACAGACAATGATGATATTAATCATATAAACTAAGTTTGATAACATTTCAAAGCATTGCATGATAGGGAATATCACTATAATATAGTATTATCATAATATGGTAAATGCAATCATGTATTTATCATGTTTTTACCTGAGTGTACTATTGAGTAGAACCGTTGATTGAATACATAATAGATATTACTACTCGGAATTTTGCCGCTACGTTTGATTAATGTCTCTACTAGTCACATATAGATAGAGGCATAGTTGTGCGATAGTGGTTTTTTATTTCTAGCAACATAAACACCTAACAATTTAATTGTTTTTGTTTTTTCCCCATATAAAAATTGCGTTTGTATTGCATATCAACTATTTATTACATAAAATATTATTTTAAAATGTTACGACTGCTATTTCACTTACTCTTACCAATAGTACCATCAATATAATATAACAAAATAAAGACAGAACAACTATGAAAGGAAGAAGCTTATAAATAAATTATGATTGATCAAAAGGTGTAGGCAAAAGTAGGAAAATTAAAAAATTATTGCTTTTGAAACGTGTATGTAACGCTACTGTTTTATAATGCAATGCAAGAAAAAGAAAACTTGCGCAAATGATAAATAATGTATGTTGTTGATCAGATGATTTTGGAAATCATGTTTTTATAATTAAAACTAATTTTGAGGTCACCCTTACAGATTAAATCAAGTTTTCAGGTTCAAGTTTTACAACTTACATAATTATAGGATTTTTGGTTTGTACGTTGCTTACATAAAAATGGACGACAGAATATTTGTAATTTATCAAGCGTAAGAGAGACAAATATTTAATTAACAATAAGTTTATTGACCCGCTAAAAGGAAAAAAATAAATAAATAAATTTTAGTTACATTGCATATTGAAATTTCACTTTTCCAATATTAGTAAAATATTTGTGGCATTTTTTTAATTTCTAAATAAAATTATTTTTTTAATTTTGGAATTAAAAAATTATTTATTTCAAAATTAAATAAATAATAACAAACAAATTGTTGCAGTGCAAAAATATTGGGAACAAATATTCCCTTCGCCATATTATCTGTAAAAACGTCTTGTACAACCTCACACACATGGTTGGAACACGACTGTAAAAATGAAAACAGAATGAAGAACATAAACACAATTTAATTATTATTGTCTATTTATTTTTGTTATATATATTGCATATATTCAGTTGAGAGAGAGAAAAACACATTTCATTCTATTTTTTTTTTGTTAAAATTTCTAGTGGTGTGGGTAAATAATAAATCAAAATATGTTTTACTCCGTTCTAGCAGCTTTGAATTAATTGAGTCTATCTTTGTTCTTCTTAAACCTACATGAAGTGAGTTATGCTCTCCTTTTACAATGTGTAAGAAGCAAGTGGACAAACTATATATCAATGGATATGTTCGAAGGCGCGTCATTTTAACAACAGTTGTCCTGCTATTCATAAATCACCAAATACTACCAAACCAACTATAAGACCGTGTAAAAATTCAGCCAAAGATGTGAGTACAATCTATTATCAGAATGTAAATAAAATGGCATCAAAAGCATCCAAATTCTATCAATTTGTTCATCAAACAAACTACCCTATATATGTAATCGGGGAAAGTAATCTCAACCCAGGTATTCATAGTACAGAATACTTTGGGCAGAATTATATTGTTTACAGATGTGATCGCACTCCTGAAACGAGTACGAAGGAGTCTGGCGGTGGTGTATTGATAGCTGTTCATTCAAATCTAGAGAGTTATCCTGTTACATTAGTTCCATCACGTTCACATCAAAATAGGCAAACGATATCTATTTATATATAAATAGTGTATATAAGTGTATATACCGCCTCGCTCAAATTGCGACTGCTATGCCAGCTGCATCGATGCGATTGATGAAGTCTTTAAAACATCTAATTCATCAGATCTAGTCTTATACTGGGCGACTTTAATCTTCCGAATATCAACTGGAAACATGACGTGGAGTTTAACTGAATTCTTCCATATAATATCAATGGCGATGCAGAGTCCTTATTCGTCGATGCCATGCTTGGTTTTAACCTAAACCAAATTAATATGATTGCTAACAACATCAATAGCTTTCTGGATCTGGTCTTCACCACTGAGGAGGATGCTTTCAAAGTAACTGAATCAATGAATCCATTTCTTGTAAACGATATCAACCACAAACCTGTGGACATTGTATTTGATACAAACTACTGTAACCTGAAGAAATCTGAGCACCTTCCCAGAATGAAATTCAACTTCAAGAAGGCAGATTACGCCGGTTTGCAAAATTATTTAGAAGCAGCAAATTGGGATCTAATTTTAAATCTTGACAATGTGAACGAAAATGTTGAAACATTTTATGACTTCATTCTCCAAGGCTTTGAGCTCCATGTGCCTCTTTACAATAAAGCACCGAAAACTCATCCTCCGTGGTTCGATGACCTGCTAACCAATTTAAAAACCCGAAAATGTAAAGCCTATACTAAAATGAAATCTCGATTGGAATCCGACAAGCTTGCTTTTTTACAGCGCAGTGATGAATTTGACGTCCGTTTCAATTTTTAGTACAGGTCTTACCTGGCAAGTATTGAAACAAAAATTAAATCAAACCCTAAAGAATTTTGGAAATACTTTCGATCCAAACGGGAAATCGAGGGATATCCTTCCAATATGACTTATAATAATACCAGCTCCTCGGACACAAAAGTGATAGCAGACATGTTTGCAGCATTTGTCCAATCAGTCTATAGTCCTTGTGATAATATGGAATACACTGATAAAATTGGCAACAACAATACTTCTATTATTCCACCTGTCATACATGAAGTGAATGTTATATCAGCCTTAAAGGAATTTGGAGATGGATGTGGGCCGGATGATATACCTGCCTTTATATTAAAAAGATTTGCGAGTAGCTTCACAAATCCACTCTGCAAACTATTCAACCAATCGATAACCACAGCCGTATTTCCTGATAAATGGAAAATATCGAAAATAACACCTATCTTTAAATCGGGTAAGAGGGAGGATGTCTCATGTTATAGAGGAATTTCAACATCTTCGTCAATCCCTAAATTATTTGAGCTGATTGTGTGCAATGCTTTTAAATCTACATTGATACGTCACATCTCTATTTACCAACACGGGTTCATGCCTGGAAGATCGACATCTACCAATCTGGTCGAATTTACCTACAAAGTGTTAAATGAGATAGAAAATCATCATCAAGTAGATGTAGCGTACATAGATTTTAGCAAGGCGTTCGACTCTATATGCCACCTCAAAGCACGCCAAAGTCTGCGCGAATTCGGGTTTTCAACAGAATTTATTAATTGGTTCAAATCGTATCTGACAAACCGACTGCAATATGTATTAATTGGGAATGAGAAATCTAATGTTATCAAAGTGACCTCTGGTGTCCCTCATAAGGATCGCATATTGGACCCTGGATTTTTTTGTGTTCATCGATAGAATAGCCAAGATAATTAAACACTCAAATTTTCTAATATTTGCTGATGACGTAAAAACTTTTCATACAATTAAACATGAGCATGATGTTGATAAACTGCAGGATGACCTCAACAGACTTAGTTAGTGGTGTGTCCAAAATTCATTACATCTCAATATTAATAAATGTAAAATTATGTCGTTTCATCGGAAAAAATATCCAATAACTTCGGCATATAAAGTAAATGGCGCGGAAGTTCCAAGAGTACGTGAGATTATTGATCTAGGAGTTACATTTGTTGAAAACGTTAGTTTTAACCGTCATATAGATAATTGTATTGCTAAAGCTAACTCCATGTTTGGCTTTGTCAAGCGGTGGACTGGGGAATTCACGGATATACATACTATACGCACATTATATTACGCTTATGTAACATCTCAAGTGGAGTATGCTGTAACGGTTTGGAGCCCCTCTTACGCTGTGCACATGAACAGAATCGAAAGCATACAAAAAAAAATTCTTATATTCCATTTGAAAAAAACTGGCTGGAATAATGATTACAACATACCATTTTACGAAAATGTGGCTCGCTTACCTCCTTACTCTACAAGGTGCAAAGAATATAACATGTGCACGCTTGAAAACAGGCGTTTGCTTCTAGATGCCGCTTTTATCGGAAATGTCCTACTCGGCCACATTAATTCATCCTTCCTCCTCGAAAACATATCCATAAATGTCCCAAGCAGGACTTTGCGTAATCATCAATTTTTGGCGCTCGAACACCACCCAACCAACTATGGCGACAACAATCCTATTAATCGATCAGCAAAATCTTTCAATACCGTAATTGATCAATTTGATTTTAATTTATCAAAAACCAGTTTTAAAAAAAAGTTAAAATCGTATTTTCTAAATTTTTAATAAGTCCTTTGACAATTTCATATTTGAAGTACAACTGTTTAATTTAAATAATTGTTTTATTTATAATTCTTATTTATTTACAATCTAAATGTGAATAGATTAATTTTTTTTATTTTCTATTTTTAAACTTTTATTTTCTTTTTTGTTTTATATTTTACTTTGTTAATTTTGAAATCATAATTGCAATGTACTAAATCGATTTCCTTTAATATTTAAATAAATAAATAAATAAATGGATCGACCCGGTGGAAAATTCTGCCCAATGGCTCGCGTCTTTGTTTAAACTAGGCCAAAATCTATATCAAGCAGGAATCAATTTACGAGTTGCGCGAATTCCGACATGTGAAAAATTGTATAAAGCATTGAAGATTTTTCATCGTAACGACTCGGCGATGTATGAGCGATTTATGCTCGTCGATGTTTCGCAATAGATGTGAAAGCCTTGCATTTAAAAAAACTCTAGTTTGTAATTTGAACTAGCTCGACATTTGAAACCAGAAAGTAAAATTTGAAGTTCTAGGTTACCTTTTGTGCCTGTATTATTGTGTGGTAATTTAATATGTCGGATATCGGAGGCAAATGCCTTGCTTTTCTTGGATTACGTTTAGAATATTTTCGTTCGGCATACGTCTTGGCATTCGTCAAGCCAAGTGAAGTTTTTGGCGTCTTGGGCATCTTTAGCAGAGCGACACAGTATTCGTGGATTGGAGCGAACATTTCAGCAAGTTTCGGTGTAAAGCGATGGTAGAAATTTACCATACCGATAAACTGCCGAGTTCGTTTAATTAAGGTTGAAGCTGAGAATTCCGTAATGGCATTAATTCGTCTGAAGGCAGAATGACATTAGTGGTGATTTTATGACCGATCAAATCGAGAGAGTTCGAACCAAAAACGCATTTTAAACTTTTAAAGTTTACGCCAAATTTATCGAGTCGTTGAATCAACTATTCCAACCAACAATGCGATGGGTTTGACGTAAACATTAGGAGTTCCAAATGCCTTTTCGGTTCGATCTCTCTAAATTTCCTATCATAAAATCACCACTAGTGGTGAAGTAATAACTCTTATACATGTATATTTTTTTTATAAACAATCCAAATATTTCTTGCGTATCTAGGCCTAATCTAGGTCTAATTTTACTGTCGTGAGGTTCGGACGTAAAGTAAAACAAACGAAAAGTGCAGTGTTAGTGCTTTTTAACTTGTTATATCTTTTTTTCAATTGTGTGAATGGTTTTATAATTAAATACACACGGTGCAAAAAAAAACTAACATAAAATTGTAACTTAATAAGTGATGATGTAAGCGTGATGGGGCTTTTTTCCCCAAAAAAGACTTCTTCAAACATCGAACGCCAAACAAAATTTACAACAAACTTGAACCAGTTTCATGTAGAAAGTATAAATATGGCAAGTGCAAGTGTAAAACAAGTGGGCAAAGTTCAGCACAGCCCAAAGAAAACACCTATGCCAATAATTAAAAGTGCTTCTTCGACAGAATTAATTATACCGCAGTTTAAAAACCAAAATCAAAACCGCGATGAAAAAATTAATTCATCAGCAAATTTAACAATGCAATACGAAAATAATAGTAATGAACTCAGTGCGACGAACTCTAGTGACCGTGGTCAGTGCGAAAATAACCTAGTGCAAACGGGAATGGATAGGTATATCACTGTTCAATCTAAAAGAAAACGTAGCCCGAGATCTGCCCAGTTTGCTGGCAGGAGCAAAGTGACACGGACTGAAGGAGGTGTTAACCAAATACCGCTTAACAATCGATTCTCTAGTCTAGAGGTCATTGAGCCCAATGCAGTGCCAAATTTGAAAACTGAGAAACCGCCTCCAATTTATTTAAGGGAAGCATCTAACAATCAATTGGTTAACAACATCGCAAAATTAACAGATTCTAAATTTTATATTGCCCCGCTCAAACGAGGTAATATAAACGAAACAAAGATTCAAACTTTCGAAATCGATGGCTTCAGAGCCCTAGTCAAACATTTCGACGAAGTTGGTAAAAAATATTACACATACCAGCTAAAAAGCCAAAAAGGGCTGACTGTTGTGCTAAAAGGAATTGAAAGCTGCGTAGATGTTAGCGACATACAAGCTGCACTTGCTGCGGAAGGTTTCCACGCCAAATCCATTGGTAATATAGTAAACCGTGAGAAGGTACCTCAACCAATGTTCCGTTTGGAACTAGAGCCAGAGGAAGAAAAGTCGAAAGGAGTTCATAAGATTTACAACTTAAAATATTTGTTACATCGCAAAATCGTAATTGAAGAACCTAAGAAGAGGTCTGGACCAGTTCAATGCATAAAGTGCCAAGAATACGGACACACGAAAGCATACTGCGCCTTAAATGAAGTTTGCGTTATTTGTGGTGAACTCCACGACTCCAAACAGTGCGAAAAGTCTCGCAATGACCCATCTGTGAGACATTGTAATAACTGCGGTGAAAATCATACTGCAAACTACAGGGGTTGCGCAGTGTATCTGGACTTAAAACGCAAAATAAACCCTAAAATGAGAGCTGAGCAACGAATGCTGAATATGCAATTTAATCAGAGGGCCATGTTACCAAAAAATACAACAGTCACCAAACCAACGAGTGCAAACACACAAAACGATAACTCGGAGACATTTGCCAGCAGTTTTGCACAGCCAGGTGTTTCTTACGCAAATATCCTAAAAGGTAACAAACCGAAACCAAAAGTTCATTCTAATGAGGACCTAAACATTCACACCATGATAAATAAATTAACCGAGACCATCCAAAGTTTCATGTTGATGATGGAAAGACAAATGAGCATGATGATGCAAAATATCAATACGCTTATGTAAATTATAGCCAAAAATCAAAAATGACAATTCTAAAAATAGCCATTTGGAATGCGAACGGGCTCTCGCAACATAAAGCTGAGGTACAAACATTTCTTATCGAACAAAATATAGACATCATGTTAATATCTGAAACACACTTCACAAAACAAAATTTTTTTAATATTACTGGCTATTCCGTTTATGACACCAAACATCCGAATGGAAAAGCACACGGCGGCACTGCAGTCTTAATAAAAAGAAGATTAAAGCACTACGAGCTCCAGAAATATGCTAAAGATCACATCCAGGCTACAACTGTCAGTTTGGAAGAATGGTCTGGGAAATTGTTAATATCGGCTGTCTACTGTCCACCGAAACACGCAATTAAAAAACAGCAATTTATCGATTACTTTAACCAGTTGGGAATCAAATTTCTAGCAGGGGGTGATTACAACGCTAAACATGTGCAATGGGGTTCGAGGTTGACGTCACCGAAAGGAAAGCAACTCTACGAAGCAATAAACGAGAAAAACCTAGATTATTTATCATCTGGACATCCCACATATTGGCCTACAGATAGAAAAAAAAATCCTGATTTAATAGATTTCTGTGTAATACGAGGAATAGCACGCACCAATGCTCAAGTCGTTGACTGTTATGATTTATCATCAGATCACTCACCAATAATAGTAACACTAAGTACCCAAGCATTAAAAACTGAACCACCACAACGTTTAACAAACAAACTAACGAAATGGGTTCTCTATAGAAACATAGTAGATATGTAAATTGTCATCTTGATGTTCCACTTCGCACACCAGAAGACATTGATGCCGCGATAGAAAACTTAAGTCAAATAATGGAAATGGCTGCAAAAAAAGCTACTCCGGAGAACAAAAATTCCGAAAAAAATATAAGGCTTTCAAGTAACATTCAAAAGTTATTAGCAGAGAAGCGGACAATTCGGCGGCTATGGCAGCTTCACCAATCTCCTTTGCATAAATGGAAATTAAATAGAGCTATTAAAGCTTTGAGAGAAGCAATACGGGAAGAACAAAATTTAGGAATACAGAATTACCTAAGTGAGCTCACAGCAACAGAAACAACAGATTACTCACTGTGGAAGGCAGCAAGAAATTTAAAAAGGCCAGAGGTATCGAACCCACCGATAAGGAAACCAGATGGTCACTGGGCCAGAAGTGACTTAGAAAAGGCTATCGCTTTCTCTAACCATCTACAAAAAGTGTTCTCCCCAAACGAACAAAATAATGATTGCGTACTACCACAGCTTACGAGGGACGAGTCGAACCCAAATCCAGTAAAATTTAAATGGAAATGCGTCAAAAAAGTTATCAAAAACAGTATAAATCCCAAGAAAGCGCCAGGTTATGATCTAATAACTGGGAAAATGATAAAAGAATTACCAGATAGATGCATAAAATATATAACATATATTTTTAACGCGATTATGAGATGTGGATACTTTCCCCAAAAATGGAAAATATCTCAAATTATCATGATTCCTAAGCCAGGTAAAGACGAAACCCAAGTCTCGTCGTACAGACCAATAAGTCTACTTCCGATGATTTCAAAGCTTTTTGAAAAGATGCTACTACAAGAACTAATACCTATATTATCTGAAGGTCGCATTATACCAGATCACCAATTTGGATTTAGAGAGCAACACGGCACAATAGAACAAGTGCACAGAATTGTAAATACAATTAAGGTTTCCTTAGAAGAAAAGAAATATTGCTCGGCAGTTTTCTTGGATATTGCGCAAGCTTTCGACAAAGTATGGCATGAAGGATTAAATTACAAAATTAAAACTCTTTTGCCCAAACAATTTCATGCAATTCTTGAAAACTACTTAGCCAAAAGGATGTTCCAGGTGAAACAAAATACGGCCACTACTGATCTAACCGAGATAAAGGCAGGAGTACCGCAAGGTAGTGTATTGGGACCTGTGCTATACTTGTTATTCACAGCTGACCTACCAATAACTGAAAAAATCGTCACTTCAACTTTTGCTGATGACACAGCTATATTATTTTCACACAAAAATCCTCAAACAGCATCGAGAGAATTACAAGAACATCTACACAAAATAGGAGATTGGTTAAAAACTTGGCGGATAAGGACGAATGAATGTAAATCAGCACATGTATCATTCACACTAAATAAACGTACATGTCCAGCAGTAAAATTAAACAATATCACAATTCCTCAACAAACAAACGTCAAATATCTCGGTCTTCATCTCGATAGAAGATTGACATGGAAAAAGCACATTGAAACAAAACGCAATCAATTAAAAATAAAATTTTCTAAAATGTACTGGATGATCGGAAGAAAATCGAAACTCTCTCTAGACTGCAAGGTTCTACTATACAAAGCGATCCTAATCCCCATATGGACATATGGTATCCAACTATGGGGCTCAACTAGTGCATCAAATATAGATATCGTACAAAGAACGCAAGCAAAGATACTTCGTAGCATTACAAATGCCCCATGGTATATTCGAAACAGCAACATCCATAGAGACCTAGGAATCAAAACTGTTATAGAGACAATTAAATCATGCAGTCTAAAATACCAACTGAAACTGGAATCACACCCTAACGAATTAGCTAGAGAACTACTAAGGCAACCGAAATATGGACGGCTTCGCAGAACAGATCCTCTAGATTTAATTAATTGAGAAATATAATCTAATAATTTCGTGCATGTTGAAATGAAATTAAGTAATTAATAATAATAATGCATAATGATATTAAGTATTAACATAGGTTAAGGCTTAAGTTAAAATTTTTTTTATAGTTTTTAAGAATTTCACACTTCTTGTTAGTTTCGTATAAAGAAAGATTCAAGAATAAAGCCTTTGGCAATAGTTACAAAAAAAAAAAAAAAAAAAATCTAGGCCGAAATATAAAAGTAAATAGAGAACATATATGTATATGTTGATGCTTTCATCGCATAAATTTTTTTTAATAAATTATTAAAACAAAATGATTCTAAATAAAATATTCAGCTGTATTGGTCATCAACAATATTCTAAAATTTAAGCGGAAATGATACTTTGTAATTAAAAATAAGTTTTAACGACGTAAAACCATTTGTGGTGCAAACGCAAACAATAAAAATAAACTCCGGCGCAGATAACAATCGCTTCTTGTATTCTGTTAGGTAACGGTATTCTCGTCTTTTTATCATCGCTTCTCGTCACATTTATTTATTTTATTTTTTTGGCACAAAATCTCTCGCGCTCTTGGGACTCAAACAGTTAAATTCGGTTACATATTATTTTCCTCGGTGTACTTACGAAAAACCTACATTCGTTGAAACAGAAAACCAGGTGTTTATCAAAGACGTGTATTTTAGGGCGCGAAACGCCCGGAATCGGTGCCCCTACTAAATATTAAACAAAAATATAAGTATGTATCTCTAACCAACCTCTCAAAAAAACGTATTACCTATCTTCTATTTACAATAAAATATCAGTTCCGTGAAGCATGTAAAAAAACTTTATTTCTAGTAAAAGTTACATTTCCACATACTGAATAAACACAAAAAAGCCCTTTTCTATTATTTTCAAATAAACTTTATTATCGTTCAACTTTTTAGTTTTTAATTTCTGATAAAACCTTTTTTTAATACAAATACATCTAGAGTTGAAAATAGACGAATAAAGATTTCATTCCATTCGAAATAGAAAAATACATTTAAATTGTAACAAAATTAATCCGAGTATAATGCTTAGCCTGTGAAGCATATACGGGTAATTTTATATTTCAGCCGAATTTTACTATATTTTTAATATCTTGGAAATAAATTTGTTAGACTCTAATTTTCAAAAGATACAACAACAGACCTTTTCAAAAAAAAAAAAAACAAAAAGAAAAAACTTTTTAGGTTGAGTAGAATAATTATTTCGGATGTTTTTAACAAATTTGGTTTATATTTATTTTTTATCAAATCAAAATCAGTTGTAGAGTAATATCCGAAAAATAACTCATCCTTTATCATTTTACTCTACCGAATCTGTGTATTATGGTTGGATTATAAAAAATTCACTAATCAGTAATGTTAAGGTTGGTTTGATTTGTAGAAAAGACTACCAGGATTTATTTAAATAAAATATCTATTAAAATAGACATTAAAGTTTTAATTATTGCAAAGAATTTTATAAATTTTTTATTATGTTGTAGCAGAATATCAGAAAAAATATAAAAACACATGACTAAATTAAAAGAGACACTAAGAAACTGAAGATAAGAACGAATCGTCGTTCAACAGATAGTTGGCTAAAAGTCAAATACAATCTGTATTGTTAATTAAATGCTTGTTTTTTTGAACCATATTACATTATTGATGAGGGTACACGATTAATAGATGATTCTATGAAACACAAATTTGTTTTTTAGAAGGAAAAGGACAGTTTTGACTAACGCCGATGGTAACTTACGGATAAAAGGTTTAGTTTGATTTCATATTTGCGTATTCTGACCTTTCTTAAGTTGAAAATAATAACCAACACTAAGTAGAGACCGTAATTTTATAACCAATTCATTAAATGATAAATGAAACAAGTGTTGGCAAATTTGTTTTTCTAAGAATAACAATATTTCGTATCAATTGCTACTCATAATAAACGAATATTCCGATTTCGTTAGGTTCTTAGTAAATAGTCTTATCAGTTTGTTTACACTTTATCACTCACTTCAATCTGTTTGACAATAAATTTTAATTTATTTTAATTCAATAATATTTTATCAATATAATTTATAATTGTATTTTGATTATTTAAAAATTGCTTATAGTAATGTTTATAGATGATTAAAATGTTTGTAAAAGTAAATGGGGTTTCGTTCCTAGTGGATCATTTAAAATTTCTAATATGGCGAAGTACGCATTTAATATTTTCGATTTGGCTACTAATTTACCTTATCCGTGAAGATGGACGATTTCGTTAAATTCAGACTATCATCAATTTTGATATCATGAAAATTCAACGAGAAGCTCTGATTCACCGAAAAAGCTAATACTGAAAACGACACTTTACATGCTACCAAAAACGAAAATTCATTATAAACGGCAGTGTACCAAAAATTACAGTTTATTGTATGAAATGAATAGTTATCTGCGGATTTGATAAAAATTTCTAAGGCTGTTTGAGTGCTAAGAAGCAATTGGGATGAGCCCTAATTTTCTCAAAATTTATTTACCGTGTCATGCGGAACTATCTGACTTTTCCGGAACTATCAGGTTTTGTGACAAGATAATTTGTATGGGGTTCTACAATTACCCAGCAAGAAACTCATTAACGTCACGATAGTGACTGATTAGCGAAAGTCAAGCATGCCATGTATATAGAAGTTAATCATCAGCAAATGGGATAAATTTTCGAATGAATCATTTACGACATGAGACATGCTGAGATGAATTGTATATTAGAAGTCGTAGAATAATCTTATGTGACATATCTAAGATGAATCGTATGTGATAAGTCTGAAATAAAGTTGCGTATGTTTAGACAAATATAATAAAAACATTTGATTTAAATGTGAACTAAAATTCTAAATTTATTTATCACAAAATGACACTAGTACTGGCCTGTAACAACATTAATTTTTTGCTGAAGACGTCATTGTAAGTCGAAATAATATACAAAAATATAAATACAACCGTGAGAGAGCAGAGAATCGAAAAATAAAGTATGTATTTTGTCACAATTAATTGAAGCCGTAGGACGCGTTTTTTCTGGGGGCTATTATTCGTTTCGAAAAATTCGATATCTAAAAATTCGATACGCTTCGAATATTGCTATTATCAAACAAAGCGAATCTTCCATTTGTTGTGGGCCTGTCAAATCAATTTTATATATTATTAAAATACATACGTTATTTGTAGTAAATTATTTTATAACGTACATCTTGGTAAATCTGTCTATTTAATCTAAATCTATCTAATCTATCTAAATTTATTTATTTAATTATTATTAAAAAATATAAAATTACCGAATTTATTTACACAATAAAAAAATTATTATTTTAAAACAACATTGACACAATACGACATTCACCACCTAAAGACCAGTTGATGTTACATTTTCGTTTAATTCGATTCGTATTTTTTTTTGTTTTATCTCACGAATTTGTCGATTTCGAATTATTCGATAGGAAAAAAAGATCTTAACACAAAAATATGCCGCGAATCGAATTTTCCGAAATCGAATAAGTTTCATAATAGACCCCCTGTATTTTACATGATATTCGTGATTATTTTACTATTTTGATAAAAAATTCGAATTGGATGATATTAAATTCGACTTATTGTTAAATAAAAATGACAAAAAAATGCCAAAATATCAAATAAAAATGTGCACACATTACAAAAAAAAAAATTAAAAAAACGCATATTCTTCGGTTTTAATAGTTTGTTGGACTCTAATAAAATTACAAAACGACTAGGGGTCGATTTTTTTCAAAATTCGACAAGTTGACGAAATCACCGCAAGTATATAGTAGTGGTATTGTGTTTGTGTTAGTGCGAATATGCGCCATTTAGTTTTTTTGGATATGATATATCATTTCCATTTAAAATTTGTAAATGCAATGCAAATATGCTTTAAATTAAATTAAATTTATTTAACTTTTGTTTTAAAAAAATTTCTTTTGTTTTAAAAAAATAAAAATTAAAATATGTGTAGTAAAATTTTTTTTTAACACATTGACGCACACTTTCTAAATTTGTTGCTCAAGAACACATTTGAAAATTTGCTACTCAGGAACACATTTGAAAACTTTTATAATTGCAATGATATTTCGTCACGGAAAGGAGGGTATGTATTGTGAGAATTGAAAAATATGTCGAGTTATCCCTTAAAAAATGAAAGATGTTTGCACGAACGTGTTAAAAAACGAGAAAGTTGTGTGACTGCAATAACGCGAACGTGTTGACTCGCCACTCCAAAAGCACCAAAAAACTGAACCGATTTGTACCGATTAATAATTGTTGATGCTTACATTCGCAGAAAACAAACAAACATAACCACAGAAACAACCATAACCACAGAAAAATTACACACACTAATATGAAATTGTATACTATACTCCTTATACGTATACGAAAATGTCATGTTTTTTCTGTCGAATTTTGAACAAAATCGACCCCCTGGAGAGAGAAATAATTTTTTTTTGTTTTGTAATTTTGCATTTGTTTGACGATGACGAGACGATTGACGAAATTTATTTTGGTTTTAAGAGAACAAGGCGGAGACGAAAACTGGAAAAAAATAAAAAACGAATAACCTTCCACTTCGATGTAATAATTACAACTAAATATATTTTGTAATATAATTTTCTTTTTTAAAATTTATTTGCCACCTGTGACTATTCCGGCTTTCCCAGGGAATTGGCAAAATATATTGAAGTAATTACAAACTGCAATAATTCCCAAATACTTATTTCCCGTTCACAAATGTATATTCTGGTAGACTGGGAACAATATTTTGGGTTTTTTTTTTTTATTTTGGTTTTTATGTACTAAAAAGCATGTTGCGACCTTATTACAAGTTTAATTTATTTTAAAAATATATTTATTAGAAAAAATAATGTTTAATAATTCGAAAAAATACGAATTACAATTCCCTCAAAAAAACATGGGGAAAAATTAACGTCAAAACTGCTTTCAAATGGAATTCCCAAACGCCAGAGTCCACTTTAAGGAATAAAAAATTCCCAACTGCTAGAAATACGTCACTAATTCCCAATTCCCAGGGAAAACCAGAATAGGGCCACTGGATAATATATGTTGAACCGCCGACTTAGCGTATCGTCATCATTTTGTGTAAGCGACCAGTAGTTTATAAGAAATTGTTTAAACTGCCCCTAACAATGATCTTCCTCTGCACATGTGTTGGTTTCCAAATGGCTGCAGTTGCATTTTTGTTGAATATAAAAAAATAAGAAAATATGTTTTATTAAAATTTTCAAAATAAAACAAAAACAAATTTTTTACTTAGCAATTTGACAAACAAAAATAATAAAACTATTAGTTGCGAAAAAGAGTGGACATGAAATAAAATGCAAATTGTTTTGTTTACTTACGCCATCAAGTGATTTAATATGAGAAACATCGAAGACTTGTCACGATGTTTTGCTTGTCATGAAAGAGCAAATATATATGACAAATCTCACACTCGTCGTCGAACGTCGACAGAACAAATCCCTTAAGCTAGCAGAACCCATATGGCAGAACATTACAAGATATTATGGATAATTATAGGCTAATTAAATGCTGTATTAAAAAATTTTGGGCTCCATCCCTTCCTACTAAAACGTGGGTTCCACTAGCTTTAGAAAAAATTAGCAGAATCCATATCAAGAAATAATTGGAAAATTAAAGGTTAATTTTAGGATAATTAAATGCCCTATTTAATTTCTTTTATTATGCTCGCTCTAGGAAAAAGTAAGACTTTAGAACTTAAAACCCAAATCGAAAGTCGGACCAAAAATCAAATTCGAACGCAAAACAAATTCAATTGACAACAAATAATTTTAGACTCATTATGGCCTAATCAAATGCTCTATTAAAAAATGTTGGGCTCCACTTGTTTTTTGTGATCTGTGACCAAATTTCAGCTCATTTAATCTAAAGCTAGCAGAATCCAAATCGAACCAAAACCGAAATTAGAGCGCAAAACAAGAACAATTGACAAACAAATAAGTTAAGGCAATAATCTAATGAAGTGAAGTTTGGACATGAACGAGTGGAGGCCAACATTTTTTAATGAGCCGTTTGCTTAGGCCATAATAAGTCTAAAATTATTTGTTGTCAATTGATCTTGTTTTGCGTTCTAATGTCGGTTTTGGTTCGATTTTCGATTTGGGTCCTGTTATCTTTTAAGTGATGAAAAAAAAATTAAATAGGGCATTTAATGAGCCTAGAATTAACCTTAATTTTCCAATTGTTTTTAAATCGTTTTTTGATATGGGTTCTGCTAATTTTTTCTAAAGCTAGCAGAACCCTCGTTTTATTTTGAAGGGATGGAGCATAGTCATTTAGTCAACATAAGATCAAAAAAGACAAACAATTATTTTTTGCTTTTTCTTCCACATTTACAGAAAACGGTGAGAAATATAAACGTAAGTATTTCGTAAAATACGGTTCACATGCATGTTGGCAAATTTCCAACTGGGTAGCCTTAGGAAATAGCTCGAGAAAGAATAAACGGCTAATGCGAACAAAGTTGACGACTTCTCAAACGATTTAGATAAAACTAATTTTGGACGATTAAAATGTAACCATAATGTTCGTTTTATTCTGAAAAATGGCCAGTTTGGATGAACCAACGCGGTGTTATGAAAAATGAGCAATTTGGTTGGAACTAGGATATTTTTATTTTATCCGATCGCATTGAAAGTAGATTCGTATGAAATCACAGGATGATGCACGGAAATTTAAATTGAAGTAAAGCATGTCTGACCCATTGTTACGGACTATATTTTAATAATAAACTAATCCTTTTCTTACGAAACTCGCGGTTTCTACTATGAAAAATGTGCGTGGTTCTGAAAAATCATCAATTATGAAACTAGTATTTTAGAAATGGTATTTTGAAAAATGGGTTGGTTAGGGGTCCTCCTAAATTCATAATATAGGAGTTCTTAATATGGATCAATAGTCGTTTTAAAATATTTATTCTATTGATTATCGATCGAATCTACTTTTGACCTTAACCACTTTAATTTCCAGTCTCATCGGCAAATATCATTTTTCTATTAGTTGATAGCGCCCGAGCCGCATTAAGCTTGCGAAAGGATTAAAAAATTATAAAATAATGCTACGAATTATACTCTATTCAAGTATATTGCTTGGTGGTCGACTGGTTAAGGACTACACCACCAAGTATTATATCAACCCATTGGGTCCATAATTTTATTGAGGCGTTTATTCTTCTTAGAACGGAAAGGATTAGGTATAGAAGGTCCAATATTGATTGAGAATTGGATATTAGAATGGCATTCCAAGTAGAGCGGAATATGGAGGTGACGAAAGCAATTGTAAAGGGCGGCAATAATCATTATGGAAAGTATTGGAATTAAGCACGGCGTTAATCATCAAGATAGAGGATAAAAGGAGAAAGTAATCTACAATTACAATAATTATAATACACGCGTACTTCATCGCCAGATGCAATAAAAATAATAATATCGACCAGCGATAGACAAGTATACAGTGCGAGCAATTTAGGACGCAGACATAGTTGTAATTTAACCCGCGAACAGTGCAAGTTAAAAAGTGAAAAGTAAACCATCCGAAAAGTAATGACCAGTTAAAGTGACCAATAAAAGTAAACTAGTGAGCAGTAACCTAGTGAAATAATTGAATTGCTGTAGAAATTAAAGGTGTTGGGAAATAAAGTTTGTAACTCAAACCGCTGAGTGTTTTGTTTGCAAATCGTGTACGATTCCATATCGATGTGCCTTTTTTATGACTTTTGCAAAAGTTATGTGTCTTTGTTTCGCCACCACAAGTTTTGACCGATTCTTTTTAAAATGTTCGGCTTTAATTTGGTTTGTACAGGCGGTCCTACGATTAACTGGTCTTACGATTAAGTGTAGGCTGTTCTACAGTAATATCACAATTGAGAAGTGAGCTTCTTGAGAATGAATTAATATTTTGTAATTATATTTTAACCCATGCTGTGTCATTAATTAATTACTACTCCTTAATTGATATTTACTGTTTTCTTGTTTTCGGTGAATTATTTTTCCGAGTATTGTCATTTGTTTTGTTCATTTTAAGTAAATTTGTAGCAGTTTCATAAAAAATGCTCTCAAGTTCAACCAACGTACTACTCAGCCGACTTCAACTTAACTCCAGTTAGTTCGGACGTATAGGGGGACTTCTTAAACCCTCATTCCCGCTTATATCTCAGAAAATCGTTGACAATTTAATCTCTACATTTATGAAGCTTTTTATTCTTGGTTGTTTTTCGTAAATATTTTGCTTTATAACATCAATGCAAAAATTAGAAGAGCTCCTAGGGAAGCTACCACTTCCGGTACACAGATTTCCGTCCACCAAGTTTTGCTAGAATCGCTTAATTAATGAAGAAAAAAACTTGCGTATGAAGTTTCATCACGATACTCAATTCGTTTAAAACTTTTAGGTGCCATATTTTTTGTTTATTAAAATCGGTTTTCTCTTAAATATTTGAGCAATTGTGTAACAAATCTAAATTGGAATATTTTTACTCTAAATGGGGTTTCCGTAAATGCTATTCTTAAATATTAAAAAAAATATTTGAAAAATAGAAACCTAGAGAATGAGAAAGCTTTCCGTAGGAGTCGCCTCTTCCGAAACACCGATTTACTACACACTTCACTCGAGAAAAACCTTAAATATGAAGTTCAGTTAATCGGTTTGAACTGTAGAAATACTGGAATTTGGTTAAAATTCATTTTTATCAAAACTCGTCACTATCGCGTGTGGACTAATATTTTTTTCCGACAAATGAAATTGAATGAACTTTGACCAATTGTTGAGTAAAGATTAATTTTTGGTAAATTTATTAAGTTTAAACAATTTACGAACTGCTGGCGGCTTTTGCTTTTGATTCTCCAAGTAGTGCAGCCTTGAGACAAATGGTAAAGCGACGATGTTATTTACCGCGGTTTATTTTGTAATCGAACAAAAATCGCCATACATTTCTTCCGGGTTTGGGGTGTTATATCTTTAAGTTCCCAAAATTTCATGAGGGATTTATCAGTGTTGGTAGAGGTACAAAAGTTTGTAATTTGTGTCGGTTGTTTGTCATTTAATGTCCCGAAATAATTCTACCAAGACTAGTTCCTTGTACTGTCAAGTTGGATTTGGCACTCTGAATGTCACCTGGTAAAATTAACGATAAGTAATTGTCACATCCAAATAAAATTTCGATCCACCCAAAACGTCGGATTTGCTAACGGTAGGATTTTGAATTACACCCATTGTTGTTCTTGTACTTGTATCACAAACTTCTTTATTAGAGCTCTGCAAGTGTAAAAAATATTTATAACCCCTCTAATATTTACCAGCGCTGTTATTAGAAATCCAGCGTTAGACCTCACCGACTGCGAGTGATAGGTATGCATGATGGATGGAGTCAATAAAACTGTTGTTTTTCCGCTTTGTTGGTTCTGGTCTGACTTCTGCCGGTGTTGTCGTTAACTTGTAACCTTTTGTTGTTGTGACCTTTTTGATAGGAATCTCGAGACCAAATAAAAATCCCACAGACAATTGCTATTGTTTCAATTTTGTCATGAATTCACGCCTTGCTTGTATATCCAAATCCTTAAATTTAGAGCATTCATATAAATTGTGGAGGGTATCACACAAATTGAAATTTTTGACGGGTATTCTTTGCCTCTGGATGTTGGTAGACCTTGGTTGTTATTTTCTAGGTGTTGGTTGATAATTGTCTAACCAGTCAGCACGCTTATTTAAAAAATCTAAAAATAATTGCCAAAATGGAAAATTGATCTCCGCTGGTTTATTCGACGCTGTTGAGTATCTCCATCCAACTGCTTCAAAATTAAATAAATTAACCATTGGTCGTGAATATTTCCTGCATTTGCGAATATATATATATATATATATATATATATATATATATATATATATATATATATATATATATATATATATATATATATATATATTGTATATATATATATATATATATATATATATATATATATATATATATATATATATATATATATATATATATATATATATATATATATATATATATATATATATATATATATATATATATATATATATATATATATATATATATATATATATATATATATATATATATATATATATATATATATATATATATATATGTATATGTATATATATATATATATATATATATATATATATATATATATATATATATATATATATATATATATATATATATATATATATATATATATATATCATCGATACTGTCTGATATCTTACACATATTTCGTCCTCAGTAACCGTAAATGATTTCATTAATCGTTGCAGATGCTCCAACCGCACTTTAACCTGAACAATATCTTCGCTATCGATAAGGTTCGGGGCGTATAGCTTTAATTGCTTTCACTTGTATACTTTCACTACACGTAGCACTTACTTACTTAAAAAAGAATATCAATAGGTTTGAGTCGGTATTGTTGGATAAACTTATAAGAAAATTTAATGGTAACACCAAATGAATGGACTTTGAAAATACCGAAATAATAATGTTAATATGAAAGGAAATTTAAATACAGAAAGGATAATAAACAGAAAGCAGAACAGGAAAATAAAAGTGGTATAGTGCACGCGTTGTATGGTATTTGCAGCGTTCTGAAGGCGACTGTTCGAGTACGAATTTTTGTACGAATATTTAGAATCACACTTTTCCACCAATCAAATTACTAATTTGACCAAATGGATACGCCCATAAAAGATAAAATATGTTAAACTTTAAAGCAAAATACTCGCAGACGACCAACCGTAATCATAAAAAAAAATATGAGCTACATTGTGCCAAATAAATCTAATTTTGCTTATTTTTTACATTTTATTTTCATAATTTGTTTCTGCGTGCAATATATACTTATATCAATTGTCTAAACAACTAATTAAAAAACTGTTAATAACAACAAAAAATATTGTGAAAATAATTATTTCTTGTATTAAATACATACTTAACTATTCTATAACAGCAAAAGTAAGTTGAATATATTTACATATTATTAAAATTGTATTCAATAATAAATGAAAATAAGTTTGTGTTGTATATCATTTTTTTGTTTTCAGTTGAAGTTTTATTTTAGAATCTAAAATTTTTATTCAAAACAATCTTGTCGTTTAATCGATTTTATAAATCCATATATTTGTAATTTTAGAAATGATGAACGATGAGAAAGAAGACGAACTAATTGAGGCGGTGCGAAAAGAGGGTAGAGAGTTTCTATATAAAAAAAACGACTAAAATTACAAAAATAATGCACTTAAAAGGATTGTTTGGGCTGAAATAGGAAAAGAACTGGATTCAACTAGTGAGTCATGTATGAAACGATGGAAACTTTTGAGAGCAAAATACTCAAAGGCGGTAAGGCAACCAAAAAGTGGAAGTGCCGGATCATCCAAGAAGAATGATCATAAGAAAATTAGATATTTTAAGGGATCAGCTAGATGAGTATGTCCATTTTTTTATTATTTTTGAAGTGTAAGTTATAATATTTCTGATTTTGAATCATCCATTATGTGATCCATTAGTTTCAGTCGTGGGCATTCAGAGAACTGTTCAAGTTTTATCGGTACCCGAAAATGACATTAGACTGGCAAAGCTGTCTTTGAAATGTTCAACTACATTTTGTAGGATACACAATACATATTTTATAAATTCAAATAAATAATTTGTGAATTAAATTATTTTTCTTTTAGACCAACCGAAAGCAGTTTGACCTTTGAGCCATTTACGTCGGAAAATGCATGTACACATTTGTATGACAAAGGCGCTAACGTATCTTTATTCGACAATATCACTGTTGACGAGAGTGAGTATGTATTCACAGCAGTGGAAGAGCCACCGCCATCACCACCACCAATGCCACCACAACGAAAACGACGCAAACTGGGAAATCCAATGGTTAAAGAAGTTCTGAAAAATATTTAAGAAAATCGAAAGATGATAAGGAAATTGCAAACCGAGCCGTGTTTACTAACAACATTCGCTCAGACAGTGAGTCCTCATTTCCGTACTTGGCCGATAACAGAGCAAACAAAATTTGTTAATGACGTTACCCATATATACGAACCTAGTGAAAATTTCTTAAAAGACCATAATTGTGATTTTATAAATATGCAATAATTTTTTTATTTTAAGTTATTTTATTTATATTTATAACAAATTTTGATTTTTTCTTGTATTATTATTACTTTTTTAAATATAAAAAAAAAACAAAAAATAATTTTTTTTATATTATGTGTTAATGTATACTGCCACGGAAGTACATCTGTTTCGTTGAAATATTTTTTAAATTTATCCCTAATTTCTGTAGCATTTCTGTAGCATTTCTTGGATTATTTGATCCTGTTCGATGTACTGGTTGCATCCCAATTATTTCTTCGTTGCGCCATGTTCCAGGCCGATGTTCACAGTCTACTAAATGGACAGATTCATATTCCTTGCTTTTATTATAGCCAATACGGTAATTTTACTGGCCAGGATTGGTCTACGATATATTCGCCATCGGCTCGCCAAAATTCCGAAGGCATTTGCGACCACCCTTCGAGCCCGAGAGAGTCTATAATTATAGGCACTTTTAACTCTAGGGAGGACTGACGCGTTTCTACCCGGATATGGTCGCATCAAATTGGTAATTAGAGGAAATGCCTCGTCACCAATAAATACGAATGGATAGTCATGGGTATCCCTAAGATTTTCAGGTGCGGGCAAGTGTAAATCAACACCACCAGATATAACCGCTCTGCCAAATCTACTATGCCGACATATCGTACTATCTCCTATATGACCCGGGGCCTCAATTTCTACCATTGTGAATTTATAATTTGCATCCGATATAGCAAAAAGTACGATACTATGACTGTGCTTGTAATTGTAGTAGGTCGAACCGGAATTTGAAAATGCCTATAAATAAAAATGCATTGTTCTAATATGTACTAACAATAAAAATCAAATTAAATACTTACTTGTACAATAACATGTTTTCCGTCCTTTGCTCCTAAGCAATGAGGAAAATTCCACTGATCTTCAAATTCCTTAGCAATGCCTCTCCACAATTGATTACTAGGTTTAGGAAAAACCGAATCTTTTAATACATCCCACAACCTCAAACATACTTCTCTTATAATATGAGAAGTGGTACTTTGACCCACACGATATCCACATTTTCCAATCGAAACCATGCTGTCTCCACTGGAAAGGTAACTGAAATATAAATCATGCATAACTATAAATAAATAACTTTGTATAGAGAATTAAAGTTTATCATTGTAACGATCATTACCGTATGCTTAACGACAATCGTTCGCCTGCACTGATAGATCGTTCTCCAACATCAAGCCGCTGAATTGACGGGCCGATAATAGAAAGCAATTCATCGAATACTGCCGGTGTCATTCGATGAAAATTTGCAAATGTTTCATGGTCACTTAACCTCATTTCAGCGACAAGGTTTTGATAGAATCCTTGTCGCCGCCTGTTACGGCTAACTACATTTACACTAAATCGTCTTCTATTGCGAAGACGTCGATTTTCATATTCTAAATATAAATTGAAAACACCACTTAGAATATCCATATCACGCATTAAAATGCCAATCGCCTCTTTTCTTGACATACACATATTTTTTTCGATAAATAAAAGTTTATGCGTTTAATTTAAAACACAAAAGAAATACTTCATGAAATATTTTATTTATTTTATTTTATTGATAAAATTTAAACACTCATTGCAACAAGAACAAGAATGAAAATTTTGACAATCGAACTGTCAAAAATAAATATTGTGCAAAAGAATGCGCGCTAGTGCTAGGTTCGCACTCGAACAGTCGCCTTGAAAGTCCAAATAGTAAAATCCCACTAGGTGGTTGGTAATTTCCCCTAACAAAAAAGGCTGGGTCTGGATTAATCCAATAATTAAAACGAAACAGCCGGGCGTAAAAACCCGACTCGAAGGTGCAGGAAAATGTATAGTGGTGGTGAAGAAAAATTTCAATAAAGCAGCCACATAATTTTTATAATTTTTATTTCAAATTTAATGAATTACTATTACTTTCACTTAAAATGCGCCAACTACATCAGCAATTCATAATGCAAAACTTCATAACTAAAAATAGGATGTTATTGTTAAGTTCTTTCTAGCTCGTTACTTCCCATATGTAGAGTTGATTCTAAGCGAACATTCGAATTCAAACAAACAGGTTCGTGACTAACATTCACACCACTAATGTAACGAAATATTTGAAATTGGGTGTCGTTATTGGCCTATGTATTGTATTGTTGAAAATCGAACTGGCACTGTCAATGAATTATTACTTACAGTTACATAGAAGGTTAGGTTAGGTTTCAGTGGCTGCCATCGCACACTTAGGCCAATTATGGTCCATTGTGATACCACAGGGTCAGCATCTGCTTTCCTATGGTATGCCGCTTTCAGCATAGACATAAGTCGTCCTAATCATTATCTTCCTGGTTCCAGGTGAAGAGTCGTACCGTACCTTGCTAATTCATCTGCCCTGCAATTTCCCTGAACGTTAGAATGGCCCAGAACCCAAACCAACTGGATATTGAAATGTTCACTTTTCTCGTTAAGAGATGTGTGACAATTCAACGCTGCCCAGGTGATCTGAAGGGAAACTGAATCCAGTGAAAGGATGGCTGCCTGACTGTCCACATAGATAGTGACATCAGTCAACCATATCACATTATGCTTCAACCAGTTCATGACCTCTTCAATCGCTATAAGTTCATCCTGGTACACGCTGCAGTAATCAGGTAGGCGAAAAGATAAATTTACATTTAATGCCCCACAGAACACATCAGCTCCCACTTTACCATCGAGCTTGGAGCCATCGGTGAAGAAATTAACGTTCCCGGTCTTGATAAGGAGACCACTATTCCAATCCTCCCAAGAGGGGAGAATCACCTTGAAAAGCTTGTCGAAGCACAAACGGGGTGTTTTGTTGTAAAACTTCAACAGTTCATGCCTCACTGAATTAACTACAGTTGAGTGCCCTTTTTGCAGGCACTTCCAACCCGAAGAAGCTGATACCCGGGCGGCCGTGTTAACCGCCATTTGTTTGCCGATAATATCCAACGGGAGAAGGTACAGCAAAATCTCTAGGAAACTAATGGGTGTCATCTTCAGCGCCCCACTAATGGGCAAACATGCTGCCCTCTGCACCTTCGCCATCGTGTTCCTAAATGATACTTTCTCCATAGCTGGCCACCATACACTCACACCAAACAGCAGTATGGGCCTTACAACTGCCGTGTAAAGTGCACTAGCTTTGGTTTCAAGCCCTATTTCCTTCCAATGGAATTTTCACAAGAGTAGAGTGCCACAGTGGCCTTCCTTACTCTTTCTATCGTGTTAAGTTTCCAACTGAGCTTACTTTCCAGAAGAATCCCTAGGGATCCCGCCTTATCAGAAAGGACCAGCATAGTACCATTCAGGGTTGGTAAAACCATTGCCGGAATTTTATACCTCCTAGTGTAAAGGACCAGTTCTGTTTTAGATGGGTTAATCCACATCTGCTGGCACACCCCGCAGTTATTGATAACGCATTTAGCATCATATCCCTGATTGTACCCAGGGGGTAGATTCTGATCAAGTGAAAAATGACAATTTTTTGTGACTTTGTACTAAAAATACAACTGCAATAAAAGGACAATATTATGTGAGTTCTAAAACGCGATGCTGATCTTTTCACAATGTCACATATCTGACAATTTTTGTAATACTGTCATTGATTTCGGTTTACGTGACTTTCCATAAAACAAAAATTTTAATAAAAATATGTTTGAGTATTATGTTGCTATTTTATGAAATTAATTTATTTTATTGTTTTAATATCAAACTACCAAAAATAATCATATACTTATTATATAATTTTTAACATAGCTGGGATTGAGAACGAAAAATGTCATAAACTAGAAAATAATAGTAAAACAGCAACTGCTAGTAATTTCTATAAAATGTCATGTCTCATCTGATCAGCATCCCAAAATTTTGTACTAATAAAAATTGTCACGAAAAATTGTCATTTCATCGGAATCTAGACCCAGGTGCTTTCCCGAGACAGCTATAGCCACAGAATCGACATAAGCAACCACACCTATTCCTTCCCCTCCAGTTCCAATAGTAGTCCATTACTACATTCCAGAGAAGGGGAGAGAGCACACCTCCCTGGGACCGAACAACACTTTTTCTGGCGGAAGCTTTCCCCATCCGCGCTACGACCCTTCTGCTACCTAGAAAATTAATAATTAGCCTTGTTACTTGGTCTTCGATCTCAAATGGCAGCAATACTTCCATAATTGCTTCCACCTACACGTTATTGAACGAGCCCTCAATATCGAGAAACGTCACCAACGAGAATTTTTGAAAATCCAGTGACTTCTCAATTCCCCGAACCAGAGTATGTAATGTTTGGTAATAAAGTTGAATTTTTTTAGTAACGTTTCGTTCAAACTTCAAAAGCATGCTCAAACCTAACAAGTGTTTTATAACGCTTTAGTTGTGGCCCAAATAAACTGATTTTAGTACCAAAATAAAATGTTTATATGGCAGAGTTACACACAATAACTATTGAATATAAAAAAAATCTAGAAGATAATAGCTGTGTTTCTTGACGCTTGATCTGATCCAGTTCAGTGAAACCACACAAAGGCGCTTGCTAGATTTAAAATCAAAATTTGTGAACTAAAACAAAATTTGAATATTGTTTTTCATATAAAATTTGAACCGATCCGGATCAATGAGCATCAAGAAACACGGCAAATGTTCGCACAGATGATGATCAAAGCTCCGCAACCGTTTTTTACTTTAGTAAACTACGCTCTTATATTTTATACACGCGTTTGATATTTTGACAGTTTATTAAAGTTTTGTTAGAGTAAATAATTATTAGTGCAAATTTCAATATTTTATGTGGTTTACGTTATTTGGTTTAAAACCATTGCTGGAATTTAGCAGGTATAGTTCTCCGGAAGTATTGGTTACAGAGGAAGTGTCGTATAAGAAAAATCTCAAACTAGCTATTGGCATTGACATTCTCAATATGGAGAACTACATATTGTAGCAAAATATTCAGTTTGTCAAGATAATGGCTCGCTTCTCAAATTATATTGATTGATTTTAAATATTTTTATATTAATCAGATTCTAAGATACGAATAAAAATATAAATTTTAATTTCTTTTTAAAAATAAATTTGCACACATTTTTACTGTTGCCCTTAATTATTCTTAAAAAAAAAAAAAAGTTTTCATAAAAATTTTTGAATTTACATTAAAATGTAATCAAAGAGAAATAACGTAAAAAAATGTAGAGCCAAATTTGTATTGATTTTCAATTAAATTCAAATGGCAATAATTTGTCTTTTGCCTTAATTTTTTTTTATTAGAGGAAAATGATATACGGCCTTTATATGTTATATGAATGTTAGTTAAACAATAGAATTTACAAATCCCACTTAATTTTTAATGAAAATTGCATATCTCGTGAATTTTATTGCAGTGAGGTATTCAAATTCTTACATTAGAAATATTTTTATCTTTTTCATAAGTGCATATTTATGGTATAGTCATAAAAAAAGGTCATTTTTTATGGTATATTATTTGTTTTAAGTTTGAGAAGTATATACCGAGCTAAAAGAGATGTGTTTATGTCTCTAAACGTTATAAAAAAATTAGATATATTTTTCGTTTTTACAGATATAAAATATTCTTTTTACAGATATAAAATATTCTTGTCCCGAAACAAGATAAAATTATTTATAAAAATGTAGGAAAATATATCTCTGTGAGCTATAATTTCTCTCAGTGCACTTCTCAAGGCACAACACTTATACAACTTGAAGGTGTTTACCCGCAACCAAAACGACATTGCACTGAGCAGTAAAGCTCAGCATTGCTCTGAGCAGTAACGCCAGAATGCTGCAGTTTAACAAGTAGTTCATCGATAACCACAAAAGTGACACCTCAGTCTTTAGTAACTTGAACAGAATCAGTTCGGCCACAGCAGTACGAAACCAAAGCATGGATTCAATCTATGTAACGATGGTTTGATCGATGTCAAAATATGTGCAAGTCTCAGTGATGGTAGAAAAAAATGTACTGTCAAAGGCACCTGGAATATCCAGGAAAGTGCCTACAAGAAACTCCTTAATACTAAGCGCTCTTTCAATCATTGTAATAAGTTCTTGCAGCGCAGTTTCACACGAGTTTCCAACTCGCTAAGCATGTTAAGTGCTGCTGAGTATAAGGTTAAAATATTAGGGAAAATAGCATTGAACGAACACCACCAAGTGGTCGCCGCCAGGAATCGAACCTGAGACCCCCGACTAACAGAGTAAGCACTCTACTTATTACGCTAATGAGGATGACAGTCTCATTAGCGTAATAATATATCTGTTGTCCCCAATTCTTTCCAAAGCTTTAAGCAAAGAAAGTTGAACAAAGACTAATAGGACGGCGTGCCCTGGGGCGACATAATCCTGGGTCGACATAATCCGACTTGCCAGCTTTCGGGATAAAAACAACTCTATTTCTCTTCCAAGAGAGTGGAACAGGTTCAAAAGCAATGCATGCCTGAAATATGGGAAGTAAGTGGTCCTGAATGTGAAGAAACCAATGCTGCAATTCATCAGGAAAGATTCCATCTGAACCACATGATTTATAGAATGGGTAAGAGTATAAACTCTATGAAAAACGCCGCGAGTGACAAGCCTACCGGCTAGGTCCCATTCTGGCCAAATAACGGTGCAGTTAAATTGCCCGGAAGCAACAAAATCATGATTGATAGCGTCACAACCGGGAAAATGACTAGAATGCAATAATTTTACATTTTCCTTTGACATATTTAGCAGAGACCTATTGAGCGTACCGTAAAACAATTTTAATGATCTCGTCCGATGAATGACTAAAAAATGACTCTTGACTCTTAAAGACAATAATAGGACGGGTGACTACCAATTGTTCAGCCAATTGTATATCAAATCCTTGCCGGATATGAGACGGAAATGATAGTTAATTCCGTCTAGGCGTATTCGACCGTAATTTGTTCGTCACTTTTGACCAACATTAGCTGGTTTTATCGGACTACATATGCACGCTAGAGTCGAATTGTAATTTTATCGACTGACAGTTGAAAGTCTACTTTGTCAAGCAGATATACACCTTTTCAGACAGCCATACGAAAGTCATTGATGTAGTAATATAGTAGAACGAATTAAAGAGTCATTAGTAAGGCAAATAAATCACTCAATTAAGGCACCTACTCGACTTATATTTGCCGTTGTGCTTTTATAATAACAATACTTATAAGACTAAATTTAAACAATTTAAAATTTTAGCTTTATTTAAAGAAAAATATACATGATATGTGTATTTATGTTTCTTCAATATAACTTCAGTAATATAATATATTATTATAAAACTTTAATTCAGTTTAAAACTATTCAATCATTTTTGAATATATTATTGTAATTGAATTACGTACTAATTCAATATAACAATTAATCTATAATTCTTCATTTCCTTTTTTTGCAGAATATCTATACCGCTCGGCAGCTCTCATCAAGAAATCGACGAAATTTTTCCGTAGATCAACTTTGCTTATTTCAGAGTACCCTAATTCAACGAACCGATAATTGATGGTATCCTCAACGAGCTTGACAACATTAGTCAACTCCGAAAACGCCTGTTTCATTTTTTCTAAACAATAAATAGAAATTTGTTTTACTACTACACTCTAAAAAATTTGGTCAAATCTAAACTAAAGATCAATTAATTTTATTTAAATTATTTTAGCAATTTCCATACAATAAATGTAGTAATGAAAATTTTTGTTATTTATTCAATAAAATGTTGACTTTTTCCAATTAGTTGTTTAAATTTCATCACAGATATGTTGAAAATTTATTTGTTGTTGGAAACTAAACAATACGTTTCTTGAACTTTAATCAATTGATAAATTTTCAGTAGAAATGTTGAATAAAATCATTTTGTGGTAAAGTTTAAACATAAAATTGTTGAATATTTTTGTTGAATATTAAAACAAAATACATTTAGAGTTAGATGCCATATTGTATAAATGCATTAAAACTCAAGCCACAGGACTGCAGAACGAACATCAAAAGTTAATAATCAAGAAAGTGGAATTTAAATAGTTTGTGTGATATTTTTTCTTAAAGGTAAGTACGATATAAAATGTTATTAAAATAATGTAATAATTCTTAGTAAAAATGTAGTATGTATTAATTTTAAACAAAGTCATGTTTAATACTGTCATGTCAGATAATTCGTTTCGAATAGTTTGCGTAAAGCAAGCGTCTATAAAGTTACGGAAAAAATTGTTTTCAAACAATTGTGTTTTATATGTTATGTTTAAATTATATGTTATCATAAATTTAATATTTCATACTCTTTTTTAAATATTTTTTTTAGTTTCGTTAACAATGTCTTCATTTCCATTTGAAGTCTGCAGCGGGGATCTACGCATCCGGAAAACCTTTTGATCATTTGCAACTAAGCTGCTGTCATTAGAAAAGGTAAATATTCATTTATTCTAGTTACATATTTGTATAGAAGGGTTGCGGGGTATTTAACGAAACGAGATATTACGAAACGGTGTATGCCCAAAAGGAAAAAGATTGGAAACATATTCTAATAACTGAGCCCATTGATTAATATCAAGAAAATATTATATAGTTTTCTTTATTTATTTGTCCATGAATTTATAATTAATCTACAAAATATATGAAAAGTAGCTAGCTGAAATATAATTAGTAAAGAAAAATATTGCCCTTGCATTTGAACTTAATTTTCAATAATGGTCCTAAATTTCCAATCATTTTAATGATTTTTTCGCTTATTATATGTCGTTTCGTAATATGTCATTTCGTACCCTACCACTTGGATTATTTTTCATATTTTCAGCAAATTCTCTTGGATTGCAAGGAACTAGTTTGGTCCTTGAAGCATGTTGATCTGAAATAACAGAGGACGATATTCTCGAATATTATGCTGCTCAATATAATGTGAGATTTATGTTGCTAACAGTTGACGAGGCATGGACGTCAACACCACGATCAATAACAAGTGAACCGAATAATAGTTCAATTACCACACCACAACGTCACGAAGAAAATCAATGCTCCGAAATATACCTCCGAAATTTTATGTTAGCCCATTTTATAAATTTACTATGTAAATATATAATTGAAAAATGTATCTAAGTGTTTAGTTGTTTTTTGAATGAAATATTATATATATAACATATAATTTAAATATAATAAATTTAAAAATAAAAGTAAATTTGGATTAAAATATCAATAATTTTGAGTTTTAATTCGAACAACGAGTGATTGAAATTAAACATGAAAAATTCAGCATCTAATAATTCAATAATTTTACATGCCAATTTCATCAACTATTGTTGAAAATAAAATTTAATTTGTTTCAATTTAATCGTAAATATGTTTAAAAAGTGTTTAAATATAATTTTATATTGTTTAAAGGTAAACACATTTTGTTAATAATTCAACAATATTCAAAATATTATTAATAACTTTTTTGTTTAAATTCTCTCCTTCAAAAGTTGACGTTTAAACAGGAAATTGAATATTTCTTTCGAGTTTAAAATTACTACAATAATTGAGTGTAATTAGTTACACTCAATTATTGAAGTAAAATCCAACAAAAGTTTTTTAGAGTGTATATTTTATAGAGCCAATCTAATTAATTATTTGTATGTGTGTATATATGTATACATACTTGTATTACTTGGATATTGGAAATGCACAAAACGTTTATACCAAGAACATTTTTGAATAAAGTGGTGTACATGGGATGCGATCGATAACGAGTTGATAAAAAGTAGCCAAGAACTATACTTTGTACAATATTCATGTGTTTACATATTTATTGTTTATTCTGTAAATGTTCAGTTTGTAAAATTTCCAACTATCCTCGTAACTATGTATAGAACGTAATTTATTGTGTTTGTAAGCTTACCTTTAGTAATGTTAATAGCACCTGTCCAGGTATATTTATGTACTACCTCTCGATCTACTAATTTTTCTACAACATTTCTAATATTTCTGGATCAACATTACTTTTCCCGTCAACATTACTTTTCAGGAAAAGAATCTATAATAATAAAAATATGTATATAAAACTTAATTCAATTGACATGCACATTTGATCTTTAAATAACACCGATCCCATACCATTTGTTCGGCAAACTTTCTGTTTTGCAGCTTTACTTCAAAAACTTCGATAGCAGATACCGTATGTAGTGGTAATGTAGGGATAATAAATGATGGATCTTTTTCTATCGTACTGCTTGAGCTTTTTCTTATGTACTTCACCAATTCTGGTAGGATTTCTCATCGTTTTCTCCATTGCATCAAGTTTCTCTCTTAAATGTTGCATTTCTGTTAATATCCGCGTATTAGCATTATTTGTATCAGGAACATCGCTTGGTGTTTCAGCTCCCCCGATAGTTGCATTACAACGAAACACTTTTCCTATAAGAAAAACGTTTATTTAGCATTACAATTTTTTTTTATAAGTCTCAATTTTAACTAAATCTTACCTAAATTAGTGGTTTCTCGTTCATCGGCACGTTCAATAACAAGTTCTTGTATTTCGAAAATTTCATCTGGCTCCTTCGTATAGGGTAGCTCTTCTAAAAAATCAGGGTTATCGCCAAAGTCGCTGTTTTCCTCGTTCGTGTCTGTCTCTTCACATCTTATAATATTATTAAATTGATCAGCTGCTTCTGATTCGGAGTTTAAAAATCGTTCGAACTTTCTTTCACGATTTTTTGTCTCTCCGAGCGTACCTAGAAATTGAATTTTAACTTCAGGTACTGATTTATGGTTAATTATAAAACTTACTAATATCACTCTGCAACATCTTAAAATTGTATTTTGCCCATGTGTCATTCGGAAGCGTGTGGTTCTCAAGTAAATATTTACTATATTTCTTCCCCGACCAAAATACTTGCGATCCTGAAATCCACTTGTTGGAAATGATTGCCACCTCTCTCTCACCTTCCGCATCAAAAGTTTCTATAATCGAATACATCAGTAGAAATAAAAAATATCAAACCTATAAAATTTTTTAATATAAATATAAAATAAAATTACAAACAGATAAATAATTACATTTAGATTAATAAATCAAGCAAAATCATAGTTAGGAAAAAAATATAAATACAAAGCATGATTAGATTTATATTCGGTTTCTTCATGTACTTTTTATACCATGAACTTTTAACCAAATTTATCTAATGTGCCAAGTACAAACGGACCTAATTGGTTTACGTATGTATTAAAGAAAAATATGCTCTGCAGTTTTCTTCCTGATTCTCCATCGCAACAGTTTTTTCAGCGGTCCATCTAATTTCCAATATGTTGGTTCATGTAAATTAATATCTGATTGATATATGTCAAGCTTATCTGAGGAAATAGGAAGATCAAAGTAATTCCGTTTTCGAATTGCGTTTGACTCAAATAAATACAGAGAGTTTTGTAATTTTTTCGCATTTATAAACCGCACAATATTTTTTTCTTTTGTCAGAAATCAGCAATCGCGGTTTGAATTTGTCAGTCTAAAGTCCTTAAAAATGATTTCTTCAAATATAATTTTTGTTTGTGAATTAAAATTTGTTACACGTTTACGTTTCAATATTGAAAATTCCATTATATTCATATCTTCTAATTCTGATATTTCACTAAGTTCCATTAATCGGTTATAAATTTGAGCAAGCGGTTGACTATTCTTTCTCAGTAGTAATTTGATACATGAAACTTTCAAATGGAAACGAACTGAACGTATAAGTGTTTCACTCCAATAAAAAATTCGTTCAACAATGTTTGGCTTATTTGAATTATATTGTTAGGGATGTTATCAGTGGAAAGTAACCGTATTGCAACATGTAAAAGGAGAAAATGGTTATATTTGTCTTTTGATAAAATATTTCTTAGTACATATGCTGCTGCATAAAGCAAGAATGCTCGATACTCTGTTCCTTTGAAATATGACAACTGAGAGAGTGGTCGCAGTTTCCGTTGAAATTCGCTTGGCTGGAGCAATGAAATTGACTTCAATCTTTCTGAAATTGTTTCTATATTATGGGAAGATAATAGTGATTCAGATGTACCAGCTATCCACATACGAAGGAATCTTTTCACGACCCCCAAACAAACTACATGAAGGTAATCAAACGGAAATTGGTGTATCATATTTATTGGAAGCTCTTTTAAGATTGTAGAACTGTTATGGTGATTTTAATCCAATTTATTTCTAAACGAATGATCAGTTCTTAAATTACAGTCAATTTCTGGAAAAGTCATCTTATATTTTACATGATCTCCTTCCTGAGTGCAATGGTTACATCCAAAGTATGCGCAATGACCCTTTACTTAAAGAATGCTACTTCTTGCAGGTGTATCACATATGAAATTTCCAATTTTGATTGGAATCTGTTGGTCTTGAAAACTGAATTGATCACAAATGGTTTTCAATGGCCTGAGGAACTCGTTGAATAAATTCGGTTTGTTATAACCATGATAAATACCAACGACAAAAATATATTTGCTGATGTTCGTTTTCCCCAATATCAGCCAAAAACAGCTATTTGAGATTTTGCTGATTGACAATCCATCAACATTAAAATCTATTTTGATTTCTTTAGGCAAAGTGGTCTGACTTGTTATTAGTTTCTGCAAAGCTAAAGAAATTCCAACATGAACATATTTTCCTGGTGCGATGTTCATTACGGTCATATTCCTGGGAGTATTGAGTACAGTACGACTATCAACTGGTAATCTAGGATAGCCTCGAAATTTAAAAAATCTTAAAATTTCATTAAGTGCTACCATTTTTATACTGTTTTTAAGCGCCCATGTTCTTAGGAAGTGTAATAATTCTTCAGTACTCAAATTGCCCAAATCGTTATCATTTTTTTCAGGTATATTAAATCGGAATTCATACTATTTGTCGGAATTCATACTCTTCGTCGGAATTTAATATAAAATTCGTTTCTGTGTCACTATCTTGTTGCTAGTGATAATTATCGTCTAAAAATGATTTTCTTCCATGTTCAATTGGTGACAAATTTAAATTTAATGTTGCGATTTCACTGGATAACAACGTTTAATATTTATCTTCAGGAAGCACAATATGTAATTTACGATTATTTTTCTGCCTTATTCGTAGACGACGTTTAAAGGAGTTTTGTTTCAGCTCCAATGCAAATTTTTTAGGCATTTTGTTAACTGTGTATATCTCAAACAAGCTAATTAATTATTTATGTTACAAACACATTAGAAGAATTGCCGAAATTTATTGAACAGGAAACACTTTAATTGTATAATGTTTATAAAAAGAACTATGTTTTATAATTAATAAATATTTTATATACATACAGAAGTAATTTATTGCCCAAACCACACTTATTTAATATTAATATTTACATTAAAAGAACAATGTTTTATAAATTAATCAAATTGTATTCTTTATTCAAAATAGTACCACTACAATTCACTGTTGAAATAATTTTGTACTTACTATTTTTTTTTTTTTTTGTACAAAATAGTACGGTACTTTACGAAATTTTCCCGTGAACTAATCTAAAAACATGTGCTGCTGGTGTGTAATGGACGGAATTGTCCCTTAATTGGAAATTACAAAACAAATTATTGACTTTACTTTGGATCCAGTATCCGAAATAAGGTCAATTTTGGCTAAGATTGTATTTTGTACATACCAATTCAAAGACTGTTACGACGGTTATTAGGTAAATGATATTTTGCTTTTGTATGCTCAAGCCAATTTCGACTCTTCGCCATTTTCATTAGATAATTCGACTCTAATTGAGTCGAAAATGCCTCGAGAGACGAAAAGTTGTTTACGGGGTAGCAATTCAAAAAAGATTATTAATCTTTCACAGAAGTTAATCCAAGATGACATGCAAGAGGATCTGAAATATTATTTATAATCTTTTTGAGATGCTAAAAAACCACTCAATTCTGATTTCTGAAGGTTAGATGTTTGGGCTTATTGCGAGCCTATTCATCAAAGAGGATGCTGGCAAATCAAAATCATTTGTAGAACGAATCTCGCCCAAATATACCAGCTGAGGTACAAGCTCAGAAGATAATAACTCCCACTTGTTAAGCTTGTTATTACGGTAAGGTTTAAGAGTAGGTCTTTTAGGTTTTATGTTAAAAGGGATGCATCTGTAACGCCCAACGACACTTGTATCGTCCAATACAAAATGCAAAACTCATTTTTTAAGAGCTTACATTGATGTATCAAATTACTGGAGTGTTAAATTCAAGACCACTACATCCAAGCAATGACTCCTAAACTACAGGCCGCTTACACCAAATGATGACGACACACTATGTTGACGGTTTTGTTGCGTTTTTGTCTCTCTTCGCTCCGCCTCGTTCTCTTAAAATCATAATAAATTTTATCATAGAAAATTACAAAACAAAAAAATATTATTTCTTTCTTCAGTTGTTTTGTTAGTGTTGCACAAACTGTCGAAGCCGACGTGGATATGCGTTTTCCAATTTTTTTTTAGTAATGCATGTACATTTTTTTTAAACATACATTTTTATTTTAAATTTTGGCATTTCGAATAAATTCTAAATACGTTTCGTTGATTTATATGTTTTCTCTTTTACCCTCCAAATTTGACTCACTTGACAGCTGTCAACATTCACTCTACAGTATTTACTTCTATGGTTCGAAATAGCATAAAACTTTAATTTACTTTATGTATTCTTAATAAATATTATTATACATTGCTCTACTGGAAATTACATCTTCTAGATGATTAAAAAAAATTTAAAGTTGTGAAATAAACCGACGCTGCCAATCAATAGTATGACATCTCGAAATGTAGTAGTTTGTTTTTATTTTATCAAACGATAGAGTTAATGATTACTCAAATACCGCCGAAAACATCATATTTGCCTGATGTACAATGCCAAAGTTATAGCTAAAACAATTTTTGTTATCATACTTTCATAAGAACATTATTGAAATAATGTTTTATACCATACTGTGTTTTTTCGAGTTGGTATAGTTTATTCGAAAATAAGGAGTTCTAAAACAAATTTGTAATAGTTTGACAGGAATTTTTAATTTTTTTACAATTTTTTCTACGACTTGTAGTATTTGTCATAGTTTTAAGTAAATATTTGCACAACTTCGGAGATAAATAACGAAACTTGTACTAATTTTACCGGAAATAGAAATTGTTACTCAAAAACAGCGGGGGTTTTTTTTGTGAGTATTACGTTTTTGACAATTAAAATCAGTGTTCTTGTGATATCGAAAAGAGGTTGTGGATATTAATAAAAATATGTCCAGTCGAGGACGTTTAATGTACCAATTAGATTGTAAAAAAATTACAAAAAATGGTAGCTATGACATTTAAGATAATTTTTTTGTTTTATTTGATTCACTTTTTTATTTTATTTTGATAATAAATTAGTTTGTAAAACTATTCATAAATATTATTATTTTTTTGTAGATGATCAGGTTGAAAAAATGATTTCAAATGACAGTGTTGGTAATATGAAAAAAATGATTTTGCAAAATGTATTAGATATAAAATGTTTTTTTTATTATAGACGTAGCGCATATTATATGTAGAATCCGAAGTCGGAAATACCCCAAGAACAAGTGCACTGTTAGTTGGCGATGCGGTAGATCATAAAGGAACCGACGAATTTGATGGTAATTTGAAGCTGAACTATGCATTACAATATTATAATACAATACATATTTATAAATTTACAGCTGTTGTTTTTAGGAAATCCGAAGGCGAACATATCCCAAGTACGGCCACAATGATGTCATCTGGCGTATGATGTCATAACTATCAATTTAATATAGATTTTGTAGAGAGTGGTTCGGAATATATCCCAGAAACAGAATCTTCTGATTCTGAAATATTTCCGCCAAATTACAGTCCTTTAAAACAAAATACCCCTACAGAACCAGAGCTAGAAACATTGAGTAACACCCTACAGTTGTTTTCAAATAGTGAATTGCTAAACAATCGCAAACGGAAGACTGAAATAAAACGAGAGCCCGGAAGGGAACGTAAGCCGCAAGCAAACGAATGGAGAAAAAAACAAATAAAAGATGCATATAATTCTAGAATCAAGCATATTAATCTTAAAGGAAAAACTATTCCTGGTCGTAAAATGGGTCCAGGTTGTGACTCAAAATGAAGATTGAATTGTCAATCTAAAGTAAGTTCTGAATATAGGGCTGAATTATTCAAAGAATTTTGGCAGTTAGGTAATATCAATACACCCAAAGGGAATATATATTTAGACATGTTCGGTCATCAACAAAACTTATAAAAAAAATGAATGAGTCCATTAGTACTCTCAAGGAGATGTGTAAACATGGCGTGTGTATAGTACGTGGGTACAGTTTACTTTGAAGGAAGAAGGAATGCAATTTTACTAACCAGAGTTTTTCATTTGTTTATTATCGTCAAATTGGTCTATTACTCTTTCGGTATAATTGCCGCAATTGGATTTTGGTAGCTAAAATAAGATATATTATGTCGACTCTAACTTTAAAAATTTTCATTGAAAAACTGCACAAAATGGTCGTCCCATATCTAGTAGTAAATATATTTCGATCTGAGTTCATGTGCAAATCGAATTCGTCTCGCAGGAAGTTTATAAGTGGTTCAGCTTGAGAAACAGCAACATTAAAATTGAAATCCCCGCTCATAATCACCGGCAAAAGATGATAGTCTCCTTGCAGAATTTTTGAAATTCTTTAGGATATGGGGCAAGGACGAAATGTATGAACTTCATTATGTCTTCGAAAGATTTATTCGGCGAGGTTAATACAACTACAGAAAGCATCTTATTCCCATTGAGAAGCTGAAGTTCAGCCGTATATATATCATCAATGAGTTGTGTTGTTACGCTCATACCAGTTGTTTGTTCAACGATGATTTCTTTATGCGAGGTGACTGTATGGTATGAGTATTCTATTTGAATTTTTATATATTGTTACTCCAGCAGCTCACTCACCGTCTCTCTTGAACTGAACGCAGATCTGGAAAAGCAAGAAAATTGAGCATCCTTGCGTGACTGTGTCAGTTAGGTCGAGGTGATGTGTATGACCTAAGACTCTGACAGTTCAATAATAAAAATCAGACGTCATTATTATCTCGTACAAAATTCGCCATTACAACGGATAAAGCGGATTTGTGGTGAGGCGCGATAACTAATTTTGAAGAAGACCTATTGAGGTCCTATTTTTACGTCCATGGTAGACGACATGATCATCGATAGCCGACGTGATGAACAGTCCTTCGAGACTCGTTACTCGTGCTAAAGCAATATACACAATATGTTAACTGTGTCTTTTATCGTAAGAGTATATACTGACTATCTCGTTGTAGGTACCACCGTGTGATGCATGAATTGTGGTGGCACATGAAGGTACGACGCTTTACATTAATTGTTGTTTATGCTTAACATTAATTGTTGTTTCGATTAATAGTTGAGCTTTTTCTAGAAATGGGCAAGAAACATCGGTCGATATTCGTTTTCTGCGCCCATCCAGCTTAAAGCCCCCTGACCTTCTTGCCAACTTGTGAATTTGAACCGAAATCCATCCAGAGTCGTTTGACATTTTTTACTGTCGATGTTTTCATCGTTCTCGTTGTCCTGGTTAGGATGCCTATGCATTCGATATACTTTAGACAGCCCATAGTTCCATTCGCCAGTCCATTTGTTACGTCAATATTGGTTTTGAAAAAGTACGGTAAATTATTTGTGTCCACTATGCTCATTTTATGGATCTTTTGACGGAATTGCTACTCCGGCAGCCCACTGACCATCTCTGTTGGACTGAAAACAGCATTCAAACGTAGGAATATTAACAAGTTCGTCATTGCGCAGCCAGGTCTCGAAAACCAAATGAATTCAGCATATCTGCGTGACTGTGACCTGAGACTCTGGCAGTTCAATGTTAAAAACGAGATGTCATTATAACCCCATTCAGTAGAAGACATGATCATTGATAGCCGACGTGATGAACAGCGCCTAGAGACTCGTCACTCGTGATAAAGCAATATACAGCAGTTGTTGACTGGGTTTTTAATCGTATGAGTATGCAATTTCGTAATCGTAATTCGTATTTCGTATCGTAATTTTTTTTTTTTGATTTTTCTGATCGATGGAAATGTCGATGGTTTCTATTTCATTCATTAAATTAATTTTTTCATTTTCCCTACTATTATACATATACATAAAAGCATGCCATGTATAGTAAAAATTGTTTTTGTTCAGTTTTTTGCCTTTTTTTCAAACGAAGCAGGTATACGTCATTTCCGTTCGTTTCATTTACAAGTTTACTCTAATACAAAAAATTTTGGTAGGCGCGCGTATAGATGTTTACACATCAAAAATATGAACGAGTGGTAAATAAATTATATTTTATACCAAAATTAAATTGTCCCAACGAAGAAGAACTTCGGGTTTGTAAAAAAATGTTCATGGTTTGTTTTGGTAATTAGCATTGTATAACCATGCTAATAGTTTGTTTACAATATAAATTAAATTATTTCCACGAATTAATCGACAATGGATTGTAACAATTAAAAAAACGGTGTATGGCGCATTATCATTAGATATGCGAGGGAAGTTTATTCGAACAATATTAGAAAGTAAAAGCGCAACACATGAATCTGTCAAGGAACATATCAATTCCTTCCCGAGAATCGAATCGCATTACCTTCGAAAAGAATCCGAGCGCGAATATCTAGTAGCAGATTTGAATATTACCTCAATGCACCGGTTATATTTAAATTGGGTTGAACAGGAGAAACCAGGCATTCCACCTGCATCAAAACGCCAGTACTACGACATATTCACGAATGAATTTAACATTTCGTTCTTCATCCCAAAGAAAGATAGATGCAATGATTGCACAATATTTGAAAACGCAGGAATGAACAGAGCTGAATGAGACTTTGCTGTTCATTTAAATGAAGCTAAATGTTCAAGAGAATTGAAGAACCTCGACAAAACAATTGCTATAGAAAGTAATGGAAAAATTTTGGGAGTGGTTTTCGATTTCCAAAAGGTTTTAACTTGCCCAAAGGCCAATGTCTTTACATTTTATTACAAAAGAAACTTTAACTGCTACAATTTTACTGTTTATTGTTTAAACACTCGTGCGGCTTATTGTTTTGTTTGGGACGAATCTGTAGCTAAGCGAGGTTCAAACGAGGTAATTAGCTGCCTAAAAAAAATCATAAAATTTGAGATGGTGAAGAACCCAAATTTAGAAGAAATTTGTTTTTGGTCAGATAACTGTTTCCACCAGAATAAAAATAAGTTTTTGATTACCTTCTATGCTTGGGCTGCAATCAAATATAAGGTAAAAATTTGCCAAAGATATTTAACCAAAGGCCATACACAGAACGAGGGAGATTCAGTTCACGCTACAATTGAAAATCGCAAAAAGCATAGAGATGTTATGGTCCCTAGTCAATGGTACGAAATTATTAAATTTAATTAAATTATTAAAAATCAGTGAACCATTTTATAAAGTAGTAGAAATGGGCCAAAACGATTTTTTCAATTTCAAACCTCTTTGTGATATTGGTACTTTTAAAAATGAAGATTTTCTCATATCTAAATTGAAGGAACTAGCTAGTGTTCTCAAATAATTCACTTGCAGTGCATTTTAAAACTAATTGGAGTGAATCTTCGAAATTTATCGTCCTCGTTGAAGGTGAGGAAGAAAAAAAAGAGGAAGAAAAGCGAAAAGAAATCCTGAATCTTTTTTAGATTTTCAACCAAGTATTTGTTACGATAAACCCATTCCAATTAGTTTTTTAAAATGGCAAGTTTTGAATTATCTATGTGATTCTAATCTAATTTAATCAAAATATCACAATTTTTATAGGAATTTATCATACGTAAGGGTAATCCCCAATGATAATGAAGATTATTCTGATGAAGATTAATTTAACAACTTCGAGTTCCTTCCAACTTTATTATAATTATTATTATATTATTTTATTTTCACTCAATGGAATTGTAAGCTGCAATATATTATAATTTATCTTAAAAATGAATAATGAAAACTGTAAAAATATGATACAATAAATAATTTGTTTTCGTTAAAAACTTGTTTTTATTTACAATTGGACCGCTAATTTCATTTACGTGTTAAAATATGACTTCTTAATATAGCATGTAGGAACTTTTTTCAAATTAAAAAAAACTGATAAATCAATATGTGGCTTATAAACTTAAAAAATATACTGTTAAACTATTATTTTATCAATTTTTGGATTAACGTATTCTTCTCAATAACATTTAAACAAAACACCCGAAATATTAAACAAATACTCAAAATTTAATGCATTTCCGATGATTATTTTGCTACAAAACTAAAAAAAACGTTTCCTATAAAATTCACATTTTTCACTTGTCATAGTGTTGATTGGCAGCGTCGAAACGTTGAACTAGGAAAAAATAAATTTTACTTTAGTTTTCGCATTTTAATAGAAACTTCTAAGTAAGCCATTTCATAATTTTCAAGAATTGATTGTTAAATTTTTTGATAGTATTGTTTAATTTTAAAGTTTGACCTCGGCGCAATGTGGGGTAAGTAACATTGTTATGGCGCTCTCTCGGTTTAAACATAAATTGACGTCACGTGTGAAAAATGAGAGTAGTAAGAGGTCGGTAGTTTAGGAAGCATTGATCCAAGCATCACCACTTGGATGACTACGACGTATTTACTCAAAACGTTTTATGTAGATGGGTGGTGCAACTGCTTTACCTTATGCTAATTTAAGCGATAAATCAACATCTAAACATTGGAAACAGGTCGAAACATGAGTCAACGGATTATGGAAGCGTTTTCATAACGAATATCTCATTACCTTACAACAGAGATTCAAATGGCTTTCAGTACAACTAACTATTAAAGTCGGCGATATGATATTATTAGAGGAAGACTATTTGCAGTCAGGAAGAAGGCCCACGGCCGAATTGTTGGTAAACATGAAGGTGCCGATGGAATTGTAGGGGTAGTTACGGTGAAGACATCAACATCTATCTTCAAACAAAGTGTGCACAACCTTATCAAAGTACCACTTGAGGTATAATAATATACTTGAAGGTAATACTTCAAGGCGGTGAAGGATGTTTACGTCATATAGCTTTTTTGAATCAGAAAAAATAGAAAAGAAAAATTAATTATTATTTACCAATTAATTAAAATTTAATATTTACCCTAATCAGTGGTTTATTTTACTCCATAACGTTTCTATAAAAAACATTACAACACTTACGTTTATTAAGATGTCACTTAAAGTGATTAATATGTAATATTAGCATTAGGTGTGGAAGCAGAAACTCTGCTATTTTTGGTGAAGTTCAACTTTATTGAAAATACAATTGTTACAAAGATTAAATATGGAAATATTCACCATTACTATATATTATATATAGTAATGGTAAATATTTCGATATTTAATCTTTGTAACAATTGTATTTTCAATAAAGTTTAACTTGGCCTATATACTATGGTCTTTTACTATTTATCAGGTAGATGATGAATGAATTCGCGATAAACTGCCGCGTTGTTTTTGAAGGACAATGACCATCGAGCCATTTTTGCACATCTTCAACTTTCATGAACCGCTGGTCTATCAAATATGAAAACATAGATCTAAATAAGTGGTAACCAGAGGGAGCCAAGTCCGGAGAATACGCCGCATGCTGTAAAATTTCCCAGGCTAAGGAGAAGATAAGTTCCTGGGTTGATTTTGCTGTATGTATGTGGACAAGCGTTGTTATGCAGCAAAATCACCGTCCGCCATCCTTGGCCCATAAATGGTCTTTTTTCCTCCATCACTTAATTTGATCAATTGAGCCTCGTAATGTTCAGCTGTAACAGTTTGACCGAGTTCCAGAAGCTCTTAGTAGCTGACTCCTTTCCAAACCCACCAGACACACAGTAACACTTTTTTGACATGAATATTCATTTTTGCAACTGATGTTATTGGCTAGCCTGGATCAACCCTTAGTTTTTTGCGTTTAGGATTACCGTACAAAAGCCACGTTTCATCATCCATAATGATTTTGTTGTACAAAGTCTTTCTTTTGTACCGAGTAAGCAAATTCAAGCAGATGTCAACTGTTCGGTTTTTGTATTCTTTGTGTCAGTTTTGAGAAATCCATTTGCTTGTCATCTGAATTTTTCGCTTTGTATACAACCGAAGTGATATTGCTTGTTGAGTAACTCCGAACAGTTCTACAAGCAGTAAAACTTAAAGTTCGTTTCTTCAATTTTTTTACTGCACCTGGACGTGGATCGTCCTCAAGGCTAAAATTGCCATCACGAAATCTTGCAAACTACGTTTTTACTATTGAATGACTCAAAGAATGTTCACTCAAAGTCGAATTAATCAATGCCATAGCTTGAGCAGCGTTTCTTTTCATTTGAAATGCAACCAACTGAAACCTGAACCTTCTTTCTTCACTTGCATACTTAATAAGTGTCACTCTAGAAAATAAAACAGAAGTCCGCTAGTTTTCATACAGTCCACATCGAGGAATAGTTTTCTATAAATTCAATTAGCTTCACCATCCATATTTGTCAATTCCGGCTGGCTGTAACGGCCCAGGATAAATTAATTGGTTAAAGATTTTATTTACATTGATTATTATTTTAAATTTGTCTCTTATACCGCTTAATTGTTTCCAAAATATTCATAGTACTAATATTAAAAATTAATCCATTTCGTTGTTAAATGAGTATTACGTGTCGTACCTACGTAGTACATGTCAAATTAAATGTTTCCATTCATTTGTTTTTTTTTGTGCATATAATTGATATTTAAAAAATTCAACAGTTTAAAAATGCTCAACTACCGTACTATTAAAAATATTATCAAAGCAGCAATAAAGCAAAAAATTGGAAAAATATTAAAAATGAAAAGCCCAAAAAAATCATAACAAGTCAGATACATTTGAATTTAAATTGCTATTTTATTGTATTTTCATTATAATTTAATTTTTTGTTTTATATTTAATTTTACAGTTGATTAAATACACAATTTTATGTGAAAGCTTCTGACTTTTCCTGTTAGTATATTAAAACATAAAAATGATATTTCACAAATGTGTACGATTACAAAAACAAATTTTATGTCATGCTTGTTGTTCTTGTATTTTTAAATAAATATATTCGCGCATAAATTAATTATGTAAATATAATATGTATTTTATTATATAGAACCGTAGACCTATGGGATTTAATTTAAGGTACTTTTTTATGTTTATCAGCATAAAAATATGTATGTAATTCAATCCAATATATTTATGTATAGCGATATTGATAAAACACTTTAATAAAATCGCTCTTTATTTTAGATGATATGGCCAATGTGTGCTAAAAAAAAGCCATGAAAATTGTGTTATACAATCAAATTCGTCGATAAAACCAGTAAAATTATAAAACACTAAAATAAATATTTTCATATTATTCAATAATAAAAATAAAATAAAGTTATAAATAAAATTATAGAGATAGTATATATTTTTATTATTCATACATTTTTATGGCAATCTGTTTGCAATCAAACAGAAAATCGCTTTTTTCTCGTAACAATAATCTGATTATAAAAACTAAAATTATTACAGCATAAAAATACATATTTATATAATAAATAATATAATAAAAAATATAGTGTAATAAAAAGTTTGGTCAGTGACTTATAATATATTTGTGATACATCTTCAATGATCAATAGCATGATGACCGACCATAACATGCTAGTACACTACATTTCATACAGAAAATAATTAGATTTTTATAACATAATTTTGAAAGTTATTTTTATGGCAAATTTTCTCTCGCTTTATAGAAATGATGACTATTTATTGCTTAACTTACGAGTATGTGCTTAAGATTTTTTCATACTATCCAAAAACGTATGGAACGATTTTCTTTATACCTTATGTATGTCACCAGACAATGAAGGGTCAAGTAGATAATTTTCTAAATATTAGACAACAAATTAGATTTATAGTTTGTGTAACAAAAAACAAAACATACTCGTACTTAAAGACAATCTACAGGAATATATAAAATTTAAGCATAACGTTTTTGAAATTAAATGTTAGGGGTACGAGGTAGTCAGGATAGGAACCAAGCACACATTTTATCGACAGAAAATTGGCGATTGGCCCATATCGACATGGCAGCACCTCGTCGTGTCATTTAAATTTGGAATTTAATAAGGTGGCCAGAATTTTCAAATTTCAAAGGAGTACACATTTTTTTTTTCAATTTATTTTATTAAATTAATTAATCAATAGAATAGGCAAAGACAAAACAGTTCAGTACCCTTTTCTTCTCTGTTTGTTAACCGATTTGACGATTCGACTTTTGTTTGGTAGATATTGACGAGCTTTAGTGTTGTCAATAAAAAAAAAAAAAATGGAAACGGTAGAAACCAAGTGCAAATTTTTACTGATTAAAAGAATCATTATGAATAATACATAAAGTTCCAAATCAAATTGTAGCAGCTTTTGATTTCACTGTTTTACTTTTTAAATTTTCAATGTCCAATATAATATATAAAGTGAGATAATAGTGGCGTGTTATTGTGCTTCGAATCAAATTTTTATAAATTTGTTGATTAATTTACTTTTTTATTTTTTTGAATATATAACAATATAATATATTATAGAAGAACAGCCAATTTGTGAACCACATACTGCATTGTCAGCTTAAGAGGTCATTTGTATGAGATGTGCAGCTCAAAATAATCCAAAAGGTAATTGCATTTGATATTTGTAAGTGTTTGGTGTAACAATTTAACACAGAGTTTTCTGGTGCGCCCGCATATCGCAATCGCTGTCGGTATCCACCCACGTTCCACTAATACATACAGCCATTAGTAATTAGTCCATTCATGTTTTTAGTTAAATTCAATCCCATTGAATTTTTAAATTCATTGAATGTTAGCGGAATGCCACCTCATAAATTGAAGCTAAAAGTCAATTCTATAATTATGCTCATTCGTAACTTAAATACTACACAAGCTTTAGTTAATGGAACTGCTATAAATAAAAGAATATTGATTCCAAGAATTAATTTAACATTTTTTGGGACAATGCTTTCATTTCAATTCCACAGAACACAGTTTCCAGCAATACCTGCATTCGCTATGATCATAAACAAGTCACAAGGTCAAACTTTTGATAAAGTTGGTATATTATTGCGTCGTCCATTGTTTTCGCATGGACAATTATACAGTGCTGGGGGAAAAAATTGGGCAAACATATTTTATTGCAAATTGGAGTCTTTTTTTCCTAAAATTACAAAACTTTTGAAAGCAATTGGCTTATTGTTTCATTTTAAATACATGTGTATGACGTAATTTTTTGAAAAAAAAAAAAGTTTACCTGCAATATAGGGGCAAAACCCCGAAAAATGGCAAAATATTTAAAATACGTTGATTGTAGTTAAAGTAATGGAATAAATTAAAGACCTATTTTTTATTTGTTGCAAGTTTTTATTTGTTGCAAGTAGAGTTCGTTCTTTTGATAGTTTAAAATTTTATATTTCTAATGACAATGGTCAAGGCAACTTATTTAATAATTATAGAATTTTTACAAAGTATATTGTTTACAGAGAAGTTTTACGTATAAATTAATTTAAATTGCATTGAAATTTAAAACTCAAACAATTGTTTGATCATTAGCTTTTGCTCATATCAATAAATTCGGGTTTTGAAATTGTAATTTAATGTTATTTTATTGCATTTATTTATTATTTGAATATAATGGTACTGACCTGTTTTGTATTGTAAGTACATATGGTCTCAGATATTCGAAATGTATAAAAGTAGAAAAAAATATGTTTGAAAAATTCAAATTCATATATTCCTCAAATATTCAAAAATGTTTATGGTTGAATTTTGATCACTGGGCGACCACTAGTTATAATAATTGTGTCGATTCAATGTTAACCTTCTACTTTTCTTTTATGCTACTATTTTTACTAGGAGAACTCAATGCATTTAAGCAAGCAAGCTATAAATTTAAATAAAATTTTTGAAATAAATATCGAGCAGCTTTTGAAATAATAGAAGAATAGAAGATAAGATAAATAGAGGATGCGCAAGGAATCGACACCAATTTTAACAAACTGTTCACAATTATAAATTTTTTTTATTGGTAGTTACAGCTGGTAATTACAGCTATATTTTCTTTTATTTTCCTACACAATCTTGTCCTTATATCTAAGTTGTACGTACCACAGCCCGGTTTCTTCAACAACGTCTTCTTTCTTTTAAACAAAAAACAAAGTACGGGAAAAAACCCGTTTACAACATCTATAGTCAAGCTTGATTCCTCTCTCTCTCTTTCTAGCATTTACATCCCATGAAGGGATTTTGTCGCCCGCACTATGGTCCTCCATCCGTCTCGGTCCATCGCTCTCGTCCTCCAATTTCGACATCCTAATGCGAGTAGGTCTTGTTCGACGTCGTCATGCCAGCGCAGTCGGGGTCTTCCCCTACGATGCACTTCGACTGGGTGTTGATGGAACACTTTGTAAATCATTCGTTGTTGTGGAGACCTTGCAACGTGGCCGAGCCATCTAACTCGATTAGATTTGATGAAGCTGATAATATCGCTACCTCCGAGCAGCTGCTTTATTTCTTGGTTCATGCGAATCCGATATTCATTGTTCGCAACTTTAATTGCTTGATTCCTCGCATCCCCAAAAATTGTTAATTATTGAAAATGTTCTTTCGGTATTAATATTATTTGAACTTAGAAATGTAATGGTTTTTTGAACTTCGCTCCAACAAATTTTATGGCGTAAAGCCTGCTGTCCGACTGTAAGATTTTAGTCGCACTCACAGTCTGAAGTTGTTAACTAATAGTTTTTTGCTCAACAAAATTCGTCTACTAATGTAGACGTTTCCTTCATTCGATTGAAATTGTGTGGTGAAACTACCATCGAAAAACTTTTTGCGTATGATGTCCTACGATTGAGATTCCTGTATTACTCTAACTGCAGTAACATCACGATACCAAAGTGGATCCGTACAATCCCTTCCCTGCCCCCCCCCCCCCTTCACCGGTAATCCTGAGATCTATTGGTATGCTAATTTTGAATGCTTCCATCAAGTCTCGGAGTTCCATTATGATAAGAGCGGTCGAGCGAAAAATCAACTCCAATGTTTCAAATACGTTTTATAAACGGTGCACAACAGGGTCTTGGATTTTATCGTTGTAACAATCAAATTCAATTCCGTACGTAGAAATTAATCTGTGATAAAATTTTCAAAAATGCTAATATGATTTGAAAACCTGGATAAGTGCAACCTGTAATTATAACCTGTAAAAATAATTGATTATGGAGGATGCGTTGAAATTCCTTAATAAAGCCGGAGATAGTGGGGGCAGCCGATATGAAAGCGGGATGTGAACAATTAACTATAACTCATGAAAAATTTGGCACTAAAGTTGCTTATATCTTTCGATATGTTAAACAACAGAAATATAGAGGCAAAGCTATTGACGTACTGACTATTGAAGGAAATCTTTTTGCAGATACACACAATTATGAGTAAATGTCGCAAATAAAACACAGACGCCGCCCGAACCGGATATTCTAAAAAAATTTCGAATGGATGTTAAAAATTTGTGCAGTACGGTATCGTCTGGCTAGACGATACAATAGTTTTATTACATTTTCTCCATTTGCACACTATCAATAAACAAGATTTCCAAAGCAAATTACTTTGATTCCTTTCATTTATAAAAAGTTTCGAACAAACCCCAAACACAAAAAAAATTGCATGACAGATACTTGTCTGTCATAAAATAGCAAACCGCTTTTTAATTTTTTAAGCAAAATTTTTTATATCTATAGGTTGGTCGTCTGCGAACCAAGTAGCGCAAAGATAAAAATATTTTATATGGAAAAAAATGATGGAGAAATATTTTCAAGCGTTTTTATTGGTTTAGCGTGCGGATCAAAAATCATAAATTTTCGCTCGCACTCGAGCAGTCGGCTTAACAACGACCAGCTCAAACAACTATAATATTTTAGTCGATCTGTCCATTGTTTTAAATAGTCAGAACAAGTTTCGTAGAACAACAACATTTCTTTTGTAAATGACCGCCTGATTTCGGAATTACTTTCTTCCAGCCTCCTAATCATTGATTCTACGATAATTGGTACAAATTTTAAATTACTACGAGACACATACATTTATTTTAATTTTTGTAAAGTGCCAATAACTTCAATAAACGCTATATTAGATCCTTCTAACTTAATAGCGTTACTAAACAAAACGGGTTGATTATGAACATAAATTAAAAGTGCTTCCGAAATTTCGTTCTCAAAGAAATCTTTTAAAGTTTTTGGGCACTTTTCTATACTTATAAAATATGAAGATAAAGGCTCAACTAATTTGATTATTCATTCAATAGCTGGTGTGAGTGCTAGCCATCTTACTTTAGAAAAACCTAGAATTTTTTTATACTTCACCGAAGCTTCGGCGCAAAATTGTTTTAAATTAGCTACTTTCACAGTATATCGATGAAAATATAGAAATATCTGGGTTATCATGGTCCCAACATCGATACTCATTGTCGTTGATGCTGGTGTTGATTGCATTAGATACAATATGAGCATTGCAATCAATCCCTATTATAGGTTTCTCTAAAATAAGCTGAATTTTTTTGTGAACATTATTTTCCCCTCTACGGTGCAGGTCCCGTAAATTTGTATTTGTATTATCAGCCGAAAGAGCTAAAAAATTTTCTGATAAATTATGTTTTTTAACTATGTCACGAGTGCAAATTTAAAATTTTAGTTTGAGCACCTCTTTCCGTATTGAAATATTTAATTAGAATAGGGTAGAGCTTAATCTCATTGTGGTTTGATGCGTCCGACAATATTGTTACAAAATTGGCCTCCTTAAGATCCTTTCAGGTAACTCATCTGAGAATTTTGTAAATACATTTTGGGGTGAAGAGACGTCACTATAATTCAATTTTGGTATTATGATTTTCGCAGTGAGCGCGTGATCGTCACATGCGTGTCGCATTGGCGACTTGAAATCACCGCATAGAATTGTTGATATTATAATTCTTACAGTGAGCGAGTCTAATGTCCAATATGCTCACCTAAAATATGGTGGTGAGAGTCAATTGACAAAGTATTTTTTTTTTTTTTTTTTCAAAATCACCATGGACGGCAAGAGCTTGTAAGTATTTTTGGTATTTGGAATTTAATAATATTTTATTAATAATTTATTAATCTTTCAACATTAAAATAATTAATTTATATTTTTCATATAAGAAACAAATCAAAAATTACTACAACTCAACAATTCATCAAGCTTGTTGAAGAAATGGAGAAAAACCGGGATATTGCCCGTGGATTTCCAGATGTTGGAAAAACCAAACAAACCGTTAATGAATTTTGGAAAAATTTCTCAATAGTGCTGAATAGCTGGGGGCCGCCAATTAGAGAAAGCATGGAATGGAGAAAGGCAAGTATTTATTATACTTATACTTTAGGGAAGTATTTACATATACCTTTAGTTATAATTAGGTTTGGAACGACTATAAAAGAAACATAAAACAAAACATAAGCAAAAATAATACGGAAATTACAGCAACTGGAGGTGGCCGTGATTCGCAACATTGCTTGAGCTCACTGGAAAATCAAGAGGATGCTATCCTCAACTTACGGAAATCCGGCACTCCCAGTGGGACAACTTTTGGAGTGAAAAGAATAGTTGATATACCCCATACACAAACAAAGCTAGTATTAGAAAACGATATACATTTTTCACTATTGCGATCAACCAGCTATGATAGTTGCCCCGGCAATAAAAACGATAATAATGACACAACAACCCAACTCGTTAACGATACACCAATAGACCAGGTTAATATTGAAAATCAATGTCCCAACAAAACTAAGCGGCCTAAACAAAACGCGAAAGAAATTTTAGAGGACAAACGCCTACAACTTTTAGAATCGCAAACCTCCAAATATGATAAAACCGTTTGTATTTTAAAAAAAATAGAAAAGAACACGAATAGTATCCAATATTATTATAAAAAAACTTACGAATTGAAAGAAAAAAAAATGAAACTTTTGGAACAACAATTTCAGAAGCAGCAAGAACATGAGCTCAACACATACAAGTTACATTTGGAGCAATTACGATTAAAAAAAAGGAAACTGGAAATTGAAGAGCGCAAATTAGGCATTCAAAATTGTAGCGATTCCGAAGACTGAATCAATTTTAAATTACAATGTGAAACATGTAATGAAAACTACCTAACTGATTTTTTTGAAATAATTATTAATTTTATTTTTTACTAGTTATACAATAATTTTATTAATGGAATATTGTGATAATGTTGTAAAACATGACAAAAGGAAAAATTGAATTTTTATATTATTATTATTATTTTTTATGTATGTATGTATAATTCATTATAAAATTTATTTCATTTCATGAACAATATCATGAAATGAAATAAATTTTATAATGAATTAAGAATTTGATCTCGAACTCGTTTTCCTTCCTGTAACATGTTTACGCTTATTCCAGGTTGTTCAGCTTCGTAATCAGATTCCAAAATACTTTCGTCAATAAATACCTCGACATCCTCTGTATCGACTTTATAAAATCGACACATGTTATGTAATACACAACACGTATTTACTATTTGTTTTGCCTTATCAGGGCTATAATGTAGCTCCCTTGCAGCCAATAAACAACGGAATCGAGATTTTAAGACTCCAATGGTCCGCTCTATGACATTCCGAGCAGAAGAGTGCACTTTGTTAAATAGCGTTTCTCGACTCTCTGGCACTGCTTGTTTAAATGGCGTTAAAGGTAAGGCAGCAATGGATATCCGGAATCGCCTGTCATATTAATTTATCAATTTTATTTAGATATAAATGCATACAGTATATGAGTAAAATATATTTATACCATACCTAAAAGCAAGCTGTTGCGATCACCGTTTTCATAATTTTCAGCCATTGAAAAATTAATAGTGCTGTTATTCCAAACAAATGAATCATGATTCGAACCAGGATGTCTCGAATCTACGTATTTTATGTTTATATTATGGTCACATACCTAGAGGATATAAAAAATGTCATGTTGAAAATTTTATATACTTTGAATTTTTTATAAATACTAACAATCATTGTGTTTATACTATAATAACCTTTCCTATTATAGAATAAATGATGTTCCTAAATGTGCGTCCCATCCACACAACCAATCACTCCTGGGATATTATATTTTGTCATAAAAAGGATTTTGCGATTCAGCTTATCCGCTTCAGTCGTTTCGAATTGTATCCATTCATTACAAAGATGTTGCTCCATTAAACCTACAACTTCTTTTATTGCTAACGAAATTGTAGATTGGGCCATACCAATATTGAAATCATCTCCAATATTTTGTTGGTAGCTCCCAGACGTAAAAACACGTAACGCTGCGCACAATTTCAATATTGGCGGAATACTTGATGTGTAACGAGATGGTTTAAACATCCCTTCGAGTTTATCCAGCAAATATGATAACCCATCCTTATTTATCCAGAAAATACCTTTAAATCTATAAATTATATAATCATTCATCAGGAAAAACATTTTTAAAAAATCAATTTTACTCGTACTTATCATTCGGAAGTGTAAATGGATCAGATTTATTTCTTATTGATTTCCTGATTTGGGCCACGTTAATGGTTGGTTCCTCCTCTATTTCATCTTCGAAAAACAAATCTACACTCGTTATCATTTTAATTTTTAAAATTCGCGCACTATTTTTTTTTATAAAGTATACACAATATATTTTATATTTTTAATATTTTTGATATAATTATTTTGTATCGTAAAATATGGTATCCTTATAAATTTTGTCGAACACATACAAAAATATCTCTTCATGAAAATTATTTGTAAACAACTAAAACTTTTTGACATTACTATATGGTTTCCATACCGACAAATAACAAACTATAAAAAATACAAGAATCCACATACGACGCCGCAAACAACGGCTCGCCAAAATAAAAGGGAGAATCACAATACCAATTTTGAACTCGGGTGACTTAGATAGTCACGGCGAGTGGTGTGGTGAGGCGAGAATCATAATAGACACATTAAAATAATTCTTTCACATTTCGTTCTGACACAAGTAAACTTTTGGTTAAAAAGTTTTGTGATAATCTTGGATGTACAGTCAATACTTCGAAAACTTTGGTTATGAACAATTGAGAAAGCTATGGCATCCAAACAGCTCTTGTGTTTTTTAGATTGGCAATGCTTACTCATCGCAAAATCCTCATCAGTTTCGTAGCGTTAAGCGACTCATTTCGTCAAAGAGAAATAATATAGTGAGTTTCGAATGACATTAGTGTTACCAGAGTCAAAATAACCGATATGTCAAATTCAAATCTGAACCGGTTATTGTGACACAACATAAATATGTATATACATTCACATATCTTCAATATCGTCTTTATGATTGTTTTGTTCTATAATTGATTCCGCATTTATTTTCCATAAAACATCTACAGTAGTGCACTTTACATTTGATTTTGTTTTCTTAACATTTTGTAAACACCCAAAAACAATTGTTCCAAAAACGTTCTACTGATGTTTACACAAGTGACTCTTTCATTTGTTTTTTCTAAGAAAATATTTTGTTAGATATAGCTAAGTTGTATTTCAAAGTGATTTATAGCTCGATTTTTGTTGCTTAGCTGGAATTTTCGACATGCTTTACCGTTTTGAAATCTCAATGACAAGTGCGAATAATAATAGATTTTTTATTTATTCGGCTATCTTCAATATAGACAAGGCACACATTCATTTTAGTCAAAAGCTCCAACAGCTCCCGAATATTTAAATTTATCAAATTTAAAATTTTTCGCATTATAAATTTCGTTCCAAATATTTGGTGGATTTTTTATTTATTCGGCTATCTTCAATATAGACAAGGCACACATTCATTTTAGTCAAAAGCTCCAACAGCTCCCGAATATTTAAATTTATCAAATTTAAAATTTTTCGCATTATAAATTTCGTTCCAAATATTTGGTGGGACAATCAATACGATTGATCCGATACTTAAAAAGTTCGAAAAATCAAATGAGCACTTTCAAAAGTATCAGGTAAAAAAGTATCGATTCACTCTATCCGAACATAATCTCATTGTGATCTTATATTCGACTCTTGTATGCTTTGCTTACGTAGATATTAAATAAGTGAAAGAGCAAAACACATGACAATTAAATTGTAACTAATGTTATCAGTAGCTTCCGTTTTTGAAGAAGTGACTTGTGCCACTTCAAAATAAACGGCTCATTTTTAGTATTTAAATTAGGATCAACTTTATAATCCTGCCTCCACTGGTTTTATGTATTTCGCAAAAACATATATTTTTGAATATTTTAATTAAAAAAATTGTTAAAGAAGTTTAAAGATGTAGATACTCCCGATGATGACCTAACATGTCGAAATCGATCGAGCGATTTCTTAAACTGTTTGAACAAATTTTTTAATTAAAATATTCAAAAATATAATTTTTTGCGAAAAAAAACAAGTGTTTAATGAAATTTGTTTATTAAGTGTAAATTATTTAAATTTAATTTTGTGCTAATTTAAATAAAATGATATATATTCACATTATAGAGTAAAATTAAGAAGCAAGAACTATAAATGTTTTAAGTAATCCAACTCAAAACGTGGATGGTTGGATTAAGGTTTATTTGATGATAAAATTTAAATTGGTATTTTTCATTTACACATATTGAATTTATAGGTTTGGACCGACTTTAATTTTAAAATTCGGAAAAATGGGTTAAAAAAACTGAAATAAAAGCAATGGAAAGTGGCCATAACACAGCATGTATATTTTCCGAGACCGAAGAAAGTGTGTTTGATTTATTACATATCGATAATGAATTTAATCCACCAGGTCAGGACATTGGTCATACCGTCATATAGTGATAAATCTGGTACAGTCAGAGCACCACTCCGATTATTTTCCGACAACTGCAAACTGCTGAAGAGCAAATTAGTTTCCAAACACCTATTGAATTCAACGATGAGGCCCATTCCTGCCTCGGGGCAAAAACTTCGTTTTATTTTAACGACTGGTTATTGCAGCAGCTGCCAACCTAACCGGTGAGATTGGTAGTGGATCAGTGGAGAGGACGTCATTTGCTATGTTCTCGGTGTTTGGTTATCCCACCCTTCCTCGGTCTCGAGAGTGTAAATAATATATCATTCTATGGTATAATACCTCTGAATACGTTACCGATACATCTTGAAAAAATTGGGGAAAATAATTTTGTTGTTTTCAAAAAAAAAAAAAAAAAAAACGGCAATAATGAAACGATTTAAATAAAGATGTTTTTGGTTTAGGGCTCGTTATTTTATTTTAAATAAAATAAAACAATTTTTCTTTGAAAATGATGGCGTTGGGACATCGAACGCTCGGTAATTAAATTGTTTTATTTTATTTAAAATAGGAAAACAAACAACAAACTTTATTTGTCTAACAATAGTTTATATTGGCTCAATAATTAATTCATAATTATAATGAAACGAGTTTAAATAAGTTGTGATGGGATAGTATTCGTGTTTACGATAAGCTATAAAAATCTAAAATTTTTGGATAAACGGGACAGTTAATTGTAAAAATTTAATGAGTGATCTTCTATTAACGCATGATCGAAAACAAACGTAATTTTAATCTAAACGGCAAGACCATAATCCAATAAAATCTTAAAATTTGTTAAGTTTTGGGTTATATAACTTATATGTGGTTTAGAATATTAAGTGCGTGAACAAAAAAAAAATATTATAAATCGAACATTACAATCTATCGGCCAAAATAAACAATAATATAGACATTGTTAAGGTCGATCATATAAAGAAGCGATTCAGTTAAATATATTTTTCGTGCTGTGTTATAATGCACTGAAATTTAAAAGTATGATAAACTATGAAATGCAACATTACGTGTACGCCAGAACATTTAAATGCAAACACATGTAATTGGTAAATTTAAAATCATAGTGTATTACAAGGGAACTACTATTTTTATTGTGACTACATTACCAATCTAAATTATACAAGTGTACGTCAAAAGACAAATTTCTTGTGATGTGATATATCAGTACTAGGCATAAGTGAAATTAACTTTGTAAATGTCGATTTTTGTTATCCATTCCGTTCAGTTCCTACACCTATCGTGTCAGGCAAAAAAACATTGTTACATGTATTTTCTATAGGAGTATTTATATTGTCCGTTCCGTACGTGTAGGAACTGAACGGAACGGATAATATAAATCGACCTTAATACGTATCGTGTGCTGTACATTAAGTACCAAATGTAATCAATTATTGGTGTACGACAGTTAAGCCCAGTTCATTATTGTGTTCATTCCATTCGTCGAAAATGGGCGTTTTTTTCTTCGGTATTTTTCATCAAGTTGGTCTATCTTCAAGTGTTTTACCGAAGGAATACGGTAAGAAAGAGACAACATAATATATAATAGTAGAAACAGACACTTTTTCATTATTTTTATTTTTTAGTCAAGTACGTTGTTGCAACAAACTACCAAACGCCAAACTACAAAAGTCAAAATCTTCGATTTTTCAACGATAGGTGTAACGGCTGCCTTCGAAAAATTCTGATAATTTGACGTGGCGCCGCCGTTTCAATTTTTTTGTGCTCGAGTACACGTTTCTACAGTCTATATTATCAGCAGAATTTTTAAATATAAGAAGTTGTTGTAATGATGATTATACTGTACATGCATAATATTTTCATCTCAACACAAAAATTTGTATGAGAGGAATCGGCATTCGTCATTATTAGTAGTAAATTAACAGTAAATGTATTTCGATTTTCGTATAATATTGTGGTGATTGTGTTAACCTCACCAGTAAGATAATTTCTATTACTCTTTAAATAAGAACAGAACAGTTCGAATACATAATAGCGTATCATTCGTACATACCCAGCTGAGCGGGCGGTGCAGGATCGTCTCCACTATATGGTTAAAATATTGAACCAAATCAAGGTCAAGGTGCAGTGCTGTGTGCTAAAATACTAAACTAAAATTGCAACGGTATTAATTAAAACGATTGCGGAAAATTACCTTTAAAAACTACAGGAAAATTAAAATTCAACGCCTTTTAGAAAATCTTCGAATGTTCACGAACAATTACTGAGTGATTCTTATGTCTAATTTCTTTTATTTTATTTATGATATATTTTTGAAGAATGACTTTGTTATCAAACTAGTATCTTTAAAACAGAAAATTCTAAAATCAATTTTATTAAATATATAGTGTAATATTTAACGTAGTATAATTTTTATGGTGAGCCACAAAAAAACGGTTTCTTAGTTTACACGTAGTCCAACCATGAAGATGCCAGTGAGTCAAAATGGATATTTCGTGGGTGAGTTTATTTATTATATAATTTGTATATAATAATTTGTTTCTTACACACACCGCTGATTATTAGAATTAGAATTTTCATATTTATTTGCTGAATGATGATCAGTTTTTTTTTGTCGATTCTTATTTTTTATAGAAATATAATATAAAAATCAATATAGTACAGGAATAATTCTTTTTTATTGTAGTTGGTGATGAAATGCTGGCGTGTGGGTCCGATGGAATTGTAGCTTATTTGGTTTGCTTATTTAGTATATTTTTTTTATCAACACGATGCTTTTGTTGTGTCTCACAAGTGTAGCGGCAATGAACCTCTCTATAATCCACTGACGCCTACCCGTACATATTGTGTTGGCCGACTATAGAGACATGTAACATAGGTGAAATAAAATTGTTTTGTAATTTTTTCATCAACATTATACTCATTAAAATAATACTGCAGAAAAAATACCGAACGCAACGAACTACAAAAATAAATCCACTTTTAGCGTGAATTCTCAAAATACACATATAAATACGAATTGATCAAAAGAATCACGAATTGATTAAAATCAAGAAAAGTGCTTAGAACTAAATCTTACATAAAATAAAAACTGTTATTATAATAATTCTATCGTTAATATTAATTCGCCTAATAAAACTCGCTAATCAAAAATATAATAAAAATATAAATCAAAGTCAAACCATATTGATACTTCGATAGCGGACCTCCAGATTTCGGTTAATATTTTTTCCTTATTTCTTTAATTTTTCTGTTACCTATATTATAAACCTAATTTTTTTTATTATTATAATTAAGTTCCTTTTCTTATAATTTTATTTAATATTTCTTGTTAATTTTTATGCTTAATTAATATTTTAGTTAAATTTAATTTATAAATCAGTGATAACTAATAGTTTTTATTATTTTTTTTCTTTGTCGATTCATTAGGATATTTGTAGTTGGATTTTCATATTTTAAAAATAATTAGTTTTGACTTATTCCCGTGACGTCATTTATTTAAGGTTAATATAGTATATCTTATTTCCCTCTATCGTGTGTTTTTTTGGGGTATGACTTTTGTTATTCATATTATTCTGACCTAATTTTATATTTTTTGTTCTAGTTTTGCTATTATGTTGTTACTTCACTTCGATTCAATTTTCAGAATGAGACTGAGAGACCAATTGCGTCATTTGGAGGAGGAGAAGGGTAAGTTTGGTCACATTTGTCTAGGATAAGTTAATCCGTGTCTGGTGTTCTGTTCTAATGTAGTTATCCTTATTTTTTTCCCTCCATTTTGTTTCCTATCTGTAGTGACCAAACCAGCTATTATTTATCTTCGGAATAGTCCACCCCAATCCACGAGCCTTTAGCCGGCAAAACTGACAACTTTCTTCGATGCAGTAAATGATTGATAGATTTTTTTGTGACGAATGACCTTACTTCTCGTAATCCTAAAGTTCGTAGTCCTACTCGGTCCGCCCAAATTCGTAAAAAGAGCCTCATTGGTTGAATAGCAGGAGGAACCACGTGTAGGTGAGGTTGACATTTGGACTGCTATATAGACCTTTTTTAGACCAGCGCTCCATGAGACAGATCTAAAACCATTTCTATTTATAAGTATTACTTCTACTCTCAGCCCCGAAAACTTCGACTGCCATAATAGTTTTTAACCATCGTGGCATATGTTCGGGGTTGATGGTAAAATTACGGCAATCCTTGTACAACTAAATAAATTTTCGGTCGTTATTTTCACCAAATTTAATTACAAAATCTAATCCAAATCCAATAGAATTTTTCTGTTATAACATAAAACTGTCGATGTTATTTTTTTAATTTAAATTTTATTCTTTGCTATTCAAGTTCTACATAATCCAATTTTTGGACAACAAAAATATGCTAGGTTCAATGCGCACTAAAACCTTCAACCCTAATTACTGTCTGTATCATTATGCGGGTTCAGTATAATAACTGAAAATAAATATGATTAATTAGATTTTACAAAATCATCATACAAATTATGTCATTCAGCATACAATAATTCTCTTAATCTCCAACTGCATAATACAGATATTAGATTCTATACAACTTTATATTATTTCGCCAACAAAAATTAAAAATATTTATGAAAAATTCAACAAAACAGTGAATCCCGTTAGTACAAATTTATTCACATATAAATTAATCAAATACTTTAAAAAAGCATACAGAACACACTACATAGCGTTTTGCTCTGCTACGATTTTATTCTTTCAAATCTTTCTAAGTACGTACACGCCAACAGACAACAAAAAAAAATTCCTGGTTTTTCATTTTACCTTCTTTTGGTTCAAATCGAATAATAAGATTATCGTTTTTCTCGTCTTTTATTTATAAGCTGTCAGTTACAAATGAGTGATGAGTTTTTAAAAAAAAAAAAATACAGAATGAAAATTGCGCACATAACAAATCGTAAATAAGAAGACAGTTAAAATATACAATAAAAAAAAAAAAACTCGAAATGAAAAGTTGAATAAAATATCCCCGGATATGTATCCTGATGTTTGAAGGGAAGTATTATTTTCACTAAAATTTTGCGGAATTATGTATATAAAAATTATAAAATAAATCATTTACAGATATCTTCATGTAACAGTTGCTCATAATTTTTTTTATTATACAACACACACATGCGGAACAAAATATATACTTACACCCACACACGAGACATAAACAATTTTATAGTGGTTTCCTCATAATAAAAAAAAATTTATGTTTGCACCATCATCTACAATATTACATTACAAAATAGATTTATCAAATCAATTTCAAATGTGATAATCTCTCAAAAATACAACAAAAATATAAAACTCAACAACAACACCAAAATGATAATAAGATATGACAATGTGGTCATTTTTTCTTAAATTTACACTATCGGTCAATGTTAATCTTCAGCAGATAGACAAAATATAAAAAAAAAACTTCCATCAATCTAAATTTCAGCTTTATCTTATTATTTTGTTCAAGAAGATGTATGGTTTACCACAAAACTGTCACACTATATACGAGAAATTGTATTATAAAAACAAAAGGAAATGATGACGGACTATTTAAGGAGCTGCGACAAAACATCAACCGCAAAAGATAATCTTTATACACAAATCACTAGCAACGCAAAAACAATGAACAATTGAATGGTTTCCATTGAATCGACCACATGAATAAAATTTTCCCATTTTCAATAATTAATCGATATTTTTATTGTAATTTATAGTTCATCATAAAAATAATTTCCAAATGGTGCACACGCTGTATCTACGCTTTTCAATCATATTTTTATTAGATATACTTTTTGTGTGTGCTGCAACAATAATTGATTAACAATAGAATATAATAAGAAGTAAGCTCCATCCCGTGTATAATAAGAAAACCTTAATGTCCAACCTTTCTTTCTATACGTCATATACGTAACATTCTTATAAAATTTATGTATGTATGATAAATTTATTTATATTTTTGTGTCATGGCCTAAATTTAAATTTCATTTATGAGAAAGCACATCGATCTTCCGTAATTATGCTGTAATGATTAATCATAATTTTTATGTTTATTTTTTTCGGGTTTGTTGATTTGTTTTCCCAAACAAATTTTGAGGTGAAAGTTTAAAAAACTGACATGACATTTTATTTATTTTGTACATACCTTTTGATATAGGAAGATATTTTTATGAGGTATAAGGAAAGCTCTTGCAGGATTTTATGACAGAATCATAAAATATGTAGAATATATCATCCGGGATGGTATTATTGTTGGGATAGTTGTTGTTGCTGACCTTAAATCCGAAACCGACAGAGTGTAATTCCTGTCAACTGTATTTACATAATATGTGGTACTTTCAGCATACACGCAATAATAAATAGTATATTGGATCCTGGGGATGTACACAGAGGGGAATTTGGTTACATATTTATTTCATATATAGTACGAGTTGTCTACGCTTGATGATTTTGTATTTATCTGCAGAACATGTTTCGAAGCGTAACAGTTAATACTTTGTAATCATTTTCAGATTTAACTTCGGCCTGTAAGACCAAGTTATTGAAACCCTGATAAAAATGGAGAGGTGAATAATAGGGACCATACACGAAACAATCATGCATGTGCAATCGTTTGATTACGCGGTACAAGCATATTGCACATTCATCAGTTTTAAAATATGTTTGAAGAAGCTTGTGTTGCATTTTTAATTGGAATAGCAATACGAAGGAAAAATAATAAAAAAAGAAATAGAAAACTTTGGACGAAGGAATGGTTTCAATAACATAATGAATATGGCCATTTGAAATTATTAAATCAATTAGAAAACACATCTAGTAAGGATTATAATAACTTCCTTCGAATGAGCAAACCAAATTACATAGAATTATTAGGAAAAGTTGAACCATTCATTATTAAACAAACAACTATTTACCAAATGAACGTTTGTCCCTAACGTTACGTTTTCTTGCAATCGGAGAAACGTTTGAGGAGCTTAAAATTTTAATTGCGATTGTACCACAAACAATTGGCAAGATTGTAATGGAAACATGTGAAGCTAGTAGGACTACTATAGTGTTCGTAGTCTAAGCTGATTCCAAAAAAATTCAATGAGAATAGTTTAGAGTACACGTGCTTTACATTGAAGTATTACGTGAGAAGGCGATGAATCCCGGTACTTGGCCGATTGGAGTTTTTGTTCGTTGCTTTAATTCGTCAAATTTTTGAACACTTGGGCCTGTACGAGCCAAATTTCGGAGCAAAAAGTTAAAAACCACAGTAATCAACACCACAACAACTTAAAGGTTTTATACGATAAACTTTATCCAACTAACAATTTGGGTAAATAAAAATTATTCATTGAAATTTGGCTATTTAAATGTACGTAGTTTAATTAAACATTTAAATAATATTACTAAGCGTGTTTTTTTATTGGAGCACAGCCGAAGGGAAATTTTCTACTGAAACTGCAGCCATTATTCACTGGTGTCGCTACTAATCAAAAAAATTAAATTGTACTTAACTTCATGTAGCCGAATGTGTTTATTGTTGTTTGTCACTTGTTTATTTTTTTCTCGGTGTTGTTCATAAAAACGTAAAAATAAGTGTTTTAAAACAATTATTTTAAAAAAATATTGATTAATGGACGAAATATTGTTAAAGGTAATTTATTAAAAATATTTATATTTTTTTTTGTGTAGAGTATAGAAACTTGTTTATGTATTTGTTGTATGAAAATAAAAAAATATAATTTCATATTTTGTTTCAGGTATTAGAAGCAGCTGTGGAAGAAAATGAAGACAATCATGAAATTGATCTTTTATTTTCATCAGATTCTGAAGAGGGTGGTGAGCATGCTAAAATCCCCAATTTCCTCGAGACAATCGAAAGCTATAGCGATCGAGATTTTAAAGAAAATTTTCGTTTAAATCGAGTTAGTTTTGGAATTAATAGGTAATATTTAGAATTTTTAAAATTTTTGACTGAAATACTACTGTGGTGTTTATATTTACAGAAAAATACAGTACATATATCGGGAGAGGGATAAGTTCAGGCCATCCAATGTTGGACCGAAATGTAGACATATATATGTATCTTTGGTATGTAAACAATACAGTCACGTTTCGGCAACTTGGAAACCTCTTCGGTGTCGCTAAATCTACCGCGTGGCACGTAATTGTTCGCGTATCCGATTTTATTATGAGCATATCAAATGAATATTTGAGATGGCCGACACACGAGGAAAGCAAATACATCTCAAAGAAATTTGAAGCAATAAAAAAAATTCCAAATGTAATCAGTGCTATTGACGGAACACATATAAAATCAACGCGCCCATTGAAAATGCTGAAGATTATTATAATCGCAAACAATATTACAGCATAAGTCTGCAGTTGGTAGTTAATACCAATAAAACAATTTATGATGTTCATTGCGGTGAGCCAAAGTCTCACGACGAAAGAGTTTTACGCCGAAGCGCTTTGTTCCAGAGAGTGGAGCAAAATACAAATTTATTTCCCCCCCCCCCCCCCCCCCCCCCCTAATACTTTTCTTTTGAGGGATAGAGTACATACCCTCTGAAATCGTGGTTAATACCGCCATACAGAGATAATGGTGCTCTAACGGATGTTCAACGTCAATTTAATTTTTTACACTCGTCAACAAGAATCGTTGTGGAAAACGCAATTGGCATGTTAAAGAGTCGTTTTCGTCGATTGTTAAATTTCACGGAACAAAGGGACTTAAAACTGGGCCCCTATTTGGGAATTCGTTTCGAATGACAATTCGATTCGAACGATGAATTCGATTCGAATATGATTTGGTATTTGTGAATTCGATCGTTAGGAAAATTTTACACTGTAAAATAAAGAAAAGGGAAATTTTATTTAAATGATAATACCTATATAAAAATTACCAACGTTGTGAAATTTTGACATTTAAAATTTTTGTTTGGCTGGTGTATGATTCATACAGTGTTTTATGGTGATTAAGGGCCTTTTCCAAACGGATACTTATTTCAGACTTATTGACTTATTTGACGCCATCTTGAATAAGTAAGTAAACCCATTCCAATCGAGTTGGCATACTTATTTTGACATCAACATGAAAACATTGATTGTTTTCATCGCAAAATTCTTCGATGCATAATATTTTCGTTTACATTAATTTATATTAACAAATTAACAATTATTGTATACATATTTTGCAATTAAAAGGATTGGCGACACTTTAAAAAAGTAAAACTTAGAAATAATGTTTAAATCTATACAAAAATGTTTATATGATTTTTAGGTATACGATTCGGCTGGATTTTTATATTTCAATTTTCGTTTAGACAGACAATCAAAGAAGTTCGAATGGGCCCCAGTTAATAGGAAAATATGTTTATAATTTATGTAAATATATATTTTATGTCTGTCTAATCAGTATGTATTAATTGTTTCGTAAAGCTAGAATGTATTAATACGCCGTGTGATATTGCTAGTTCTGTAGCTGACCTAAATTCATTTGTGCAAGACATGCATACATTATGTAATTAGGATGCTACATATATCTTTATGATAATCATTTTTTTTATCTTAATTTTGATTTTAATCTACAAAGATCCATTCGTTATCTAGAAATAGTTATTATCCAAATTCTAAGAGTCATAAATTGATATAAATAACAACAAAAAATTGACAACCAATTTAGATTTTTCGGTGAGAAAGGGACAGAAAATAAGTCACCTCGCTAGCTTACTTATTTGAATAAGTTAGGTTCCACAAATAAGTATTCGTTTGGAAAACAGCCTAAGTATATTATAAAAGTGATTAAATAAATAGTTTAAAACAAATAAAATATAAACATATAATGGATTCAATCGCATTGTATTTTTCTGATGCGGATGATAGTGACACGGAAAGTTGTACTTCGCATGTACGGTACCGCTCAATTCGTGATCAATCAAATATTTTTGAACTACCTGATCCATCGTAAGTTAAAATAATTTATAATATAATAAATAATAATTATTAATTATTTTTATCAATACAATAATAATTTAATATAATTTATTTATTATATTTAATTTAATTTATTTAATAATCAATAATAATCAATGTTAACATTTTAATTAATTACATTTCAGATTTATTAAGTTTTTCGATTGTCAAAAGATGCTGTTAGATATCTGATGACCGAAATCAATGATGATTTACCTTCACGAGCTAGAGCAACATCAACTTCAAATATTTTGAAATTGGCTGCAACGCTTAGATTTTGTGCACAAGGTAGTTATCAGCAGAGTGTTGAACAAGATTTTTTAGTAGGCTTGTCGCAACCATCAATTTCACTTTCTTTACATGAAATCTTGTCTGTGTTAGAGGAAAAACTGTGTCCCAAATGGATTTCATTCCGACAGGCGAAACAGGAACCAGCTAGTTTTTTTTATGGTAAAACTGGGTTCCCTGGAGTGATCGGGTGTGTTGATGGAACACACATAAATATAGTTCGACCAATGGAAGACGAACATTTATATTTTAACCGGAAAGGGACGCACAGCCTTAACACAATGATTGTAAGTTTATTTTATATTCATATATTACGTTTACATTTACTGATGTTTCTAAATTAATTAGGCATGTGATCACAACGGAAGAATAATGGCAGTAGACCCGAGGTATGGAGGAAGTTCACATGACTCATTTGTGTGGAACTTATCTCACTACCGCTAGTACTTGCAACAACTAGGCAATAATGGAAATTCCAATTATTGGTTACTTGGTAAATACTAAATTATTTTCATAATACAATTTTTGCTAATTTATTCATACTTCATAATTTTTTTATTTAGGCGATTCCGGACATCCATTAGAACCTTGGTTGCTTACGCCATATAGAGCTACTAGCGAAGGTAGTAGCGAAGCAAGATACAACAACATACATTCAAAACCCGGAATGTCATAGAGAGATGTATTGAGATTTTGAAATCACGTTTTCGATGTCTCCTAGGAGCCAGATCTTTACATTATGCACCAAAAAAAGCGGCCCAAATGATTAACGTATGTGTAATGTTGCATAACATTTGTCAACACTATCGGGTTCCTTTTGAACAAAGTTCAATAATCGTCCCTGACAATATGATGCCAACAGAAACTGATGTTTTCAACTCAACAAATAAATCTTCCGTCGCTCGCCAAAAAAGAAATAACATATCAAATTCGATAACATAAGATTTTTTAAATAAAATTTCTTTGTATACATATTTCTAATAAAAAAGTTTATTAATAAAAGGATGGTTTTATTTCAGTATAATTATTTATATTTAGTTCAGTTGAATAATTTCAATCAAAATATTTAATATTTATTTAATTCAAAAAGTTTAATTCAGTATTTGTTTAATTCAAAGTTTTATATACATATTTAATTAATTTTAAAATTTACATGAAAAATAATTCATTTGTTTAAATTAAAAGGTATTTTTATCACTTGTTTAAAACAAAAAACCACATAGGTTTTCATACCAATCAGGATCACTATAAATTTGCTTCTTGTAAGGCTAGTTTCTGTTTTTTTATTTCTAAATCTTGCACTTTAAATTTTTTCTCTTCCAAACGTTCCTTTTCTTCCATAGACAATTTCCTCCTTTTGAACTCTAAATTGTCTTGCATTATTTTAATTTTCTTTTCTTTCAACAATAATTTCTTTTTTTCCACATCATAAGTGATTTTCTTTTTTCAATCCTTAATAAACGCTTTAAGATATGATTTGTTTCCGTAAAGTTAGTATTGATCTCCGTGAGGTTTGTTGCTGTTGCTTGATGAAACTGTTGTTGGGCGTTAATTTGCTTTTCAATTAAATTGTTTCTTGAACTATTATTTTGGTGGTGTTTTGTATTCAGTAATGGTGGCTGTAATATATTATTGCTATTGCTCTCATCCATCTCAGTTAAATTAATTATGGTATTTGTTAGTGGTGGTGTAGGGATATTCGGCAAATCGAGTTCCATTTCACCAAATGATGTAGTGCCAGGTGCCGTCTACTGCTTGCCTCAAATTTATTATTCGGATGACTGTTTCTTCAACTGGAGAAAATGTGTGTGTTCGCGGTGGCCCGCCACCGGTGGTTGTGTTACTACTTTTGTTCAACTTCAATTTTGTTTTAATGTTATATTTGAAATCGGCCCACACTTTCTTCCAGCCATCAGCAGTTCTAATGGGTGGCCCATGGCTGTTTAAACGTTCCCCAATCTCATCCCATAGTCGTTTCGTCGATACTCGAGCCTCTGATGTAGTATTATACCCTCTAGCAAATTCAGGATGATCTTCCATAAAAGTGAATTTTGAGTGAAAGTAAATTTTTAATAAATGATATTTTCTATTATTATTTTTATATAGTTTGACTTTACGCCAAGGATAGGTACATATTGAAAATCGAAAAATGTATTCGAATAAAATTTTATTAATTACCAAATAAAAATAAATAAATTTTTAGTACACATTTCAGTAAGCACTATTTATTCGATATAATTTTTTATCATGGCGTCGGTATCCATTTTTAATTATTTATACTTACATTTTAAAATTGTTGATCCTTTTTCTCTGGCTTCGTCAACAAAACTAACAACGATCAAAAATTCGTTCATGATCGTACAATTATTGGTCGAAAACGGATTGCCCGATAAGGGAAATTTTCATTCGTTGTACGTTTATACGATTTCGTTTATGTTTTATATGTTTTCGAATTCCCAAATACCAATCGTTCGAAAACGTTGTTCGTTTATTCGAATTCGAATTCACAAATAGGGGCCCTGGTTCAAAAAAATGTATATTCGGCCTGCGTTTTGCATAATATTTGTATTATGCAGAACGATGATATTACTATAGATTCAACGGTGGTTTACTCGGAGCCAAATGTTGAGGCCGTAAATCTTGCAACCGATAATACAATAAATCGCCGAGAACTACTTTTGGAGGAATTAATAAGAAAACGCATTTTATAATTTTTTTTATTTCAATATTTTATTTTATATTTAAAAATAATTCAATTTTCAATATACATAATTAAGAAAAGTTCAACAATGTATTTCTAGTTAAATAAAAAAATTAAAAATAATTATTTTTTTAATGATTTAATAGCATCCATTAATTCGTTATTTGTTTCATTATTGTTCCATTATTTGTTTCCGTTCTTCCAGAAACATTAAAAGCTCTCTTTTTTTAGCAAATGATTGTTCTTTCTTATTTAATTTCCGCTTTCTTGTTTTTGGGTTGGAACTTGATGGTTGACTAAGAGGAAGGGTAGTAGTTAAGGTTTGTGGTAAGTTGCTGGAAGAGGATAACGGAGAGTTTGAGAAGGGAACGCTGGATGATGAATCATCGAATAGTGATTCTGTAAAGGAAGGGGGTCTTAATGAACGAAAGGAAGAGGAATCTGAGGATGCTGAAAGATTTATGTGTTCCAAATTCGTTACTGATATTTCTGACGTTACTGTTGATAAAGTTGATAGGGCAGTCGAAGGACCACATACAGGCCGGTCGCTAAATATTTCATTTAGTACATCCTCAAATGGAATTAATTTTGGCGATTCTCCAGTTTGCTGTATGTGGTCCTTTGCGGTTTTGTAAGCACGCTCCAAGCGCTTCATTTTATTGATGATCCCAGCTGTTGTTAATGGAGATACCTAAAAATGAATATTAATTAATATTTTTACCTCCGCCGTTCCACACGGAGATTCAAATGAAGCAGCTTTAGTTTCGTCTCTATTCATCCTTTTACAATAAAACCGGTTTTAATTGAGACTCATTTTACATCAAATTTTGTCCGAACTAACACAAACATAAACAAAATGAACAGAATTTAAAGCCATTTTCGACATGTAGATTTTAGTTTAAATTTATTTTCGAGAGAGCAATAATAAAATAATATAAAAAAATGGTGTATAAATCCATTTTATACACCATTTTTTTATATTTAATATAAAAAAATGGTGTATAAAAATGGTGTGTGAAAGTGTCGCCCAATTGAGTTACGTATACAATTAATTAGATCTCTAGTTGTGCTAATTTTCACTTACTGTGATGTAGTTTTTTGTGTATGTGATGGTTCATCGAAACATTTGCTTGAAGTTACTTTTAATAATTGCATCCGTTGTGTTTTCGATCTGAGGTAATTTGATCACGTCTCAGAGTATAAATATTCTATTCTTGAATGTGACTTGTTTGAGTATTTTTATTTCAGAACTGCTCATTTTATTGTACGAGAAACTGAATTGTTCAAAATCTCTGCGCACGCGAAATATCAATCTGCCTATTAACAGAACCAATATATATAATAATTCTGGTTTATTAAACGCAATTGGTACTTGGAATGGTTTATAAGTGGATTTAAAACATGTAAATTCTTTGGAAAAATTTAAAAGTTCGTTATTTGATGTAATTATGTAGAATCATGGAAATGGTTAATTATTGTGTATATATATCAAATAAAAAACCTCTTAACGAGGTAAATGTTCGAGTGACGAAAGCCGAATTCAATTCACAAAATTTCTGATATCAAATTTGTGCCGAAAAAAACAATTGTATTCGATTTGTCAACGATTTTTCGGAATGTTAGTGCATTCAGCGCGTTGTTGTTTAACATTCAAAAAACCGTTGACAAGTTGTTGTTTTTGACAGCTAGAAAGAAAAATGTAAACAAACGCGCCGAATGCACTAACATTCCGAAAAATCGTTGACAAATCGAATACAATTGTTTTTTTCGGCACAAATTTGATATCAGAAATTTTGTGAATTGAATTCGGCTTTCGTCACTCGAACATTTACCTCGTTAAGAGGTTTTTTATTTGATATCAATGATTTTGGCAAGGCAAATTGAAAATGAATTGAATTGCGATTCGTTTTATTGTTGTCAGTCGTTTTGACTTCGACTTTCAGTTCACACACACACGATAGCACACAAGTGGCCGCTACGTGTTACTATGCCTCATACACAGATGCGCGGCATTGAAATGACCAAAACGAACAACAAAGCCATGCTAATGCAACAAATACAGAAAAAACTACACTATAGATAGTTGTATTAGAATATATGTGTACATCGTATGTGGGCACTAGTTTAATAAGTAGTGGTACGAAAGAAAAAAAATTAACATGGGATTATTAGTGTAACCAATACAATCTTCTGTAGTTTGTTGAATATTGGCATCTGCGTTTCAGACTTTGTTCAGAGCTTAATTGTTGTTCGTTTCGCGAAAAACGAATTACGCATACTCTCACACAGCTGCCGGCTGTGTGCAATGCCTTCTAAACTACTGGCCGCTTACATCAAATGATGACGACACGCTAAGTCGACGTTGTTGTTGCTTTCTCTAGTTGCTTTGTTATTGTAAATATCCTAAAATTATTATTGCGCAGTCTCGGTATAGACTTAAATTGACGTCATGTGCGAAAAATGAGAGTAGTAAAAGGCCAGTAGTATAGAAGGCATTGCTGTGTGTTACGGAGTGCGAATGATTCGTTCTTCTTCTCTCGGTATTCGTCACTCCAGTGGCCTGCGTCTGTGTATGAGGCACAATAGAACGTAAAACAATAAAACAAAATTGTTTCTATTGAAGAATGGTTCAATACGATTTATGTTTGGAAAGTACATATATGCTCTTGGCCTCGAAATAGTAAAGACTTTTATTATCTTTTTTATGTTGAAAAGTAGGGGCAGGTCTCATCATTAGGTTCAGGTAGGTAGTTTTTTTTATTATGTTTAGCACGATAACCTACGTTCTGGTGTACTGTTTCTAGTGTGTGGAAGACGAGTCTATTTCTTTATTTTGCATGCAATTTTTCAATCTTCATTTTGTAGTCTTTTAGTAAATATTATTTCAGAATCCTTTACCACAAACAGGTCATGCCGGGTGTGATCTTATTACACACCCGGTTCTCGTAGGCTATCGGCTGAACATTTGTAGTTTAGTTTTTAGTGTATGTTACAGAGTAGTAAAAATTTAGACCAGATGCATGTGTTTTTGGTAGAAATTCGATTGAGTAATTCAACAATTTTTTTTGCATGTTTCTTGCTGTTTTGTCACTAACTGCATGCGGCTACCATTCATTTTTGATTCCTTAAACAATGCAATAAAATATACATATTTTAGTGTGTTAGTTGGAAATAAAAGTTAATGGTAGCTAGCCTCTCGCTGATATTCCATCTTCATGCGTTGGGAGGGGAGATTAAATCTATTTTTCAAAGAAATCATCATAATGTTAAAAAAATATCGATTTTATGCAAGGAGACTCAAATGTTCAATGTTTTTGGTGATTTTTTCGATCACATCAATTTGTCAGTTTTTTCATTTTTTTTTGTTATGAAAAAAGAGTCACTGGTAAAAATTCTCTTAGCAATGATAATAATATGATGTATTTATATTTCGTCGGCTCAGTATTATCTTGTCGTAAGTACCAAAATGTCGTTTTTCAGTTTTTTATACTAGTATTTTTAGTTTTTCTTCCTCTTTCTAAATCTACAATCCATTTTATCCTAGGTTATATGGTGTCTGAGTTACAGAGAATTTATTTATCGTAAATCCACACAACATCATAAACTGTTTATATTTGTATCGTATGTCACAAATTCTGGAGATACGACATAGTCGCTAACACACATTTATAATTCAAATGTCGTATGTCCAGCATAAACAAATATTTTGATATTCGTCCAATTTTTTTCTGTCACAAAATAAACCAATAAGATCACAGTACTCCACCACGTGAGCGGAATATATATAAAGGTTAATCGCAATTTTAATTCAGTCCTGGTTATTATTGAATGGTGCAAATCGCGGTTATTTTTTATTTCCTATTGTTTATTTTGATTTTTTTTTTAATATGTTATTTTATTTTGAAACTACTGAATATTTGTTTTTGAAAATAAAAGATACATTCAGACGATGTTTACGAATGTTTTAGTTGCTTTCTAATTTGTACCATTAACAGTCAAACGTTCATTTTTATGAAATAATCTTACGTCTCCTAAGATTTTTACAAATTTTATCGTAAGTCCATAAATTTTAATGTGATTTATGTATTTGTTAGTCAGAAGGTGTTTGTCGTATGAGCAAATTTTTTATCGTAAGTCCATTGTTTGGTACAACTTCGAAAATTATACGACAAATTGGAAAACTGTTCGTGATTTACCGGAAAAACTAGTGGATTTATCTAAAGTGTAGGAAGTGATAATCAATATATGGTATGATAGGTTTGGAATTATTCTATTAAATTAAACACTTCTCGGTGTTATACTATCTAAATAAGCTTTCAAACTTAAAACTCAATTTCCCAAAAATGACATATTTGGACTTACGACAAGATAATACTGAGGCGACGATTTGTTTCATTGTAATACGTTGATTCACTATCATTATGAGCCGCAACGGACCGATATTAGGGTGCATTTGAGCCAAAAAATGAAATTTTGCAAAAAAATTAAGGTGGCTTTTAAGTTATGGAGGTCAATATCTAAAATATACGAGTTTTCTGGGACAAACGGTTGATGTCATATTGTAGGTGAGATTTGTGGCTAATAATCCTGAAAATATGAACCAAAAGTCTTGGGCTCATTTTTTAGCAATTCGGCCTAATGTGGCCGGCCGATTTCGCATTTTTCAGTTTTTTGGCCAAAATGACCCTCCAACCTAATTTTTTGAATTCTTTTTTTTGCTATTTGATAGCTGGCGTCAATACCTTTCCAACGATATGCATATGTCCAGGGTATGTCGAATAGATTCAGCACTGTGGACGTGGCAAAATGGCCAAAAATGGCCGTTCAGAGGCCGGCCGCGGCCAACATGGCGGCCAAATCAAAAAGTTGTAGAACAAAAGTTGCTTAGTTTTTTAAGTACTACAACCCCTGAAAATATGAGATCAAATAAAAGAGGTACGGACAAACAAACATATATACCAAAGCACGATTATATGGTGACGTCATAGAAAAATTTAAAATTGTCATAACTTTGGTCAAAATCATCCGTTTTGAATGTTTGAGGTGTGGTTGAATTGGCATTGACGTCTACAATCATAATTTGCTAGTTAGAAAATAATTGGGGCATTTTTTGGGGCAGTTATACGCGAAAAACTGATTTTTTGGGGAAATTTTTGGAAGGTCATATCTCCACTCAATGTTGGTAGAAATTCATGCTTTTATACATTATTTAGATTTATTTTTCAAGACCTTTCCAATGGAATATAACATGATCCTGGCGGCCTCAAAGCGAAAAAGTTCGAAACTTGCTGTATAATATACTTCGTTCGACTTCCAGCACAGTAGGTGCTTTCGTCACTCGTTTGGACTGCCTCCCAAAGTGATATCGCTCATTTGCTGCAACAGTGTCACAACTCATAATTCACTCATTTATAAGATATTCCAATCAAACGATTCCCAATTACTCAAATTTTTATTATTTTGTATCAAAACATGCTCTCTTATGTAGTTGTTTCAAGCAAATTATGTAAAATTCCATATAAACATTGAGCCATATTCGCGAATTCAGTCTGAGGTGTAGAAATATCGATAGTTGGTCCCATCGATAGTTATCGATAGTCTGAAGTTTAACTATCGATAGTTTTCGATAGTTTTTTATTCGTAAATTTCCTTTAGCGACTGTTATTAAATTTTGATGAAAATCACATCAAAAAAAAATCGTGAAATACTGTTTCTACAATCGTTTGAAAGCATTTAATTAAGTACAAAATTTGTAAACGTTTTAGTTTAATAAAGAAGAATTGTATTTGAGTATAAAAAACATAAACATATATTTCCAATTTCAATTGTCAGGTACTAATTAATTCACATTTTTCATATATAAATAAAGTATTGCAATAAATGTTGATGATATTTTCTTATTTTTCCAACCAGTTATTCTGGTTTATGAATATGAGCATGTCAACATTTTTTAGTTTAATCCGTGACCGTTGATCAGATATTAATTGTCCTGTTTTGCTAAATATCCGTTCGGATGGAACCGACGTCGCTGGTGCACTAAGTATTTTTTTGCACATTTCTGAAGAGAAACAAACTCTGAATCATTCACCTTAAAAAATATCAAGAGTTAATTTATCGGAATAAATTATGAATCACTAACAAAGTTCACTTCCTCTTACCATCCAAAGTAATAGTGGGTCCGTCTCCGAATTTGCATTGGTACGTTCTAAATATTGCCGCATTATAATTTTTTGATTTTTTTCTTTATCACGAATAAAAAATGTCCACACACTAGAAGTTTTACGTTTCGGCATTATGTTTTTAATTATTGTTACGCATACGCACTTTTTTTAAAATAAACTAGCAAAATGAGAACCCGATCGATAATGACATGTACCGCTGTCATTTATTTTTTAAAGGTATTATTATACTTCACGTATATATTTTACATTTTGCTTATTAAATTAAAGTATTATTACACTACAAATGAATTTTGAGAAGCTCATCAAAGTTAGGAAAAATAATGAATTACTAAATATAAACGGAAAACAAACACGCTCTATCGAAAACTATCGATAGTTTGAAAAAACTATCGATGGTGACCGATAGTTAAATCTAGCGATAGTAATCGATAGTGCTATCGATAGTTCTCCGCCAATGAGTCATATTCGCGAAAGAAATTAATATTTTACGATATTTGAAAGTATTCGAAGAAAATGTGCAAAAAATTTAAAAATTAAGAACCGTTTGACGATGCAGAAAAAGAAAAAAATATTATTTTACTAATCAGAATGTATTTTAATTTACTTTTGAAAAATGCCGTTTATTACAAACAATTTTGAGTGATATTTTCAAATCGCTCTACTGAAAAATTAAAAATTTGGATTGTGTCACTCTTGCAGTAAATGCACGATATTATGTTACTAATGTATATGGGGAATTCTTTTACAAAACGGCCACCCCCTCTGCCCATTTCAATTTTGGGGAAATTTTTTTTTTGAGCACACGAAAAAAATTGTCAAGAAGTCTAGTTTTTGGTACCGTTAAGTGTTTAAAAATAGCTGCAATAGCTGTAAAATTTGGTTCATAAATATAACCCATTACCATATCCTCAATAATTCTGAGGCTTGGCCAGTTGGGGTAATAATTCGGCCATTTACCAACTATCCACGTGTGGCAAAAAACCGGACTGGGGTGATATTCCCAACTAAACAATAACATCTGCGCCTGCCATCACACCATCTTTTAAGCCTCTCAACTGCGGAACAAATCCCCAGCCTTATTCATTCTTAAATATGTCAATCTTGGAGGAGAATTATGACGTTATTTGCATCACGGAAACGTGGTTGACTGCCCACTACAGAACCGGGGAGTATTTTCTACCAACTTATGCAGTTTATCGGAGGTAGTGGGGGTGGTATTATAATAGCCTGCTCTAACAAATACTCATCTATGCCGATAATATTAACCAACTGTGGTATTGAAGTTGTTGCTGTGCGCTTACGGTTTCATTCATATTCGCTAATCATTTGTGTCACATATATACCATGTATATACGCAATGCATTACGAACCTTATTTCTAATAAGACCAGTAGCTCCAAAATCGGTATTGCTAAAATTCTACTATGCCTGCATTAACTCTAGGCTCGAATATGCTTTATCGTGTTGGGGTGGTTGCTATCATTCAACTTTAAAAATTCTCATTATTGTTCGGAAATATGCTATTCGTATCATGTGTACAGTAGTTCCGCCTGCTCTTTATGCAGGTTAACTTACGGCTGAAAAATCATATGATGCTCAATGCATCGTGCGCATAACACGTCCAAGAGTTTGAATTTGTACAAACATTTTAGTGTGTGGTGTAAGAATGTATTTACAAATTTAAGAATTAATAAGAAATATTAGAAACACCTGAATATTCCATGCATGAAGTTCAAAATTTAGGTATAGCAACCTGTACGTTATAAGCACTGCGTATCTAAAATCATCCTGTTGATCATTTGCTATATCATTCGTTTTAAAGTCAGAATATAAAACATTTAAAATGACATTAAACCTACTTTAAAATCGGAATTCTGCAATATTTACGGTTTTCGTCATTTTTGAAATTTCAATAAATTTTCAACGACAAAAATGCCATAAAATTAATGTTTATTACTCATCATAAAATGTATGCCATTTTAAAAATAATTTTCCCAAAAAATGAATTAAACCGTTTTCTGATTCGAGTATGTCAAAATTGATAAAAAAGAATTTGATGTATAGTCTTTAGGCTCAATTAAGATCCTGCTAAAAAAAAATAAAAAACAAAAACATTGGTTATTATTTTTTTCGACGAGTTTATTATTTTTTTGGTTATAAACACTTAAAGCTCTCCTCTTCATTTTGCTTATTTTCTTTATTATGAATATTAGTCTTTTGTGACAGATAAAATAAGTTTGAAACAGAGATAACAAATTTTATGGTGTATGGTGAAAGGAAGAAAATATATATTTCATATATTATGATGAATTTTTATTGTCCATAAAATCACAGTCTTATCTAACTTTCATTGTTTATACATAAAATAAAATAAAACGAAAATGTATACCGAAAAACTAATAAACGAAAGAGATCTGTGCGTCTTTGCTACAGATACTCTCTCTACACACACATTACACATCATTTTTATATAGCGTGGCAGTTTTCGTTGATTTCTGCGTTCATTATTTTCAATCGGCGATTATTAGAGTTTTTATGCCGCAATATTAGGAAATAAAATAACTTTCGACAATTGCGGTAATTTATGGTATAATGGGATTTTTTCCATCGGTTTTAATATCGTACATCAGGAGTTCTTAAAATCTTGATGAGTAAATACGAAGGAAGCTGTCTTTGTTATGCTATAAATTTAAGTGCCCTGAAATCTTCAACGACATCTCAAATAAAAATATTAAATAAATCTACTAGCGGAATATATTTGTAGAAGGAGCGTTTCGTTCGGCTTTCGATTTCATAATTTAATAAAAAATCCGTCACATATTTATGCTATTGCGAATTTGACGATATGAAAAAATAGTGTTGATTAGGAAGCTTAAACAAAACATTTACAAGTTAACTCGTTATCACATTTTAAGACGTTTTTATTAACTCGCTTTCTTATCTGTGCGGTATAAATTTTGCAATTGATTTTACCACATTTTTCTTGCCTCTGGATTGCATCTTGCCATCGAGCTAGAAAGCTCAAGTTTACAGTGGAGCTCAGCACTGAATGACAAACATGTATAGCATGATATGAGTAGTATTTGGCGCCAACTAAATAGGTCAATGACAAACAGAAGACTCAAAGGAAACTAAATTTTTTTGGTAAATTTTAATTTAACACTTCCTTAAACATATTTAAGCACTAATTTCATAAAACATCGTTCATCAGTTTTTTTAGTGCATTGGTCCTGGGAAAAAATAGCCGATTTCAATCGATGAGTACACGAAAACTGGACGTTGTTTCAGCCCAATTTAAACGGATTATTATTCAAAATTAAATAACCTTTCATAATTGGTACAATATTTGGTACAATAATTGGTACAATTACCATTTGTCCTGGTAAAAACAGCCGATTTCAATCGACGATTACACGAAAACTGGACGGTGTTTCAGCTCAATTTAAACGGATTATTATTCAAAATTAAATACCCTTTCATAATTGGTACAATATTCTATGATTTGAAACAAAAAAAAATTGTTGTACATTTGTCCTGGTAAAAACAGTCGACTTCAATCGACGATTACACGAAAACTGGACGTTGTTTCAGCCCAATTTAAACTCATTATTATTCAAAATTAAATAAATTTTCATAATTGGTACAATGGGGCACATGCTCGATCAGCTAGCAATCAAGCAATATGCTAGCGCAAAACCTGGCTACTCAATCAATTTTACCAAGCAAATTTGAATTTGAATTAATTTTTTTATTCGTTTTTTGTTTGTTTTTGCGATTGCACAGTAAAACAATATAAAAATTTGCTGGGTAGTTTTCTAAGCCGCAAAGTTTACTGTGCAATCGCAAAATAATAAAAAAAAATATAAAAAAGCAAATTAAAATTTGCTTGGTAAAATTGATTGAGTAGCCAGGTTTTGCGCTAACATATTGCTTGCTTGCTAGCTGATCGAGCATGTGCCCCAATATTTCATGATTTGAAACAAATTTTTTTTTGTGCATTTGTCCTAGTAAAAAACAGTCGGCTTCAATCGACGATTACACGAAAACTGGACGTTTTTTCAGCTCAATTTAAACGGATTATTATTCAAAATTAAATAACCTTTCATAATTGGTACAATATTCCATGATTTGAAACTAAAAAAAAAATTTTTGTTCATTTGTCCTGAGTTCAAGACTGCGGTCCTTACTTTTACGCCAGTCAGCAAATCCGAGGAGGTACGGCTATAGGACCGATTTTAAGACCATCTGCATATTGCAAGCTCCATGCCAGCCTATACTGACATGGAAGATGGGTCGGCCCATGAGTTTTGCACTCCGACAGGGGGTCATAGATGTGTTACATTTCATCATAGATCGTAATATGTGATGAAATTTCACTTTTGCATCCTGCCTCTATTGGGATTCGAACCCGGTACCTCCCGATCCAAATGCCAAAGCTTTAACCATTGTGCCATTTGGTCGGTCATTTTTGTGTTATACAGCCAATTTACTCGTAATTTATACATACTGTACGTGCTTACTCGAAGGACCAATTTGTAAGTTTTAAACACTTAAAGTTTTAAACACTTTAAAACACTTAAATACTTTTAAATAATATTTATTTTTATTATACAAAGACTTAGTTTCTTATTTTATATACATTCGCCATTTTCGTATTTTTAATTAAAATAATTTTCTGCTTGAGTGCTTGGCTTTCGAATGTATACTATTTTAATTTTTCTTATTACATTATTTTATATTTGTCTACTAAAATTACCCAGCATGCGTGTAATTTATGAGCGCATACTAAAAGTGTAAAACCTAAACGCAACCAAAACTTCTATTACCCTTTTTGTTTTGTGTTTTGGAGCAAATATGACGTTTATCGAAAAATGGCAGAATGTTTACATTTTGTCTTAGAAAAGTAAGTACATATAACTTAAATTATTATACAATCGAATTAATATTATTATTTAAACATATTTTCTTAATTTTAGGATTGGAAACATATTCTTGGATATAATGCAAATAGTAAGTAGAATGATTTTAATAAAATTTAGTTTTCGTATGTTTCCAGGTTAATGATGTGACGTAGATAATGCGTCCAAAATAATAAACAACTGGTAAGTGAATATTACAGTACTCAAAGATAAATAATTAATTCCTCTTATAATATTCTAGGTGGACGACTTATGATATATTAATGAATATTGGTATAACTTTCCTTTTAGGTTAATATGTTAATTCATGATTCTTGTACAGGTTGAGAAACGTCGCAGGATTCCGGTAGGTATAAGCGTTAATCATGAACATAACTCCCCTTCGTTAAAAGCTGGAGCTTTTAACAAATTGTCCAGTTGGTCTTCATCATTGGTTGGTAGTCGAATTAGTTTGGACACTGGACGCTTGAATATTGATTGGTTGTATTTAATCGTAGCTACTCTAACAATGCCATCAGCTCCTGGATGTACATCGATGACCCTTCCCATTGGCCACATGCCCGGCGGATTGTTTTCCTCCTTTACCAATACTATATCGTTTATTCGAAAATTACGTGTTTTGTATTTCGCTGACGTTCTTTGTTGTAGCGTATGTAGATAATCCCTCGAAAATTTTCTCCAATATAATTGGACTAGCTGTTGTACGTGTTGCCAACGTGTCAGCCTCGAAGCGGTGATTTCCATGTAGTTTGTGTCGGGTATCAGGGCAGACGTTCCCATGATTAGAAAATGTGCCGGGGTGAGTGCATCAACGTTCGTAGGATCTTCGTTACTTATAAGACACAACGGTCGGGAATTCAGTATGCACTCAATCTGTGCTAGTATCGTAGCCATTTCTTCGAACGTCAAATGTGAGTTCCCACATCTTTTACTAAATGCGTCTTGATTGATCGGACGGCTCGTTCCCAGATTCCACCAAAATTTGGTGACAGCGGGGGAATAAAGGACCATTTTATTTGATTGTCAACTGCATATTGATATGTTGCCGCACTATACTCATTGGTCTGGAACATTCTGTAAAGATCAGATAACAAATGATTAGCTCCGCGAAAATTAGAACCGTTGTCGGATAAGATTTCCCCTTCGTGATATAAATCTCCTTAAAGCACCCATGAATGTTGCGGTTGTCATATCACCAGCTACCTCAATATGAAGAGCCTTTGTACATAAGCATACAAAGATTACGATGTATCCTTTAACAAGTCGCGATCCTCTGCCTCGTTTGGATGCTAACATAATGGGCCCTGTGTAATCAACTCCTGTTTCGGAAAATGGGCGAGATGGAATAACTCGTTCACGTGGTAAATTTCCCATTAATTGTGATTAATTGTGATTTCCCATTAATTGTGATGTATGTCTTGAGTAGCGGAGGCAAGTGATACAGTTTCGGTTTATACTTCGCGCTATTTGTCGGACTCCAAGTATCCAGTATTTCATACGGGAAAGTGATACCATCAGTGCAGGCCCAGGATGTAGATGCTTCTTATGTAAGTAGTTTAGTATCATGATCGCTATCTTATGGCCCTTTGGGATGATTAAGGGATGTTTCGTTGCATAAGAGCAAGTTGCGTTTTCCAATCGGCCACCTACTCGTAAAAGGCCGATATGATCAATAAACGGATTTAGTGTGAGTAAGGTTGACTTTGAGTTTAGCTATTTGTTTTCTCTTAACATGCTTAATTCGGGATGAAAGACTTGTTGTTGTATATGTTTTATAATTGTAGTTTCAGCTTCATTCGGCTCTTCTATAGTCAACCATCCTGATTTTTTCACCGTAACGTTGCGAATATTGTAAATGAACCTTAACGTGATCGAGAATGTTCTTACTAACTTGGTCGAACTTGAGGTTTCATTGATCATTTCATCGATTACTCCAACATCTTGGTTCGTACTTATTTGCAGACAGATCACGTTCAATCGTCGCTCTTGATTTGTTTCCTTAACTGCTAATTGTATTGGCCATGGCTCATCTGGCGTAAAAAGCCATTTTGGCCCCTTCCACCGTAACTCGTTCGATAGTATTTGGCTTAGGTTGATTCCTGGGGTTGATAAATCTGCAGGGTTATTTTTACCGCTTACATGCCTCCATGTCGCATTGGGTACTAATTTATGAATTTCGGCTGTGCGATTTGCGACGTAATTTTTCCATTTCTTTGGTGGGCCTGACTGTAGCCACGACAACACTACGGTTGAATCAGTCCACAGATAGATTGGAATATCGGCAAATTCGAATGCTTGGCAATAATTAGTGATAAGTTTAGCTAGCAGATGTGCGCCACACAACTCCAATCGTGGATGACTTATAACCTGGATTGGTGCTACTTTATTCTTACTGGCTACCAGGTTAGTTGTAATCTGATCATTGGACTTAATTCTAAAGTAGACACAGGCAGCATAGGCGAGCTCGCTTGCATCACTAAACCCATGTATTTCAATATTAGTCAAATTTGGACCAATGCATCTCGGGATTTGGATTTTTTTAATTGTTTCGAATTCATGACTAATGTCCCTCCATCTATCCTGCACTTCCTTGGATATTTCTTCGTCCCAAGACACCTTGGCTAACCACAAATGTTGCATCATCAACTTTGTTTTTATTATAAATGGCGATAAACCTAACGGATCGTATATTCTTGAAATTATGGAGAGAATTGCTCTCTTGGTGTGAACCCTCGTTTGGAATGTTCGCGTTAAAGTAAAATACATCATTGGCAGGATCCCATAATAATCCCAAAACTGGCGTGAAATTATGCTGATCCAAAAACGAAATAGATTGCGACTGATCCCCCAACTGGCATATGTTCGACTTCCATTTCCTTAATGGAAACCCATAGCTTTGTAATACTGATAGTAGATCGGCTTTTAACTGTGCAGCTTCAACTACGTTATTAGCACCAGTAAGAAGGTCATCAACATAAAAATTCTGTTTAATTATTTTGGATACTGCGGGAAATGTTTGCTCGTTTTCTTCAGCCACTAGTTATAGTAATGCTCTGGTTGATAAGAATGATGCTGCCGACGTCCCGTATGTTACTGTTTTCAACTCGTAATGTTCTATTGGCCTACTTTTCGATGTTCTCCACAAAATTCTTTGATAACTGGTTTGATCTGACTCAATCAAGATTTGCCTATACATTTTTTCAATGTCGGCGCTTAATCCAATAGGAAACCTTCTAAAGCGAAGCAGAACTGTCCACAGTGTTGACTGAACTGTGGGACCAATTAATAACTTATCATTCAGTGATACCCCCGTGGAAGACTGACAAGAACCGTCAAACACAACTCTTAGTTTAGTGGTCTCACTGTTGTGTTTCCAGACGCCATGATGTGGTAAATAACAAACTCCATCACGTACTTTGGTTAAGTCCTCAGCTGATAATTTGTTCATATGCCCCAATGATTCGTATTCTTGCATGAACTCTTGGTACATTTTCCCAAAGAAAATTTCGTTTCCATTTTGCGTTCCATGGCCATTAACCTGTATTTTGCGGCTGTAAACGTATCACCCAGCGAAGGGGCGCAGTCCTTAAATGGAAGTCGTACAATCAACCTTCCTGACTCATTACGTCTTGTCGTAGTTTTAAAATGTCGCTCACATTCATGCTCGTCTTCATTCCATACGTTTTCTGTGGTAATCTCCTCCAATTCCCAAAATCGTTTAAGTGTAGAATCTAAATTGGCTTCACTTTGAACCGCTATATGAATATTGCATATTGTATCGGCTTCATCAGTTTCCGTAGCTTGCGAGTGTCCAGATATGACCCACCCAAAGATCGTTTCTTGTGCTATGGGTAACTGTGGTGATGTGATTAGTTTACCGCATTTTAAAATGTTAAAGAATTGGTCAGCACCTATGAGAATATCAATGGTTTTCTTATCGTAGTATGCGGGATCAGCTAGCTGTATGCCATCGAATTGTGGTGCTTTAATACTTCCGGAGTGATTAAATTGCGAAGTCGTAGTTATATGGTCAACGATAAACGTAGTTAAGCGAATTTAAATTGAATCGTCGAATTTTGAGCGAATTATAATGGTTGTTTTACCCTTAGTTAACGTATTAGATGTTGCAAGTCCACCAACAACAATATTAGCCGTTTGACGCGGTAGTCGTAATCTTCTCACACACGAATCAGAAATGAATGATATTTGTGATCCTGAATCCAGCAATGCATTACATTCGTGACGACGACCGTAGCGATCTTGTGTCAGCACCACTGCTGTGGGCAATATAGCATAACCAGTACGTGCCAAATTAATTTTAGCGCTACTTTCTCCGTTTGAGACTTTTCCGGATTGACATACAGCTTGCTTAATAGGAGTTTGAGGAGACGAACTTATTAAATTTGATTTGATGGCATTGTTCGATGGTACCAAGGAATTTGCTTCTTGAATCTCTTTAACTGAATGTACGTTGCTGCTTACACGCGAGGCGACACCATCATGTAACATACTGTGATGCCGGCGACCACATTTCTGGCATGAGCGTTGCGATTGACATCTATTTACTCGATGTGACGTCGAAAGACAATTAAAGCATGCGTTTAGTCGGAATACCTCGTCCCATTTTTCGTTTGACTCGAGCCCTTTGAATTTCGCGCATTCGAACAATCTGTGCAGCTGCTTGCATGACGGACATGGTCTCATTGGCTTTGAATATTCTTGGTTAGCTGAAACGATATGTGATCTTACATATGATGACTTACTTTGATTTGGTTTCATGGATTCACACGGCTCTAATCCGTCACAACGATTATTGATAAACTGGAGAAATTCTTCGAATGTTGGATTATTCCTACTGGTAGTTGAAAGTGACCAGGCTTGTTGCGTCTCGGTATCGGTTTTCATTAATAAAATATGCAAAAGCCAATGATCTCTTGATTCGGCTTCTGTCCCCATTGCTTGAAGTCCTCGAATAACTTGATCAGCAGTATTATGCAAATTTCTTAGCCCTTTAGCGGATTTTTCTTTTATAGGTTGTAAATCAAGAAACGTTTGTATAAAATGACTTATTGCGATGTGCTTTTTGTCGTAACGATCACAAATTTTCGACCAGGCAGCCTTATAATTTGCATCTGATATTGTGAAATGTATAAGCTCGGCAGGTTCGCCCGTCAGGCAACTTCTTAAGTACTGAAATTTTTCAACGTTAGCTAGGTAGGATTTCTTATGTACAGCTGCTGTGAATAAATCCTTGAAACTATGAAACCCCTTATAATCTCCTGAAAATGTCGGGACTTGTATTCTGGGAAGCCTAGCAGCAAAATGTGGTTCTTCGGTTGATTGGTTTAAGAGGCTCTGATTTAATGATGTTGACAATGCCTGCGTAAAATTTGTTAGAAACTCATTTTGTTGGGCTGCAGTATTTGCAATGATTTTATTGAATTCGTCGATTATTGATGTTGTCTTGGAGGTGCGACTGGATATAAACTCCGTTAATTTTTCCTTCAAACTTAAGTATTTCGATTCGATGTCTACAATTTCTGATGCACCATCTAAAGCGAGTAACCTTGAATCAGCCTCTTTAAAGTCATTGAACGCACGCTCCAACAATTCCAAACGAGACGACGCTTCGTTAGTCCGAGTATCCTTATTTGCATTTTCTATGAATGACGCGATGCGTGTGATGCTGCCCTTTGCTTGACCTCGCCTTGCTGTCCAGTCTTTAATTTTTTCCGACGACATCTTTAATGAGGATTTTCGCTAACGGCTCTCCTATTCTTACGTTTAATTTAGGCTAATTAAACTTAACGTCGTATATCCGCCTTGCTGTCCAGTCTTTAATTTTTTCCGACGACATCTTTAATGAGGATTTTCGCTAACGGCTCTCCTATTCTTACGTTTAATTTAGGCGAATTAAACTTAACGTCGTATATCCACTTAACGAATGTAAAATTTTCTAACTCAGGGTTAGTTACCACGCGGTTGGATGGTTTTTTCTTATACAAAATACACTTGATTTATATTGATCACTTATTTGTAGAACACAACTTGACTTAAATGTTCCCTAATATGTCTGCGGGGCACCCGCTCGTTGCAGATTGGCTTACTACGACGAGATAATTTGCTTAACTTATGTACGACAATGACCGATTAAATGCACAAACAACTTCATCTCTATATTGACCACCATATATATTTATACGAACACTGTTATAATATCTTCCTCTAATTTTACATATCACGCGATCGACTAATGGTACGAAATAAAATTGCACGTATACCGGTATAACTGCTATTCCAAGGTTGAATTTCACGTGTCCGATTACTTGTACGAAATCAACTTGAACTGTAAAATATCCACTATATTCTTGCACGAACACCGTTATTTTTAGGTTAAATATCACGTGATTGGCCTTAAATTGCACGGAACAACCTTAACTTGTGAATTTCCACACTATTCTACTCGATTATTTATTTCTAAGTGAAATACAAATTAATTGCCGTGGCCTTAATTTTCTTAAATAAATCTTAATGTGCGGGTGCGGGTTAACTAAATGCGATTTTGCACACAGCGGTGTATATATTTGCTTTCACTTAAATTTTCTTTCTACTTGCACAAGCGTATGTATATTTTAACAAAATGGCGTACTTACAATCTCCAGCATTATTTTAGCGTCACTGGATGGTAAATGTGTTCTTGCCTTTCTCGGATGTCCGGCGATCCGGCTCGAAGGACCAAATAAATGTACGTGCTTACTCGAAGGACCAATTTGTAAGTTTTACTCGAAGGACCAATTGTACGTACCGATGTACCAGTTTTATTACTCCAAATTAATACGTGGTATCGAGTGTTGTGAGGCTCGAACGATAGAACTCTGCTTTTTATTTAGCTTAAAACACTTAAATACTTTTAAATAATATTTATTTTTATTATACAAAGACTTAGTTTCTTATTTTATATACATTCGCCATTTTCGTATTTTTAATTAAAATAATTTTCTGCTTGAGTGCTTGGCTTTCGAATGTATACTATTTTAATTTTTCTTATTACATTATTTTATATTTGTCTACTAAAATTACCCAGCATGCGTGTAATTTATGAGCGCATACTAAAAGTGTAAAACCTAAACGCAACCAAAACTTCTATTACCCTTTTTGTTTTGTGTTTTGGAGCAAATATGACGTTTATCGAAAAATGGCAGAATGTTTACATTTTGTCTTAGAAAAGTAAGTATGTACATATAACGTAAATTATTATACAATCGAATTAATATTATTATTTAAACATATTTTCTTAATTTTAGGATTGGAAACATATTCTTGGATATAATGCAAATAGTAAGTAGAATGATTTTAATAATATTTAGTTTTCGTATATTTCCAGGTTAATGATGTGACGTAGATAATGCGTCCAAAATAATAAACAACTGGTAAGTGAATATTACAGTACTCAAAGATAAATAATTAATTCCTCTTATAATATTCTAGGTGGACGACTTATGATATATTAATGAATATTGGTATAACTTTCCTTTTAGTTTAATATGTTAATTCATGATTCTTGTACAGGTTGAGAAAAGTCGCAGGATTCCGGTAGGTATAAGCGTTAATCATGAACACATACATTCAAAACTTGCATTTAGAATTTAAATGTTCTAAGGAAGAGCTTGTGATTGGATAGTTGTGTAACTCAAAACAAAACTCGAGTAAACACCACCATGATTTTAAAATTCCTTCAGGACAATCCCAAGATAAATATTCGGAACCAGAACATAGTCAGTTACAGGAGGTAGATTCAGTACATAGTGCCATAGAAATTCCTCTGCGTGGAATCACAATTCACAGCTCTGTTACACTTTTGCAACAGTTAAAAAAAATTTAACTATGACGAAGTTCATTTGAAAATTATGCAAATAAAGAATGTGCATTTTTTAATTTCTACTGATGACAATTGTACTGATTTGGGCTCACTTGAATATAAACGTTCGTTATCTGCCATGGAATCGTTTAAGAATAAAATATTAACGAAAGTTATTACTCCGCGGAGCAATAGGATTCAAAAAATAAGATTAATTCAAATTAACTGTGCTTTAAAATTGCACGGAATTGACATCTGTGATAATTTATTTTTTAAGCTTTTAATTACTCTAAGCTGCGTTATTATTTTTGTTTAAGTTTACTATTATTATTTTGTACTTGTCGTTTGTAACTCTGACTTAGAGAGTTCCTTAATTTACAATAATGTCAGCCCAAATAAAGGTGAAAATACAATCACATTTTTAGTTATTTACCAAAGCTCTATTTACCAAAATTTTAATTTGTTATACAATGTTGAATTTTACGATATATTGTAATTTTTAAATTTTTTATTAACCCTACTGTGACTGACGTGGGTACCCGAGTACCTTTTCACTTTTAGACGCCTATTTTGTATATTTTACTTCCAATAAAACTTTAAATTTTATTACAACTTCTACTTCAATTGGTAGATTACGATCATATCTAAAATTGAGGAATGTTACAACTTGGACGAACGTGAAAAAAGTATGTTTCCATACAAAATGCATGTGGTACTAATCACTCAAATTCAGATATTTTTTCTTCACTCAAATGAGGGTTTTAAATAAAATAAAAAAAAATACTAATTAAAATTGGTTATTTTAAATCAATTTCGTTTGAAATTATGACTGAAACGCAAAGTATTATTCAGCTTTTACAATACGTTTTGAATAAAAATTAAAAGTTTTGTGTTACATATGCATTTTAAAAAACGTTCAAGTCCAATTTACAAAAAAACCAAATTTCAAAAGAAGGAACCTTTGTGCCGTAAGATTCAGTAATATGTTGGACAGTTCCGTACAACGTAATAAAATTTTGAAAATTATCTATATGTTAAATAAGCATTTAAACATTCAAAGACAATTTCTGCATTTGGACTTTTTGTTGCTTGTAACACTTAAATACTGGAGTAACACAATGTCCTCGAACACCAGCAGCCTGTGCAACTGTTTAATTAAATTGGTTTAAATTTGATTAGGAAAGCTAGCAAATATCATAATGAGTCGACGATGGAAAGTAAATAAAAACATAAGTGAATCCTTAATGTAGAGAATTCCTCTTTTCATTGCTCATTAATGGATGATTTATTATAAATTATAATTATCTCATCTTACCATTTCCAAAATTTAAATAAAATGAAGAACCTAATAAATCTCAAAAATCATATAATTATCTCAATGCGAACGATTTCTTTGCAAACTACGTACCGTATATAAGGATCCTTGTAATTTTCGTTCGCTTCGATCGAATTTTCATTTTTTTCGACTTTATTAGGGAAACCCATTTTTTGCCTTTTTTCATTATATAATTTATTATTATCTACACGACTTCCGGATGAATGAATTTTATATTATTTAACATTTTTTTGTTTCAATTTTGCTTTCTGTTGTACATTTACTATTACGTATTGTGTTTGTTTTTACGGTACATAAGTGTAACATAAGGGCGTTAAATATTTGCTCTAATCGATATTTGGCTTGTAAGCTCAAAGTTACAATACATCGTACTTATACACACAATTTCTAGTTAAAATTACATAAGAATTATAGAGAATACATTTAAAGGTGAGAATTTTATGGCATTTTGTTATAATAAGGCTTTATTACCATTACCTAGTGCAATCCTCAAACGACATTGCGACCCTGTTTTATAGAAACCTTTCTTATTTCTCGGAGAATTAGAATTCACAACAGAAATTTAAATTTATTGGTCTTTAATTGGAAAAGCACAAAAAAAAAATAAAAATGTATGTTAAAATCATTTAACTGAATGGAAAAACCAATTCGTAAGCGTGAGTACTAATTCGTTCGTCTAACTTCTTGTAAATTGTTAATGTTTAAAATAATTGTATTCATTCAAGTTTCAATCAATCTCAAGCTGTGATGAATAAGACACCAGAGACATTTTTTTTAAAACCTATGCCAAGTAAAACTATGCGAAGAATGCGAAATTTAGACAAAAATCATAAAACAAAGGCCAAAAGACTATTTTTCTGGCAGTGACTATGCTCAGAATCGGCTCCTATAATCAATTTTTGAAATTTAACCAATCAATAACCAACCAATTTAGTGTATAGGATTTGAACCTACATTTTTTGGACTCAGCAATAAGCCAAATAGTTCTTATGATGAATTTTCAAAATTTAACCAATTTGGCGGGCGTGGCTTTAGTTTTGGCGGAAAGTCGTAATGTACTAATCTAAATAGCCATCATTTCAGAGATTGGCTCACATATTTACTATAAATGTTAGAAAAAAAACACACATTGAGATATCATCAGTAAGCCAAGTTTCGATATGAATTTTTGAAGTTTAACCAACTTATCGTGTTTCGAATTTTAAATTAACAAGTTTTTGGAACTGCAGTAAGAAACAAAAATCTCAAAAACTGGCTCACTTAGTGACTATAACCGTTGGCAAGAGGACACATTAAAATATTCAAATTTGTAAGGTATATTTCGATGTAACCTGTAGGGCTCATTTGATGAATTCTTCAAATTTAGCCAATTTATCGTGTATTGGATCGGAATTAACATTGTTTGGACACCTTTTTCCAGCCCTAATTTAAAACTTGGCCAAATAGATTTTCTTTGTTGCATGTTTTGGATTGCTTGCGTACCATTTTAAGTAAAAATAAGAAAAGAAACATTTAAAAAATTCAGTCAGGGTAGGTTTTACCTAATGTACACGCACATGTACAAATAGAGCTAAGAGTAACTATTTTTGTATTAAGGGAAAAGTTTATAAACTTATTACTTCAAATTCAATCTTAAAAATGTGTATTTAAAATTCAAAAATAATTGAAAATACATACTCGTAAATTGCACCTATCAAAAGTAGCTAATAATATAAAAAATAATATAAATAAAGTAACATCAAATAAATAAAAATTGTAATATTTCTCATAGTTTTTAAAATCACGTTCATTTTTATGGAATTTTAAAAAACAATTCCTTTCTTTTAGTAGATAAAGTGGTATAGAACATTTTCCACAGTGAACATGCGTGCGAAACGCACAGCTTTCGAGTTTGTATCGTATCTAGTTGCCCCTTTATTTCCACTAAATTCAAGAAAATGATCAATACGATCATACCGAATATCCGAGATTGGACGGATTTCGCTCTGTGTTCTTCTTGAATGAGATGGAAATCCGGTATTGGTAATATCCGCTGGAGGACGCCCTTGTTTTCGTGATTTGGTGGCGGAACTCACCAGAAAGAGTGATACGTGTAACCAGAATTCCAACAAACCTAGTATGACTTTGGTTAGTATGTTTTGTTTTTGCATACGTAGTTTATACTCAATCCAACTTGCGCTGATCACAAAATCTAAAAAATGCGTCATTACTCGCTATGGAAATTTTTTGGATCTGATGACTTCCTATAATATTGGATTAGCTGATCTAAAAGATCAACTCCTCCCAATACGCTGTTATAAAAATTTAGAATTTCCAGTTGTGAAACGTCAACATCTCGCTTTAGGGATGCGCTCCATCTTTTTATTGTGTTTATATCACCCTTTTATTGTGCTTATATCACCCTTTTATTGTGTTTATATCACCCTAGATACACAGGTTTATTATCAAGCCATTTAGCCACAATCATGTTGTCATCCTTGCTGACATATTGTTCCAAATATCAGCGGTCCTTTTTTAAATTGGCGGTTTTCCGAAAAATCTTGCTTGTGAAAACATTTAATTCGAGCGGTCTCAATTGCATTAATCCTTCTATTTTTTATGTAAAAAAATTATCGAAATACAGTTGGTGTCTCGGCACTTCAATTCTTTGAATTAAATGGGGGACGATTGATGCACTAAACCCAAGTTTTTGCTGATGGAAATCAGAATGTTCAGTTCTTGTTCTTGAAATTTCAGTTACAGTTCCTTCGTTTGATACTCCTGCAATAACATTTGCATCAGCCACTGTTTTCGGATCGGTAATTGCGTTTTCGTCATCTTCACCAACCGCCTGTTCTACTTCCATTCTTGTTGGACGTCTTTTATTGGTACTTGTCTTGCTACATAGTTCCGGAATATTATCGTAATCCCAAAAACAGATTGGTTCAGCGTGTCCCTCCTCAGCATCATCAGGATTGTCACCGTCATTATAGAGAATGGCCAACATTTCGTCACGTGTTACATATTTGCGAGCCATCTACAACCAAACACCGAGTTTAATACTGATAACCATCGAATAAAAACAAACGCAGTACGAAAAATTCGTTTCTGTACAATGTACATGAGGATGTACATGACCGTTGGTCATATTTGTACATCTACATGTACATCACATTAAATTGAGAAAAATCATTTATAAATATGGCTTAAACAACAATTTGTTCTTAGAATATACATTATTGAATGTATAAAAAACATTATTTGGCCTACCAGGATTTTTTTTGTTTGCACTAAAATTGGGCTAAAAATAAAAGATTTCCATCCTAAAAAACAAGTGATTGTAGCTTGACGATTTATTGAATACTAATTTCATTTTTGTAGTTTGAGGGAATTTATTGTATAATAGAATGATGAAAAGAGAGAAAAACAAACAAACCTGCAATATAGGAAAAATACGAATTTCGTGAATACTACGTCTCTTTGAAAAGTTTGCACATACTCATGTACAACAGGTCTAAAAGGGTTAAAGAATGGCTCACTTAATGACTATTTTAAATATGTATATTATATCACTCAGCCATGTTTCGATATGTCCCGTTGGGTGTAATATATTTTTGAAATTTAACCAATTTATCGTGTATATGAATTAACGGATATCTTAATAGGTTCCCTTTCAAATGTTTATAGTTACTAAGTGAGCCAATCTCGAAGATTTTTGCTATTTGGATTACTGCTGTGTTCAAAAAATGTCAATTCAAATCCAATACACGATAAATTAGTCTAACTTCAAAAATTGATTACATGAGCCCCTTAAATTTCAAAAATTAATCACAAGAGCCCTACAGGTCATATCGAAAAATGGTTTACTAATTTTAATGTATTAATAAATTTTTTGTGAAACGTTTATATATATATACAAAAATCTTAGAGAACGGTTCATTCTCTAAGATTTTTGTTATTTTACACACAGAAAAATGATCACGTAATGTAGAAGAAAATTTACGTCATTTCCCTATGGTTTTGATCCAAGAGAACTAGCACGTTAAAACCACGTGAAAAATCACGTTAAAATAAAACATCAATTATTTAACAGGAAAGCCAATGAATTTAACGTGAAATTTAGTATTCACTGTTTAGGTGAGTTCACATTACTTTAAAAAGTGAAAACCAGGTGTATCCCTCTTAATTTACTAGATCGACTAATTGATTTTTTATTTGAAATCCATTTAAATTGACGTGGGAAAAATTAAATAATCAATAAGATGCTAAGTATTTTTAATGTGAATTTTATTTATTTATTATTTTTATGGTAGTTGTAATAAAAATTATATTTGCTTTTTACATTTCAAATTTTACATAACTTTTACATAAGATTCAATTCTTACCGATTTTTCATTGGGGAAATATTTTTCGATCGCAAAGCGCATTTCTGCATATCAGAATAACACATTTTCTTATTATTTGTAGTATAATAATCGACTATACAATTAGTCAAAAGCTTTTGATGCCTATGATCCAGTTTTTTTTTGTCTACATAGTGGGATACGATGTTTTAGCCACTAATACTATTTTGTAAGATTAATTTTATGTCGTCGCTAGCTGGTTTGTTCAACGGCATAGGCAGCATTCCAACTGATGATACCGGACTCTGCGGAGATTCACAATCGCTATACACAGCGCGGCTTATTGTTTCAAGCCAATTCAAAATTTTAAGTACTGGTTCACTTGATGAGTGATGTAATGAATTCACCGGAATGTTCTACAATATCAAAACGACAGTTTTTATGCTAAATATTACCATTTTGTTCTTTTTTTTAATCTTATTTTACTTACTCCTCGTTCCTTTTTTAATTCCCATAATTTTTCCTTGATAATGAATCGTTCTCCGAAAAAACTATTGTTCAACTTATAAAATATTTCATTGGCATCCTCATTCGACATCGATTCTATACAAGCTATAGAATTATAACCGTATTCTCTTAATACAGCACATGTCTCTTCTTTTAAACCACATTGCTTAAAAATTCTTTGGGCTTCACTAATTTCATTACCATCAAAATGAACTGATGTTACTACACAAAATTTTCCCTCTAGAATTTCCACTACATTATTATCAACAATTGTAATTTTATCATCACTATTTATATTAACACTTTCTATTTTGTCCGACATTTCCATTTTAATGAAATTTTAAGCACAAAAATAATTGCAATGTCTACTATTGCATCAGAACAAAAGGAATGATCTACATAACGGAAATTATCATGCAATATATTTTTCTTGTTTTGTCATGAAAGAGACAAACCAGTTTTTAACTATATATCACGTTAAATTTACGGGTTCACTTGTAAATGTTGGCATTTCTTCTCAGCGGATTCTAAATATATTCTCTCTTAAGAGATGCATCTCCATTATCCACTCCATCAATTTTACGTGAACTACCACTTTCAATTAAGAGGATAATATCTTGAAAAATAATAGGAAATCACATTATTTGCCGAATTTTAATGTAGAATCTCTAGATTTTGATTTACGTGGCGATCTTTTTAAAATAACGTGAGTTTTTTTTCTGTGTGTATTTTGTTAACTATATTACGGTATATCATCAGCAATCAAACACGATACAATATTTATTTTTACTATTGATATTCATATTTTTGAAATACACATTAGCGTGTTGCAAGAAAAACTTAAACTTTGTTGAAAAAAGGCACTCCGGTAATCTAGATTATCGCGATTTTTTTATTAATACGATATTATTATTATTACGAATGAATAATTTGCCTCCAGCGCTGACCCGGTTGATTTGTGTACTAAAATGCTGCAAAAATTATTTCACATGATTATATTGGATTAACAATATAAATTTCCCTCTAGCACCTTGAGTCCTAAGGTGCTTCAGCGCTAAAACGGTCGATTTGGGATCAATTGCTGATGACAGATAAATTGCTTCGAAGACCATTCAAACGATAAAATATACATAAATATATCCGAATGAAATGTGTTTGCGTCCATCGACCTAGCGGAAGTGAAAGGCTTATTATACTTTACGGAAAGACTCCAGCTGAAAGTAAAAAAATTTCGATAATGCAGATAGTGTCCGATCGATAATGCAGATAGTTGCTTTCTGCGGAAGTGGTTTTGGCAATATTTCACTACTTCAATATATTGAAAATTCATTGAATTACTCAATTGACGCCACTATGGTCAAATTGGCCTCCTGAATGATTTTTCGAGAATTTGAAACACATGTTAGTCATTTGTTGGTACTCGAAAACCTCTTTCACAAATTTCCATCAAAGTAGCTGGGTGTGAAAATAAAATTAAAAAATTTACCTCTGCGTCTTAGCTGGAAAAACATATTAATTATTTACAAAAATATTTTTGATTTGTTCTGCGTCCGAATACACAGTTTTACTACTGTAAAATTGGAAACTAACTACATCTATTAGATTGTCGTAAAACTAATTAGCAATCATGTAATTTTGCGATTGCATCTTTGGAAAAATTACCAAAGGGATTTGGTTTCGTGCAAATATTTCGGTTACTACTTATAATTCAACAAAAGACCACCGTCAATCATCCTAGATTTTTTTCTGTGCCTTTTGCTTGGTATATAATATTGTAAGTTTTTGTTGACTGAGATAGTCCCACTCGCAATGGTACCGAAATTTTTGCGAATTTTGTTTGTTTTGAAACACCACAACAGAAAATCTAGAAGGAAAACTGGAAAAAGCCACCGTCGAGTGTCCAATAAAACTACAATTAAAATTTTAAGGTAGTCATGTTGGTATTAGATGTAGGCTGGCTAGTTTTAATGCTATGGTACAACAAGGTACTGAATTTTTGGCAATATACGTGAATCGAGTCCTTCAACTCTCTTGAAATTAAAATCAAAACAGTAATCGCTTAATGCATTAAAACATTTATAAATGATTCCGAATTATTAAAACTATTAACACAAAAAGGAATGCGCAAAATGCCAGATTGCGAACTAAGAGGGCTCTCTGAAGTAAATGAAAAATTTCTGAAGCAGTACAGGTCAATTGATTCTAGAGGCTTCCGAACAAACCCGACTCGGATTTGGTAAAATTTAAATCCGAAATTGCTTTTGGATACTTTCATGCTGTCAGAGTGCACTTGATAATATGAAGTACATATCACTCGCTTATTCAAGTACTGGCTTAACATTAGTGACATACAAAAAGTTTAAAGTGAAAGGATCGCAAAATTCTCTTCCATTACGCTTAATAAACTCCAATAAAGAGTACCCTTTTTTATTATACTTGAAAAAATAGCTCCATATCCCAAAACTCCTTGGACATTTATTTCTAAAATACGGTAAAGTGATGGTTTTGTTTTTGGTAGAATTGTCATAAATTAAATGATCTAAATGTTTTTGTATCTTCACAAAAAATTACCAAATTACCACCGTCGAAAATAAATTCATGTTTGTTGGTTGGCACTTCAAGGAAATGGTTGTTTTTTTGCAAAAAGTAAACATCTTCAAAAAGCAGTAGATGATCGTTCTTTATGAAGTGTCTATGAATGTGACCTTTCATATGTGGTCCGAGAGAAAACGGCCTTACTCTCATCTTTGCAATTAAACAATTTCTATGTTTGATAAAGATTTAGGGAAATAAGTACATAGTTTTAAGTGTCTTGAAAATTTACGATTTTCGACTCGCCGACGATGTGTGGTTGAATGCTGCAGGTAGCACATTATTTCACTTATTTAATTTTTAAAGGCATTTGACGAGAGCAGATTGGATGTTGATGCACTGTGAGGCTCGCTTATCGATCTGGACTGAACAAAACTAGCGAGTTCACTAGTAATCCAACGTAAAGATAGGACCTTTTCATCAAAAGTGACATATTGAACTTAGGAATACTTTGAAACCATTTGACATTGTCGTAAGAAAAGTTTGTAATGAACTTTATTACAGATCTTAATTTGCTTACAAGTGGCTTAAATCCAAAGTAACGGTGAACAACTAATGTTCCCTTATTTGAAGGTACGACATCAAGAATGTAATACATAAATCCGATCATTAAAGGAGTGCTCACCTATTTCTTGCCAGACATAAAATAATTGCTAAAGATGGCAGACCCAATAATCCAAGAAGAGATTTTAGGTTCAGAAAACTGAAACTTTTTCCCTTGAATAGTTTTGATTGCCACATAATCAAATCAAAATGAAAAAAAAAACCGTATATGCTTCGTGTCCTAGCGGTAATTTTGAGTTTTAAAATGATTCAACAAGCTTTAACATTTTAATGACGATGACGTACATACCCGGTGAATTTTAACTTGAAACTGTCAAGTTTCTCGAAAAATAGGCACTATATGAAAATAATGTTCATAATCAAAATTTAGTAACTCCACAGGGAAATACATTATGGCACTGTAATCCACGAAATCCATTTTTTTGATGCTGCACAACAATATTTAGAAAATCGGCTACCCAGCAATTGTTATGAAGAATTTTTACACCGGGCAGAATCAACATATAATTTCCATTTTGATAAAATAGAGGTAAGACAAAAAACCAAATTAGACAATATTTTGTTAAAAAATTTAAGAGAAACTTCGAATAGACAAATCTGTACGAATGAAAGATGGAAGAATACGATGGTCTTACTTTTGAGAATGGAACCGAATGGTTCCGAAAGCTTAAGTATTAATAAATAAAATATTAAAAGAGCTAAATAACCATTATTTTAATTTTGTAAACTTATAAGCTCATTAAACAATTTAATTTAAATAAAAAATATTTCAAACTAATGAAGCCAACTAAGATTTAAAAAAATTTCATTGAGAGTATTGCACAAAATTATTTAGTAAATTTGATTTTAAAATCTAGTAACCAGGAAGATCCATAGTCACGTCGCATGAAGTGATGCGTTTAAGGGAATTGAGCTGTCAATCAATGCTATACCAAGATTATGGAACAAATGTGTGTTCGCATACAGTTTAAAAAACTTTAAACCGGTACGGATTTTTCTCTAGAAAACCCAGGTGAAAATCACTTATCAGTGATGTAAATAAGAAGAAACGTCTGGAATTTGCAAATTTACATATGGAGAAGGACGTTTCATTCTGGAACGGAGTAATATTTACAGATGAAAGTAAATACAACATTTTTGCACACGATGTGCCGGCAAAAGTTTGCCGTAAAAAAAGAACTGCCATGGAAAGCGCCAATTTTCGATATACGGTTGAGCACGGTGGTGGCAACGTACTTGTTTGGGGTAAATGGTGTCGGGAATTTGATATTTATTGACGGAAATATGGACAAATAGTGGTACCTGAACATTTCAAAAGCCAATTTACAAGCATTTGTGGAGAAATTGGAATTGCCACAAAATTGGATCTTCCAGCAAGATAACGACCCCAAACACACAATGCTAGTTGTTCTAGAATGGTTGCTGTATAATACGCCCAAGCAATTACGCCCTCCTCCACAAATTCCTGACCTTAATCATATTGAACATCTGTGGGATTATCTAGAGAGGCAACTTCATAAACACCCTATTACTTCCAACGAGACATTGCAAGATGCAATAAGGTTTGGATGGGCCTGAATACCGCCCGAATTCACACAAAAGTTAGTTGTGTCTATGAATAATAGATTAAAGGCAGTTATAGGGTCTAAAAAAGGGACGACACTTGGTTAAGAATAATTTCGTATGTTTTAAATAATAATTAAATTAATCGTACGATGAATTTTTTCGTAAACAAATTGTAATTTTTTAGATTACAATCGGTTTTAATAAAATGGATTGACACATATTTTGGTTTCATTTGTTGTCCTGTATAATTTACAGCAGACTACGACTTTATTTAGTTCAAAGACAATTACCAAATAAATTTTTTAAAGCGTACGAAGAATTAATACGTAGAGTGTACGTACAAGTGTCCAAAAATAATACAACGCCTATACAAACTCATATTAATAAAATAGTAAAAGAATGGCATGATCCTGGAAATATTGATATTTATACAAAGAAAAAATTAACGAACTATGATTCTATAATTCCAAAATTATATGGTTTACCAAAGGTTCATAAACCAAATATGCCATATCGACCTATTATAAGTTCTATAGATGGGCCTACATATACATTATCATCTTACTTAGGAAATATTTTGAAACATAGTGTCATCATTCACAAATGTGGATAGCAAAATTGAAAAAAATATTATAAGCAACAATTGTAGGAATATAAAGAAAGTTTATAACGTTTTGGTTAACAATATTATTTATTTAATTTAAATTATTTATTTTAATATTTATTTTGTTTAATTTAATTCATTTTTAATTTAATTTTAATAATTAATAATCCGCCTTATGTAATGGCGGAGCGTGCGGCATCGTGGTATGCGGCAGCGATGTGTTGAACTGCTTGTGCAGCGTGTTGCTTGAGCGGCTGCGGTTGGAGACGAATGGTAAAGAGATTTATTTTTGCCAAATAAATAAGTTCGTTTTACTTTTGTTTCGTATTCGTCGTTTGCTTTCGAAACGCTCGACGTGTTATTTCCGGCTTGCATATATCTGTGCATCTGTTGATGCATTACTCTGTTTAGGCGTACAGAGTAATGATGAGTTAGCGATGAGTTTACGAGATGTTAATTTTGTAATATGTACGATTACAATATTGGTTTGTAATATTCTAACCGCTACAAATTCTAAATCAAAATTAACAAAATTACAATTTTTAACCGCTTTAGATATTGTTTTATATAATTCAGAATTTTCATTTGATAATAAAGTTTTTTGGTAAATATTTGGTTAACAAATGGGTTCCCAATAAGCCCCAGTATTGCAAATTTAGTTGTGGAAAATTTGGAAAATTCGGTGCTAAATTCGTTAAATTTTGAACCTCTTCTGGAATGACCGTTATAATATCGTCTACGTATCTATTTTATTATAGAGACGATATTATAACGGTCATAACAGAAGACAAGATAAATACATTTTTAGATGCTTTTAATTCATTCGATAAAAGTAATAGGATTAAATTTACTCTATAAAAAGAGTCAGAGAACAAAATTTCATTTTTAAATATTCTTTTCTGGATGAGCCTGATGGAAAAATTTCTTGTGATTGGTACCACAAAAATACTTGGTCTGGTCGCTATCTAAATTTTATGTCATGGCTTCCCATCTCGTACAAAATTAACACTGTAAAAATTCTAAGTCAAAAAATTTTAAAACTGTCGGACAGTAAATTCCATCAAAAAAATATTAAATGATACTTTACTTCAAAATTATTATCCCAAAAAACTAAAAGATAATATTGTTTATAAACAAATTTATTTTATTATAAATTCTAACTCTCGGCCACAAAATGAAACTTCAAATTATTTGTGAATTCCGTACATTCAAAATTTATTCGAAAAAATTAAACATTTATTCAAAAATTATAATTTTAAAGTTATCGGACGTTCAGCGACAAATTTAAATAGTAATATTTTTCGAAACTAAAATATTTGGTTCCTTTAAAGCATCAATCCAATGTTGTTTATCAAGTTTGTTGCGATTTTAATGTAACGTATGTGGGCCAAACCAAACAAATGATGGAAAAGAGGTTGTACAAACATACAAATGTAAATAATCTTGGCCAAAATTGCAGAGCACTTTCGCAACATCTAAGAGATAACAATCATACAATTATTTACATTAGATAATGTCAAAATTCGCAGAATTTTTATGTAAACAAAAAGCCGGTATAGCAAATTCGGAAAAACAATGTTTTTCTATGTAAACATTGTTTTTTAGAATTTGCTATACCGGCTTTTTGTTTTTTTTAAAATATTATTTTCGTTTTATATTGCTTTTGAAAATGACACCGAAACGGAGTCGAAAGCTCAAGCAAAAATAAATAATCTTTGTAATCAGAGTTAATCACCATTAAAAAACTAAAATAATATTTTTTTTACGTTTTCTCTTACTAAAAACCAACCTATGCAGACGATTCTGCATTACGTTTTTATTTTTAGGAGGCACTACCATCATCCGGTGATTTGATGTTGTGCATATATACACAGTGCGTAGTGCTTCTCTAAGCACTTTGAAAAAAAAAAAGAAAAAAAAAAACGTAAATATTACTACTAAGCGTAACTTAGCCTATGGGTCAGTGTATCGACTATGTGAACAAGCGGACCATAATAGCGTTACTTAATGGACTGCAACACTCGGCTCTATTTCGTTTGTAAAATATCAGTCTACTCTGATTAAATTCATTAGCCGCGGATGACAAGCTTGCTAGGAAGGAACTGGCAATCATAAACGGCACAACACTGTGTCATTTGAAATTTTGAACGGCTACGGAAATATGCTTATCAGCGTCAGGTGTATCATCATCGATAAGATATGCATGCTGAGTTCGACCAAGATGCAGAATTCTTACACCCCGATTCTCTTAGTCGTGTCGCTTGTCACTTCTAACGACAGACAAACTTTATTATTCTCTTAGTGGATTTGAGTGACATTGTCGATTGATGCGACAAACATTGTATTCTCGTAGTCATTTTAAAAGTTTCTTGTCGCCTAGAGTGACATTTATAGATATGTAAAATTTTCACACGACAGACAATATGAACCAAGAAAAGTTGTAAGTTTTTGTTGTAAAATAATTATAAATTATAAATATTTTAATAATTTATAATCATTTAATAATTATAATTTTAATAAATTAAATTATATATTATTTATATTGTTACGAATTTGCCTTATCACTCAAGGTTCGAATCACTGGATTGTGAATAAATACAACTGCTTCAAATTTGAACTCACACAATTTATTTACACAACACAATTTATTATACAACACAAAATTAACAATGAATTATTACAATTATAACACACTTTTTAATTATCACTTTAATAATCTTTCTATTTAACCTTCACTGTATCACGTTTAAAATAAAACTCAGCATTCCACGTCAACGCGCGCCTTTATATACCAAAATATTTGTTTCTAGAATAATCATAAATGCGCATCGAGTAAATATGTTAGTATAGAAATGACGCCTAAATGTTGAGTATAAATCATAAATGCAATTGAACAATTAATGAAATTAAGTTTTTCTATTCTAATCCAGGTGTCATCGCAACACTACCTCCCACCTAAGCCTGTTCGTCCCAAACAGGATCCAGATCACTTCCTCTGTAGAGCGCCAAACGTTTTAAATGCACCACCTTTGGTTTACCTTTCCGTCCTTTCTGTATGCGATAAACCACGTCGTTCAACTTTTAAATGACAGTGTAAGGTCCTTCCCATGTGGGTTGTAACTTCGGTGATAATCCCTTCTGCCGTTGCGGGTTGTGAAGCCATACCAATTGCCCTTCCTCGAAGCCTTGATTATTTGCTCGTATGTCATATCGAGCTTTCATTCGATTACTTGATATTCGAATTTTCTCCCGTACAAATTGATGTATTTCATTAAGTTCCTCTTTCATCCGGTCGACGTAATCCTGTCCGCATACAGCTGCTGATGGAACAGCCCCAAACTTTAAATCTCCTGGTAATCGCAGATTGTTCCCAAATATGGTTTTAGCTGGTGTCACTCCTGTTGTGTCATGTACCGCTGTATATGTCGATCCCAGAATAATCCCATGTGCCAATGCGTCGTTCTTGTTTTATTGATTCCAAGCATCTGACATATCTCCTGAAATACCACCGATTCGAAATTCCTTCCTTGATCCGTGTGAATTTCCATCGGTACACCAAATCTGCTGATCCAATTGTTAACCACGGCATCAGCTATTGTTGTTGTCTCCTGATTGGGTATGGGATACACTTCCTGCCATTTGCTGAAATAATCCATTATTACTAGCACATATTTATTTCCGCTCTCGGTGGTCGGAAATGGCCCCGCCACGTCCATTGCAATTCTCTCAAATGGTGCTCCGACATTATATTGTTTCATGGTTCCACGGCATTTTCGTGCTGGTCCTTTTACTGCCGCTCATTGGTCACATCTTCGACACCATTCTACTACTGACTGTCTACATTCGGACCAGTAGAAACGTTGGCGAATTTTGGTTAATGTTTTATTAATCCCTAGGTGACCTCCACTTGCTCCTCCATGAACTCCTTGAGGATTTCCGCTATCCGATCTTTTGGCACCACTACTAACAATTGTTTTACTTTACCATCCGTGCTTTCCCACTTTCGTTTTAAACATCCATTTTCTATGTGGAGGCTATCCCATTGAGCCCAATATGCTTTTACAATGGGAGTTTTGTCAGCTATCTCACACCATGTGGGCCGGTGTTCCTTTCACTGAAAAAAAAATGTATAGTCTATATAGATATAATGACATATCTGCAACATTTTACCGATTTGGAAATAAATATAACAGCATGTGTTTTAAAATTAACCAAGTTCAATATAAAATATATCTCAAACAGCCTTAATGCCTATCTCGTAAATTTTATTACAATGAGATATTGAAATTTTTACAATAGAAATATTTTTTTTTCTGTTTTGTATATGCATATTTAGCTATTTCAGTTCTACAGTTTATGCGTAACAGAGATAAATATTTTAACCCAAGTCGAAATAAAATATATCGCAGTAAGAAATAGTTTATATTTCTAAAAGTTATATATAATTTGTTAATTTTAGTCATAAATATAAAATTTACTAGCTCAATATGCACATGAGAAATATATATCTCGAATTTAAATTTTTTTACGACGAACTCTAATCAGAGTCCTGTATGTCAGATTCAGATATAACTTATCTGATCTGAGATAATAAATTTTTGCATTGGTTTTGGATTGAACCAATGAATTAATGGATAAATGTTAAAATTTATCAATAAAAAAATAAAAAATGATAAATTTCACATTCAATTGAGTTATAAAAATATCCAAACTGAATATGTAAGACATCCTAAATGGTTAAAACAAATAATGAATTTAAGATGAATATAAATCTATCTTTAATAAAAAATACCTTATCCAGTTATAATTATATAAGATTGAGAAAATTCATATATTCCATATCGATATATTTGAGGAGTATATACCCGAGCTAAGAGAGATAAGTTTATGTCTCTAAACGTTATAAAAATTTAGATACATTTTTCGTTTTTACAGATATAAAATATTCTTGTCCCAAAACGAGATATATTTTATAACTAAAAATCTATGTAAAACATATCTCTGTGGGAAATAATTTCTCTCAGTGTTTCCTTATGTTTCATGATGAATGATAGGTCAGCATCCCGTAATTGCTCCTTCTTGATCATTTCATCAGTCCATTCCTCTTCATGTAGCACTTGCATAAGCCGAATATCGATGATGTTTTCCTTACCCTCCACACGCCCACAATGCTTGCATTCCACGGGACATGGCCTTCTTGATAATGCGTCGGCATTTCCATGTGCACTTCCCTTCCGATGTTCAATTTGGAAATCGTAGCTTTGCAAACGTTCGATCCAACGTGCTACTTGTCCCTCTGGATTTTTGAATTGTAACAACCAGCGCAAAGCTCCATAATCCGCCCGTAGAAGAAATTTTTGGCTATAGAGGTACTTATGGAAGTGTTTCACACATTCCACTATAGCCAACAACTCTTTCCGTGCCACTCAATAATTTCGTTCCGGTTTTGATAACATCTTGGAGTAATATGCAATAACTCGCTCCTCACCATTTGTTGCCTGTGATAATACTCCTCCTATACCATCATTACTTGTACCGGTGTCCAAAATGAATTTAACGTTGGGTATAAGGTATGCGAGGATTAGTGCTTCGCATAATCGTCGTCTTAGTTCCACAAATGCCTCTTCCTGGTCATCCTTCCATTCGAATGCCTTGTTCTTCCTGGTTAACTCGTGTAAACTCTTTGCAATACTGGCGAATCCTGGCACGAATCGTCTATAATAGGTGCACAATCCAAGGAAGCTCCGTAATTCATGTAAATTTTTAGGTCGTGGCCATTCCTTCACCGCTGCTATCTTATCTTCATCGGTATGGATTCCATTAGTTGTTACCTTATGACCCAAATATTTTACTTCCGTTCTAAATAGTTTACATTTCTTTGGGCTTAGCTTCAATCCGGCGGCCTGTCCCCGATCCAAAACCTCTGCCAAATTCCTTAAATGCTCGTTGAAATCCTTGCCCATGTCGACGATGTCATCCAAATATACGAGGCACGTCCTCTAATGTAATCCCTTTAGTACGCGCTCCATTAGCCGTTCAAAAGTCGCAGGGGCGTTACATAATCCGAATGGCATAAATTGCCATAATACGTTACCCACACTGAATGCCGTTTTCTCGCGATCTTCCTCCTGGACTTCCACTTGCCAATAGCCGCTTTGCAGATCTAATGTCGAAAATATTCGAGCACCCGATAATGTGCCTAACGTGTCATCGATCCTTGGCAATGGGTAACTATCCTTTTTCGTCACAGCATTTAATTTTCGATAATCCACGCAGAATATCATGCTACCATCCTTTTTCTCGACTAACACCACTGGTGAACTCCAAGGACTGCTTGATGTTTCCATTACCCCTGCTGCTTGCATATCTTTTACCATTCGATCCACTTCTCCTTGCTTTGCCAATGGTAATCTCCTGAGTGGTTGGCGAATCGGCATTTCTGCTCCTGTATCTATTCGATGTTTTACCATTGTGGTTCTCCCATTATTGTCCGATGTACTGCAGAATATTGGCATGTACTGCTCGAGCAATTGTTTTGCCAAATTTTTCTGTACCATGGTAAGATCTTCGGTCCTTCATTTTTTCATGAGTTGATCTATAATCTCTTTCTGCACTTGCGAGTTAGCCGTCTTAATCGGATTTTTCTGCTCGCACTTCACTATCGCAGATATTTCTTAGTATTTTCCGATTATTGTCCCTTTCTTGATGGTTTTCGTCTTATCCGAGAGATTTAGAGTCCTAATTTGCAATCTATTATCGCTGTCTGGTTTCACCAGAACTTTCCCGATTATAATTTTTCTGGCTCCGCTCTCCGCTTCATTGGCTTCCACAACCCACAACTTGGGTGGCCCAGAACCTCCCTCCAATCTTGCCCATACTATTGTTTCCGAGTTCGGTGGCAGCTTCTCCCTTTTTCAACCAGTTGGTTCAAAACATATACAAAAATAAATTTTTGACTTGGTACTTTTGCCGTACTCGCACAATTGTGTTAGTAAATCACGAAAGGGTTATAATTTGCCTGGTCGTTTCTCCTATAGCGCTAACGTGAAGTGGCAACTCGATATTATCATAGGTTAATACACCCCGTCCAACATCCACCACGAAGCCATTTGTTCTCATGAAGTCCATCATTTTGGGGATGTGTAGACTTCGTCTACAATATCTGCAACCAGCACCTCGTGTTGAAAGTAATTTCGCCCAATCCTTATTTTTACGACCTTTTTCTCTTTTATTGCTGAATTTTGTCCAGTCGCCGTTCGTAATTTCATTCCATTAGCTGGTTCCATAATTCCATCGATAATATGCTCACGAACAATCGTATGAGTTGCTCCCGTATCCAGCGTGATCGTGCATTTCTTCCCATCAATATCGGCTTGAATTATTAAGCTGTCACCGCTCCTTGCTATTCTCGAAACATGGATGGAGGTTATGGGGCAATCGGTTGTAGGAGTCAGCTTCTGCCCCTGCAAACTGACTCTTTTTAGTTTAACGACTCCCCTGCCGTCTGATCCCCCTTTCTGGCCTCTGTCTGCTCTTCGTTTGGTCTACGCTTCATGGGAGATGGCGATCTTCCTCGTTTCTTCTTAATCTCCCAGCAGTCCCGTGAAATGTGACCCATCCTATCACATGCCCAGCATTTAATTTTGCCACTTCCATCTCTGAACCTTGGCGTAGCCCGCGCGGTGTCTATTCTGGAATCAATCTCCACTCGACGAATTTTCATTGCTGGTTTGATGATGGTTTGCGCAGTTTCGTTTGTTAACGCACAAGCGATGGTTTCCGTGAAAGTTGCCTTAGGTGATAACATCACCGCTCTGCGCGTCTGAGGATCTCGAATACCGTCAATGAATGCATCTATTTTAATTCGCTCCATGTAATCGGCCGACATATTTGAATGTGCTAAATGCGCGAGCCGCTCAATTGCCGATGAAAATTCCTGTAGCGATTCTCCTCCTCTTTGGTATCGATCCTTCAATTCCATGCGATAGATTTCTCGCTTATGGTCACTTCCATATTTTCGATCTAGCGCCTTCATAATTCCGATGTAAACGTTCCGTTCTTGCTCGGGAATGATTTGTAGTGCTTCCGCCGCTTCGCCTTTAAGAGCCACAATTAACGCTCCAACACGTTGTTCTTCATTCCACTGATTTTGTTTAATCGCCGTTTCGAATTGGAACTTAAAAATACTGAAGGATTTTGGTCCATCAAATGTTGGTGGTTTTAACTTAACTGCATTAACCGTCTGGATCACTTGATGTGTCGTTCCATTCGCCTTGACATCTTGGAGCTCCTTCTCGAGACGTTGAACTTCGGTTCGTAGATCTTGTTTAACCGTTTGTATATTTTGGTTAACCGTTTCAAATTTTTGTTGAACGTCCCCTTTAACATTTCGAATTTCTGTGTGTAACTCGGTTTGCAGTTTTTCCACTTCGCCGTGTAATGTAGAACATAACTCCAGAAATTTCTCGTCCATTTTATTTTGGCCATTTTCTATTTGGTGTTTAATGTCCTGGTTCGACAGTTTTATTTCCTCGTTCGATTGTTTTATTCCAACCAACTGCTGTTCCATCATTTTACTCATAACAGCCATCAACTGCGATAAATCGAAACTTCCAGATGGATTTTGTGTTGTTTCGGCTACCGTTTGCACGTCCTCTTCTTTGTTGTCTACATTAGTCTCATTCATTTTTTCCTCCTCGAAATCATGCACGTCCGGATCTAAACCTTCCTTCTCCATAGCCTCGCGTAGTCGCTCCACTAAATTAGCTTTTGAGCCTTCACTGGAAAACCTCGCTGTTTCAGTTGCTTCTTTAATTGCAGAAGCTTTAAATCGTAGATAATCATTTTTCTTATTATTCACAATCCCACCGCTGTCACCAATGGTTACGATTTTGCCTTGTCACTCAAGGTTCGAATCACTGGATTGTGTATAAATACAACTGCTTCAAATTTGAACTCACACAATTTATTTACACAACACAATTTATTATACAACACAAAATTAACAATTAATTATTACAATTATAACACACTTTTTAATTATCACTTTAATAATCTTTCTATTTAACCTTCACTGTATCACATTTAAAATAAAACTCAGCATTCCACGTCAACGCGCCTTTATATACCAACACATTTGTTTCTAGAATAATCCTAAATGCATATCGAGCAAATATGTTAGTATAGAAATGACGCCTAAATGTTGAGTATAAATCATAAATGGAATTGAACAATTAATGAAATTAAGTTTTTCTATTCTAATCCAGGTGTCACCGTAACAATATGTTTTTAGCGTCAAAATTACGAATGCGAATCAATTCGAATGCTTGGTCCATTTAGTGGAACAAAACCCGAATAATGCCAAGGGGTACTTTAATTTTAGTAATAAGAGTACAACACCTGGAACAAGTTCGCAGAAAAATTAAATGCATTGGGCCCTCCATTAAAAGAAGGAGCAGGATGGCAAAAGGTATTACACAAATATATTTTTCAAAATTATGTCTGCCATTTTTGAGGTAATTTGCAATTTTAGGTATGGACCGATTTTAAAGGTAAAGTGAAAAAAAAGTTAACAAATAATAAAACTGAAATAACTGCAACTGGGGGTGGACCTTGCAGAATGCAAATATTATCTCAGTTTGAGGAGAATGTAAGCAATCTTCTTTGCTACGAAAAATTATTCAATAAATCCAGCAGTTTCGGGTTAACCAATCATTCGACCGTTCTAACAAATTTATTAACCGCTGTCACCAACAATTATAGCAAATTCATCAATTGCAATTGAAGGTGACATTGGCACTTTGCAAGATGATGGGCAAGAGGATGGGCAAGTGAATTGTAATGAGTGTCACACGGAAGAGATTTCTGTATTACAACTACCGGAGCGGACATCGAACAGAAAAAGAAATACAACGAATTTAGAGCGCCATTTTCTTCTAGAGAAGCAAACAAAACATATGGAGCAAATTAATGTAAGTGCTAAAGAATGTGCAACGCTAGGAAAAGCGTTGAGTTAAAGCAAAAAAAATTTAAAATGTGGGGTAAACTTCAGCTCGACAAACAAAAATATTCGAAAGAAAATTATGTATTAAAATTGAGAAATATTGAGTATAAAGAGAGAAAGCTAGCGTTTGAAGAAAGTCGATAAGCCAATTAAAAGATTATTTCTGATGAAGTTCTCAAATGTGATAAAAATACTAGACTGAAATGAATTACTAATGTGATAATTTATAATAATAAATATAATTTTTTATTGAATTTTGTAATAAAAAAAATTGTTTATAACCAAATTTATATAATATGATTCATTAATGTTAATCGGACCCTTTCAGCGGCATCAGCACGTTGTTTTTCCGCTATATTAGCTGGCTGCTCAATATCTATGGTAGGAATTACTGCGACGTCCATGTCCATATTCACTTTATGTATAATGCACATATTGTGAAGCGCACAACTTACATTAGCAATTTTGGCAGCCTTCTCTGGTTTGTAATGCAACTTATCCAGCAAACATCTATATCGGTTTTAACACCCTGATCTGTCTCTTAAACATCGACGGAAAATAGCCATATCACACATATCATCTTCTTCACTACTGTCATGGTATAATTCAAAACAACTCATTTTTATTTTTAAATAGGTAGGTATTACTTATTTTAATTATAATCTATTTTTATTAAATATATTATAGTAAATGACAAAATAAGGTTTGGTTTTGACAAAAGATATTGGTCAAATATTGGGGAAATTATTATTATTGCCCGATTATTTCAGTGCATGACGTTCATCGCATCACGTCGCTTCAATCGACTAGCGGAAAGCAAATCTAGCGATGAAGTGACATGACAATTGTCACGGCGAATGAAGTGACACGGCTAAGAGAATCGGGGTCTTAATCATTTGCACACCGCCGATGGCGCGTCTCTTCTAATAAGTAAATCGATTTTAACAATCTTATACAATTTCTCTTTGGATGTCATGATTATCACGGATTTTATTGCCTACCTATGTTTATCGTTTAAAGTTCGATGCAGTATGTGAATAATTTTTTTTTTACAAATAACGATAAAAATCATCCAACGGAAGTGTTCGATACAGATGTTATGAATATAAAAATGGGTTATATTTTATTGTAGATTTTTGGAAGAAACAACAATCTTTCCCTAATCCACATCCTATAAATAAAATGAATAGATATACTCAACTAATGCAAATTTATATAACTGGAATTGATTTAATTCCAGTTGGATAAATTTTTGAGTTTAAATAAATTTCACATATAAGAATTGAAGAAGGAATATCGTGGGAACCTACAACTAGTCAAATGTACAACTATGTTTTTAAAAAACTTAATTTTTTATTCATATGTATTGAATTTTAATGCTTATTGTAATTTAAATACCAAAATGAATTGACGCTTCGAACGATTTTGATCAAACTGCTTATAGAAAATACGAGTATTGCATTCGAGTATGCATACCTTGTTTGTATTCATTCTAGATTACGGTATGTTATCAACTTTTGCCTCACAAGTTCTATTATTAAAATGTTTTCTATATAAATAAATGCTTCAGCTTGACGTACTTAAAAATTTATTTATTGTATACCTGTTGATTTATTCGAACCCTTTAAGTTGATTTTAACAATAGTTGTTGTATGTTTGTTTATACTTGCAAAGGTAACAAGTCTAACAACCAAAATTGGATTATTTTTTATTATTAATAGGCAAATAAATAATAGAAATAGCTTAAGAAGTTAAGTAGAAAGAAGAAAGCTTTCCACATAAATTTATATTAAATTTTATCTTCAGTAGATTTATTTTCATCATGAAGAAATTACTTCCTACAAACACAGCATAAATAGAGAGTCCATTTAATTTTGCTGACCGCAGCGTTTAGAATTTTCCCATTTCAACTACAGTTTGAGCAAAAATTAATTTGATTTAATATTGTTTTTCAATTGTTAATAAATGTTTCTTCTAATTTTGGACGTGAATATATCATAAAAATAACTACTGTATATAGTGCTTCTACAAAATATCAACGTAGCGAAACAAAGAGAAATTTTAACCTGAAATTAAACATTAACTTTAGAACATTCACCTAATCATAAGAAATAAATCATATGAAATAACAATGATGATTTCCACTTAAGATTTTAAATTATCTCACGGAAGCTTTCCTAGACGTATCTCAATTTGGTTGATAAATTCTAAATAACTACAGAAGAAGCACGATCTGCATATCCAAGAATTTGCCTGATTTATTACATATACAGTAAGAGTTTCAATATTGCTTTTTTCTTACTACGAACTCGTGCGCCAATTTGAACAGCTCGAGTGTGAGTGCATTCTCTATCGAACACCAGTATACGAATTTTGTCCGAAAAACCGTGACTTGTAATGCACAAGGTTTTATGAGTTTTGGAAACGCGAAGGGGGCATTTACAAATATTTGAAACGGCTTCAGTGACAAATTAAATAGCTTAAGTCCTACAGTACGGAAGCCCTCAGAATGGCTTAAATTAGTGTATAGATAAATGTTTCGTTCAATTCTTCAAAAAAAAAAATTGTTTGTATTATTTTAGGTAAGGAATGGTTATAAGGTCAACATCAAAACGAAATTAGGCCATATCAAAAAAAAACTTACAGCAACAGGTGGAAGCTGCAATAAGTTATATACATTTTCAGCGTTAGGATAGAGGAGAGTGTATTCGATTTGCTGCTTCTCAGAGAAGTATCACAGGCAAATCGAAAAACTTTTGATTTGGGCCCGAGTACCTTAACCGTCATAGAGATATTTAAAACAGTACCTATAGGACCGGTGTGTAATGAGCAAATTTTCGAAAACGATAATCTAGAATTGGCTAGTCATATTCCTATAAATCAATCTGTCGCAAAGAGTAGTGATAGTTTCCCTAAACCTGGTTATTCAGAAACAAAAAGCTTAGCCCCAAAAAAGCCAAAGGCACGAGGCTAAGAAGCGCGATGTCTTCTTTTAGCTTGTTCTTCTATATGGAATACTGTGGCACACGAAATAAATTGCTCAGTACAGAAAGGTATTTAAAAAAAACAAAATTAAAATAATTAAAATTAAGTTCAAGTTATGACAAGAAGACCTTTTGGACTAAAAACAAGCGGTATAATTTACTAGAGTTGCAAATACGACAAACTTATACAAAGAAAAAAGAATTAGCAAATAATTAGACTAGAAATCCTACTCGTCTGTGCATTGTGATAATGAAAAATATGTATACCGGACAATAAATATACCGGAAAATATAAAATTCGTAAAAGGCAATTTGTTTTTCGCGAAATATTTTAACCTTCAAGCGTTTCATTATTGGCTGAAGCTGATAGTTGGGTAACGGACGGGACTTTCGAGGTGGTTCCAGGGTTCGTTCATGCGCCAACTTTACACTATCCACGGCAAAATCGGCAACGAAATTTCTGAACATGGAATGGAATGAGTAATGGGAAAAACAAGAATAAGTCAGATGCGTGCTGGAGTTTCCATTAAAAAGGAAATCCATTCCAAGAAATTTAAAAAAAAATAAATGTAATGGAGCAGCGGGGTATTCTGAGCAAAAGAGAATATCTGAAAAATATTGCCTATAATGTTAGGCTCAGTACGTAAATTAATTATTTGAAATCTAGTCATATCATTATGAATTGAATTAAAAACGTATAATTTTTTAATAATTTTGAATTGTTAAACGTCCTTTTCAGAATGACCACAAAATAATTTAATTAAAAGAATAATTTATAATTTCAAAAAAAAAACGAGAAAAATCGTAAAAAACTAAATATTTTACTTAAAAAATTAAATTAATTATTAACAAAATGAAAAAAAAATATTAAAAAACAGTTTTTTTGAACCAGGTTTTTATGGTACAAAACCAGGATTTAAAAATGTAATATATGTAGTTGCTTGTCGCTTGGACAATGTTGTCGATGAACACATCGACAATATTGTTCATAATCCGAATTGCATGTTTGTTGGGTTGTTAGTTGATTAAAGCACATTAAAAAAAAATGTCATGTTGTAAAAGAGTACGCATGTTTTGTGTTGTTTTGAAAAAAATTCAAAAATTAACTAGCAGTCTTTTATATACAGGGTGTCCCAAAATTCGCGTATCAAACGAAGCAAAGGGATAGGGGAGCTCATTTCCAACAAAAACAGCCAAATAAAGTTTTTCGAAATATTGATGGTGCAAAAGTTATTCCACTTTTTTTTGTTTTTTTTTTGTAAAATCGCATGCGTGCCTACCAAAAAATTAATTTAAAAGAAATCAAGAGTTCTTCTCTTTAACTTTTGTTTTTAATACGATCTAGAAGAGTGTGCCTTTCCAATAAAATCATTTTTATAAGCTGAATTATCTTCTGTCAAATGAAAACTTTGGGTTTGTAAACATTTTTATTCCTCAAATTTTTTTATTGATGTTTAAGTGACGCCAGCGAGAAAATAATATAGTTTACTTTAGAAAAATACCCACTATCAGAAAAATATGCGACACTAATGCAGATTTTAAAATGGTATCACACACCGGACTATTCACAATAGAATGTTTTTGAAGTAAAACTTCTTTAGGCGCGCTTGACTTGGGGACTAAGCTGGCAAATGCGTTACGAGAAATGTAATCGAACGAGGCGAACGAAACAATAACAATACACAACAACAACAATAAACACACAACACAACAACATTTTCCCAACAACATTTTCCTTTAGTATCAGGATGTGCCATGACAATTAATAAATCCCTAGGTGGAACATTAGTTGATACCATTTTATTTTAATAATTGGTTAAAAAATTGGAAGATAAGAAAATAGGAAAATTGGTAAATATAAAATTGGATATTTCCAAAATTGGAAAATTTGAAAATTTGTAAATTGGAAAATTTTAAAATTGGTAAACAGGTAAATGGAAAATTGGAAAATAGGAATATATGAATATATGAAAATATGAAAATATTAAAATATGAAAATATGTAAACATGAAAATATGAAGATATGAATATATGAAGATATGAAAACTGGAAATTTGTAAAATTGCAAATTTGGTAAATTGGAAAACTGGTGAATTGGAAAATTGGAAAAAAGAAAAATTGGAAAATAGGAAAATAAAAAAATATGAAAATAGGAAATTTGGAAAGTTGGTAAATTGGAAAATTTAAAAACTGGAAAAATTGCAAAGTCATAATATAGACTTCTATGTTACTGACTGACTCACTCGAGAACGCATAGAGTGACCAAAAAATTTTTTTTCTATATTATAACATCTATGCCACTCATTTACTTACTCCCTCCAGAACGCACAGGGTGACCAAAAAAAATCGTCCATGTGATATATTTTATATACATATGTATTTTTTCTATATTATAGTTATAGCTCCATTTCACACGAGGTATCCCAGTAACCGATTCTTTCTTCGTTTCTTTCCCCGTTTGCCTATGATACAGGTTTTAATGCGACTTAAACAAATTTTCGATGAAACCACATTGTGTACTGTGGTTATACATAAATGAAATAAAAGATATTTCAAGGCCATTTTTACTATGCGAAGAGATTTCAAAAATGGTTTATTTGTCCATTTTGTGACACATACATAAACATTATCTATTACGACTAGTTGGCCTTGAAAAAGTTACCAAATTACAAGGTTCCTCTTGTGGCATCAGACATAAATGGCTAGGTGACACTCGAGAACGCACAGGGTGACCAATTTTCTTTTTCAATATTATAATTTTTCTATATTATATTATAAATATTAAATATATATTAGAAGTTTTACTTCGGTAGTGTGGTCTAAAGCACACTTAATTTTTTTTATCAATTATTTTTTCACAAAGTCCGTCGTGTTGTGTTTTTTGGTAAATATTTGGTTAACAAATGGGTTCCCAATAAGCCCCAGTATTGCAAATTTAGTTGTGGAAAATTTGGAAAATTCGGTGCTAAATTCGTTAAATTTTGAACCTCTTCTGGAATGACCGTTATAATATCGTCTACGTATCTATTTTATTATAGAGACGATATTATAACGGTCATAACAGAAGACAAGATAAATACATTTTTAGATGCTTTTAATTCATTCGATAAAAGTAATAGGATTAAATTTACTCTATAAAAAGAGTCAGAGAACAAAATTTCATTTTTAAATATTCTTTTCTGGATGAGCCTGATGGAAAAATTTCTTGTGATTGGTACCACAAAAATACTTGGTCTGGTCGCTATCTAAATTTTATGTCATGGCTTCCCATCTCGTACAAAATTAACACTGTAAAAATTCTAAGTCAAAAAATTTTAAAACTGTCGGACAGTAAATTCCATCAAAAAAATATTAAATGATACTTTACTTCAAAATTATTATCCCAAAAAACTAAAAGATAATATTGTTTATAAACAAATTTATTTTATTATAAATTCTAACTCTCGGCCACAAAATGAAACTTCAAATTATTTGTGAATTCCGTACATTCAAAATTTATTCGAAAAAATTAAACATTTATTCAAAAATTATAATTTTAAAGTTATCGGACGTTCAGCGACAAATTTAAATAGTAATATTTTTCGAAACTAAAATATTTGGTTCCTTTAAAGCATCAATCCAATGTTGTTTATCAAGTTTGTTGCGATTTTAATGTAACGTATGTGGGCCAAACCAAACAAATGATGGAAAAGAGGTTGTACAAACATACAAATGTAAATAATCTTGGCCAAAATTGCAGAGCACTTTCGCAACATCTAAGAGATAACAATCATACAATTATTTACATTAGATAATGTCAAAATTCGCAGAATTTTTATGTAAACAAAAAGCCGGTATAGCAAATTCGGAAAAACAATGTTTTTCTATGTAAACATTGTTTTTTAGAATTTGCTATACCGGCTTTTTGTTTTTTTTAAAATATTATTTTCGTTTTATATTGCTTTTGAAAATGACACCGAAACGGAGTCGAAAGCTCAAGCAAAAATAAATAATCTTTGTAATCAGAGTTAATCACCATTAAAAAACTAAAATAATATTTTTTTTACGTTTTCTCTTACTAAAAACCAACCTATGCAGACGATTCTGCATTACGTTTTTATTTTTAGGAGGCACTACCATCATCCGGTGATTTGATGTTGTGCATATATACACAGTGCGTAGTGCTTCTCTAAGCACTTTGAAAAAAAAAAAGAAAAAAAAAAACGTAAATATTACTACTAAGCGTAACTTAGCCTATGGGTCAGTGTATCGACTATGTGAACAAGCGGACCATAATAGCGTTACTTAATGGACTGCAACACTCGGCTCTATTTCGTTTGTAAAATATCAGTCTACTCTGATTAAATTCATTAGCCGCGGATGACAAGCTTGCTAGGAAGGAACTGGCAATCATAAACGGCACAACACTGTGTCATTTGAAATTTTGAACGGCTACGGAAATATGCTTATCAGCGTCAGGTGTATCATCATCGATAAGATATGCATGCTGAGTTCGACCAAGATGCAGAATTCTTACACCCCGATTCTCTTAGTCGTGTCGCTTGTCACTTCTAACGACAGACAAACTTTATTATTCTCTTAGTGGATTTGAGTGACATTGTCGATTGATGCGACAAACATTGTATTCTCGTAGTCATTTTAAAAGTTTCTTGTCGCCTAGAGTGACATTTATAGATATGTAAAATTTTCACACGACAGACAATATGAACCAAGAAAAGTTGTAAGTTTTTGTTGTAAAATAATTATAAATTATAAATATTTTAATAATTTATAATCATTTAATAATTATAATTTTAATAAATTAAATTATATATTATTTATATTGTTACGAATTTGCCTTATCACTCAAGGTTCGAATCACTGGATTGTGAATAAATACAACTGCTTCAAATTTGAACTCACACAATTTATTTACACAACACAATTTATTATACAACACAAAATTAACAATGAATTATTACAATTATAACACACTTTTTAATTATCACTTTAATAATCTTTCTATTTAACCTTCACTGTATCACGTTTAAAATAAAACTCAGCATTCCACGTCAACGCGCGCCTTTATATACCAAAATATTTGTTTCTAGAATAATCATAAATGCGCATCGAGTAAATATGTTAGTATAGAAATGACGCCTAAATGTTGAGTATAAATCATAAATGCAATTGAACAATTAATGAAATTAAGTTTTTCTATTCTAATCCAGGTGTCATCGCAACACTACCTCCCACCTAAGCCTGTTCGTCCCAAACAGGATCCAGATCACTTCCTCTGTAGAGCGCCAAACGTTTTAAATGCACCACCTTTGGTTTACCTTTCCGTCCTTTCTGTATGCGATAAACCACGTCGTTCAACTTTTAAATGACAGTGTAAGGTCCTTCCCATGTGGGTTGTAACTTCGGTGATAATCCCTTCTGCCGTTGCGGGTTGTGAAGCCATACCAATTGCCCTTCCTCGAAGCCTTGATTATTTGCTCGTATGTCATATCGAGCTTTCATTCGATTACTTGATATTCGAATTTTCTCCCGTACAAATTGATGTATTTCATTAAGTTCCTCTTTCATCCGGTCGACGTAATCCTGTCCGCATACAGCTGCTGATGGAACAGCCCCAAACTTTAAATCTCCTGGTAATCGCAGATTGTTCCCAAATATGGTTTTAGCTGGTGTCACTCCTGTTGTGTCATGTACCGCTGTATATGTCGATCCCAGAATAATCCCATGTGCCAATGCGTCGTTCTTGTTTTATTGATTCCAAGCATCTGACATATCTCCTGAAATACCACCGATTCGAAATTCCTTCCTTGATCCGTGTGAATTTCCATCGGTACACCAAATCTGCTGATCCAATTGTTAACCACGGCATCAGCTATTGTTGTTGTCTCCTGATTGGGTATGGGATACACTTCCTGCCATTTGCTGAAATAATCCATTATTACTAGCACATATTTATTTCCGCTCTCGGTGGTCGGAAATGGCCCCGCCACGTCCATTGCAATTCTCTCAAATGGTGCTCCGACATTATATTGTTTCATGGTTCCACGGCATTTTCGTGCTGGTCCTTTTACTGCCGCTCATTGGTCACATCTTCGACACCATTCTACTACTGACTGTCTACATTCGGACCAGTAGAAACGTTGGCGAATTTTGGTTAATGTTTTATTAATCCCTAGGTGACCTCCACTTGCTCCTCCATGAACTCCTTGAGGATTTCCGCTATCCGATCTTTTGGCACCACTACTAACAATTGTTTTACTTTACCATCCGTGCTTTCCCACTTTCGTTTTAAACATCCATTTTCTATGTGGAGGCTATCCCATTGAGCCCAATATGCTTTTACAATGGGAGTTTTGTCAGCTATCTCACACCATGTGGGCCGGTGTTCCTTTCACTGAAAAAAAAATGTATAGTCTATATAGATATAATGACATATCTGCAACATTTTACCGATTTGGAAATAAATATAACAGCATGTGTTTTAAAATTAACCAAGTTCAATATAAAATATATCTCAAACAGCCTTAATGCCTATCTCGTAAATTTTATTACAATGAGATATTGAAATTTTTACAATAGAAATATTTTTTTTTCTGTTTTGTATATGCATATTTAGCTATTTCAGTTCTACAGTTTATGCGTAACAGAGATAAATATTTTAACCCAAGTCGAAATAAAATATATCGCAGTAAGAAATAGTTTATATTTCTAAAAGTTATATATAATTTGTTAATTTTAGTCATAAATATAAAATTTACTAGCTCAATATGCACATGAGAAATATATATCTCGAATTTAAATTTTTTTACGACGAACTCTAATCAGAGTCCTGTATGTCAGATTCAGATATAACTTATCTGATCTGAGATAATAAATTTTTGCATTGGTTTTGGATTGAACCAATGAATTAATGGATAAATGTTAAAATTTATCAATAAAAAAATAAAAAATGATAAATTTCACATTCAATTGAGTTATAAAAATATCCAAACTGAATATGTAAGACATCCTAAATGGTTAAAACAAATAATGAATTTAAGATGAATATAAATCTATCTTAAATAAAAAATACCTTATCCAGTTATAATTATATAAGATTGAGAAAATTCATATATTCCATATCGATATATTTGAGGAGTATATACCCGAGCTAAGAGAGATAAGTTTATGTCTCTAAACGTTATAAAAATTTAGATACATTTTTCGTTTTTACAGATATAAAATATTCTTGTCCCAAAACGAGATATATTTTATAACTAAAAATCTATGTAAAACATATCTCTGTGGGAAATAATTTCTCTCAGTGTTTCCTTATGTTTCATGATGAATGATAGGTCAGCATCCCGTAATTGCTCCTTCTTGATCATTTCATCAGTCCATTCCTCTTCATGTAGCACTTGCATAAGCCGAATATCGATGATGTTTTCCTTACCCTCCACACGCCCACAATGCTTGCATTCCACGGGACATGGCCTTCTTGATAATGCGTCGGCATTTCCATGTGCACTTCCCTTCCGATGTTCAATTTGGAAATCGTAGCTTTGCAAACGTTCGATCCAACGTGCTACTTGTCCCTCTGGATTTTTGAATTGTAACAACCAGCGCAAAGCTCCATAATCCGCCCGTAGAAGAAATTTTTGGCTATAGAGGTACTTATGGAAGTGTTTCACACATTCCACTATAGCCAACAACTCTTTCCGTGCCACTCAATAATTTCGTTCCGGTTTTGATAACATCTTGGAGTAATATGCAATAACTCGCTCCTCACCATTTGTTGCCTGTGATAATACTCCTCCTATACCATCATTACTTGTACCGGTGTCCAAAATGAATTTAACGTTGGGTATAAGGTATGCGAGGATTAGTGCTTCGCATAATCGTCGTCTTAGTTCCACAAATGCCTCTTCCTGGTCATCCTTCCATTCGAATGCCTTGTTCTTCCTGGTTAACTCGTGTAAACTCTTTGCAATACTGGCGAATCCTGGCACGAATCGTCTATAATAGGTGCACAATCCAAGGAAGCTCCGTAATTCATGTAAATTTTTAGGTCGTGGCCATTCCTTCACCGCTGCTATCTTATCTTCATCGGTATGGATTCCATTAGTTGTTACCTTATGACCCAAATATTTTACTTCCGTTCTAAATAGTTTACATTTCTTTGGGCTTAGCTTCAATCCGGCGGCCTGTCCCCGATCCAAAACCTCTGCCAAATTCCTTAAATGCTCGTTGAAATCCTTGCCCATGTCGACGATGTCATCCAAATATACGAGGCACGTCCTCTAATGTAATCCCTTTAGTACGCGCTCCATTAGCCGTTCAAAAGTCGCAGGGGCGTTACATAATCCGAATGGCATAAATTGCCATAATACGTTACCCACACTGAATGCCGTTTTCTCGCGATCTTCCTCCTGGACTTCCACTTGCCAATAGCCGCTTTGCAGATCTAATGTCGAAAATATTCGAGCACCCGATAATGTGCCTAACGTGTCATCGATCCTTGGCAATGGGTAACTATCCTTTTTCGTCACAGCATTTAATTTTCGATAATCCACGCAGAATATCATGCTACCATCCTTTTTCTCGACTAACACCACTGGTGAACTCCAAGGACTGCTTGATGTTTCCATTACCCCTGCTGCTTGCATATCTTTTACCATTCGATCCACTTCTCCTTGCTTTGCCAATGGTAATCTCCTGAGTGGTTGGCGAATCGGCATTTCTGCTCCTGTATCTATTCGATGTTTTACCATTGTGGTTCTCCCATTATTGTCCGATGTACTGCAGAATATTGGCATGTACTGCTCGAGCAATTGTTTTGCCAAATTTTTCTGTACCATGGTAAGATCTTCGGTCCTTCATTTTTTCATGAGTTGATCTATAATCTCTTTCTGCACTTGCGAGTTAGCCGTCTTAATCGGATTTTTCTGCTCGCACTTCACTATCGCAGATATTTCTTAGTATTTTCCGATTATTGTCCCTTTCTTGATGGTTTTCGTCTTATCCGAGAGATTTAGAGTCCTAATTTGCAATCTATTATCGCTGTCTGGTTTCACCAGAACTTTCCCGATTATAATTTTTCTGGCTCCGCTCTCCGCTTCATTGGCTTCCACAACCCACAACTTGGGTGGCCCAGAACCTCCCTCCAATCTTGCCCATACTATTGTTTCCGAGTTCGGTGGCAGCTTCTCCCTTTTTCAACCAGTTGGTTCAAAACATATACAAAAATAAATTTTTGACTTGGTACTTTTGCCGTACTCGCACAATTGTGTTAGTAAATCACGAAAGGGTTATAATTTGCCTGGTCGTTTCTCCTATAGCGCTAACGTGAAGTGGCAACTCGATATTATCATAGGTTAATACACCCCGTCCAACATCCACCACGAAGCCATTTGTTCTCATGAAGTCCATCATTTTGGGGATGTGTAGACTTCGTCTACAATATCTGCAACCAGCACCTCGTGTTGAAAGTAATTTCGCCCAATCCTTATTTTTACGACCTTTTTCTCTTTTATTGCTGAATTTTGTCCAGTCGCCGTTCGTAATTTCATTCCATTAGCTGGTTCCATAATTCCATCGATAATATGCTCACGAACAATCGTATGAGTTGCTCCCGTATCCAGCGTGATCGTGCATTTCTTCCCATCAATATCGGCTTGAATTATTAAGCTGTCACCGCTCCTTGCTATTCTCGAAACATGGATGGAGGTTATGGGGCAATCGGTTGTAGGAGTCAGCTTCTGCCCCTGCAAACTGACTCTTTTTAGTTTAACGACTCCCCTGCCGTCTGATCCCCCTTTCTGGCCTCTGTCTGCTCTTCGTTTGGTCTACGCTTCATGGGAGATGGCGATCTTCCTCGTTTCTTCTTAATCTCCCAGCAGTCCCGTGAAATGTGACCCATCCTATCACATGCCCAGCATTTAATTTTGCCACTTCCATCTCTGAACCTTGGCGTAGCCCGCGCGGTGTCTATTCTGGAATCAATCTCCACTCGACGAATTTTCATTGCTGGTTTGATGATGGTTTGCGCAGTTTCGTTTGTTAACGCACAAGCGATGGTTTCCGTGAAAGTTGCCTTAGGTGATAACATCACCGCTCTGCGCGTCTGAGGATCTCGAATACCGTCAATGAATGCATCTATTTTAATTCGCTCCATGTAATCGGCCGACATATTTGAATGTGCTAAATGCGCGAGCCGCTCAATTGCCGATGAAAATTCCTGTAGCGATTCTCCTCCTCTTTGGTATCGATCCTTCAATTCCATGCGATAGATTTCTCGCTTATGGTCACTTCCATATTTTCGATCTAGCGCCTTCATAATTCCGATGTAAACGTTCCGTTCTTGCTCGGGAATGATTTGTAGTGCTTCCGCCGCTTCGCCTTTAAGAGCCACAATTAACGCTCCAACACGTTGTTCTTCATTCCACTGATTTTGTTTAATCGCCGTTTCGAATTGGAACTTAAAAATACTGAAGGATTTTGGTCCATCAAATGTTGGTGGTTTTAACTTAACTGCATTAACCGTCTGGATCACTTGATGTGTCGTTCCATTCGCCTTGACATCTTGGAGCTCCTTCTCGAGACGTTGAACTTCGGTTCGTAGATCTTGTTTAACCGTTTGTATATTTTGGTTAACCGTTTCAAATTTTTGTTGAACGTCCCCTTTAACATTTCGAATTTCTGTGTGTAACTCGGTTTGCAGTTTTTCCACTTCGCCGTGTAATGTAGAACATAACTCCAGAAATTTCTCGTCCATTTTATTTTGGCCATTTTCTATTTGGTGTTTAATGTCCTGGTTCGACAGTTTTATTTCCTCGTTCGATTGTTTTATTCCAACCAACTGCTGTTCCATCATTTTACTCATAACAGCCATCAACTGCGATAAATCGAAACTTCCAGATGGATTTTGTGTTGTTTCGGCTACCGTTTGCACGTCCTCTTCTTTGTTGTCTACATTAGTCTCATTCATTTTTTCCTCCTCGAAATCATGCACGTCCGGATCTAAACCTTCCTTCTCCATAGCCTCGCGTAGTCGCTCCACTAAATTAGCTTTTGAGCCTTCACTGGAAAACCTCGCTGTTTCAGTTGCTTCTTTAATTGCAGAAGCTTTAAATCGTAGATAATCATTTTTCTTATTATTCACAATCCCACCGCTGTCACCAATGGTTACGATTTTGCCTTGTCACTCAAGGTTCGAATCACTGGATTGTGTATAAATACAACTGCTTCAAATTTGAACTCACACAATTTATTTACACAACACAATTTATTATACAACACAAAATTAACAATTAATTATTACAATTATAACACACTTTTTAATTATCACTTTAATAATCTTTCTATTTAACCTTCACTGTATCACATTTAAAATAAAACTCAGCATTCCACGTCAACGCGCCTTTATATACCAACACATTTGTTTCTAGAATAATCCTAAATGCATATCGAGCAAATATGTTAGTATAGAAATGACGCCTAAATGTTGAGTATAAATCATAAATGGAATTGAACAATTAATGAAATTAAGTTTTTCTATTCTAATCCAGGTGTCACCGTAACAATATGTTTTTAGCGTCAAAATTACGAATGCGAATCAATTCGAATGCTTGGTCCATTTAGTGGAACAAAACCCGAATAATGCCAAGGGGTACTTTAATTTTAGTAATAAGAGTACAACACCTGGAACAAGTTCGCAGAAAAATTAAATGCATTGGGCCCTCCATTAAAAGAAGGAGCAGGATGGCAAAAGGTATTACACAAATATATTTTTCAAAATTATGTCTGCCATTTTTGAGGTAATTTGCAATTTTAGGTATGGACCGATTTTAAAGGTAAAGTGAAAAAAAAGTTAACAAATAATAAAACTGAAATAACTGCAACTGGGGGTGGACCTTGCAGAATGCAAATATTATCTCAGTTTGAGGAGAATGTAAGCAATCTTCTTTGCTACGAAAAATTATTCAATAAATCCAGCAGTTTCGGGTTAACCAATCATTCGACCGTTCTAACAAATTTATTAACCGCTGTCACCAACAATTATAGCAAATTCATCAATTGCAATTGAAGGTGACATTGGCACTTTGCAAGATGATGGGCAAGAGGATGGGCAAGTGAATTGTAATGAGTGTCACACGGAAGAGATTTCTGTATTACAACTACCGGAGCGGACATCGAACAGAAAAAGAAATACAACGAATTTAGAGCGCCATTTTCTTCTAGAGAAGCAAACAAAACATATGGAGCAAATTAATGTAAGTGCTAAAGAATGTGCAACGCTAGGAAAAGCGTTGAGTTAAAGCAAAAAAAATTTAAAATGTGGGGTAAACTTCAGCTCGACAAACAAAAATATTCGAAAGAAAATTATGTATTAAAATTGAGAAATATTGAGTATAAAGAGAGAAAGCTAGCGTTTGAAGAAAGTCGATAAGCCAATTAAAAGATTATTTCTGATGAAGTTCTCAAATGTGATAAAAATACTAGACTGAAATGAATTACTAATGTGATAATTTATAATAATAAATATAATTTTTTATTGAATTTTGTAATAAAAAAAATTGTTTATAACCAAATTTATATAATATGATTCATTAATGTTAATCGGACCCTTTCAGCGGCATCAGCACGTTGTTTTTCCGCTATATTAGCTGGCTGCTCAATATCTATGGTAGGAATTACTGCGACGTCCATGTCCATATTCACTTTATGTATAATGCACATATTGTGAAGCGCACAACTTACATTAGCAATTTTGGCAGCCTTCTCTGGTTTGTAATGCAACTTATCCAGCAAACATCTATATCGGTTTTAACACCCTGATCTGTCTCTTAAACATCGACGGAAAATAGCCATATCACACATATCATCTTCTTCACTACTGTCATGGTATAATTCAAAACAACTCATTTTTATTTTTAAATAGGTAGGTATTACTTATTTTAATTATAATCTATTTTTATTAAATATATTATAGTAAATGACAAAATAAGGTTTGGTTTTGACAAAAGATATTGGTCAAATATTGGGGAAATTATTATTATTGCCCGATTATTTCAGTGCATGACGTTCATCGCATCACGTCGCTTCAATCGACTAGCGGAAAGCAAATCTAGCGATGAAGTGACATGACAATTGTCACGGCGAATGAAGTGACACGGCTAAGAGAATCGGGGTCTTAATCATTTGCACACCGCCGATGGCGCGTCTCTTCTAATAAGTAAATCGATTTTAACAATCTTATACAATTTCTCTTTGGATGTCATGATTATCACGGATTTTATTGCCTACCTATGTTTATCGTTTAAAGTTCGATGCAGTATGTGAATAATTTTTTTTTTACAAATAACGATAAAAATCATCCAACGGAAGTGTTCGATACAGATGTTATGAATATAAAAATGGGTTATATTTTATTGTAGATTTTTGGAAGAAACAACAATCTTTCCCTAATCCACATCCTATAAATAAAATGAATAGATATACTCAACTAATGCAAATTTATATAACTGGAATTGATTTAATTCCAGTTGGATAAATTTTTGAGTTTAAATAAATTTCACATATAAGAATTGAAGAAGGAATATCGTGGGAACCTACAACTAGTCAAATGTACAACTATGTTTTTAAAAAACTTAATTTTTTATTCATATGTATTGAATTTTAATGCTTATTGTAATTTAAATACCAAAATGAATTGACGCTTCGAACGATTTTGATCAAACTGCTTATAGAAAATACGAGTATTGCATTCGAGTATGCATACCTTGTTTGTATTCATTCTAGATTACGGTATGTTATCAACTTTTGCCTCACAAGTTCTATTATTAAAATGTTTTCTATATAAATAAATGCTTCAGCTTGACGTACTTAAAAATTTATTTATTGTATACCTGTTGATTTATTCGAACCCTTTAAGTTGATTTTAACAATAGTTGTTGTATGTTTGTTTATACTTGCAAAGGTAACAAGTCTAACAACCAAAATTGGATTATTTTTTATTATTAATAGGCAAATAAATAATAGAAATAGCTTAAGAAGTTAAGTAGAAAGAAGAAAGCTTTCCACATAAATTTATATTAAATTTTATCTTCAGTAGATTTATTTTCATCATGAAGAAATTACTTCCTACAAACACAGCATAAATAGAGAGTCCATTTAATTTTGCTGACCGCAGCGTTTAGAATTTTCCCATTTCAACTACAGTTTGAGCAAAAATTAATTTGATTTAATATTGTTTTTCAATTGTTAATAAATGTTTCTTCTAATTTTGGACGTGAATATATCATAAAAATAACTACTGTATATAGTGCTTCTACAAAATATCAACGTAGCGAAACAAAGAGAAATTTTAACCTGAAATTAAACATTAACTTTAGAACATTCACCTAATCATAAGAAATAAATCATATGAAATAACAATGATGATTTCCACTTAAGATTTTAAATTATCTCACGGAAGCTTTCCTAGACGTATCTCAATTTGGTTGATAAATTCTAAATAACTACAGAAGAAGCACGATCTGCATATCCAAGAATTTGCCTGATTTATTACATATACAGTAAGAGTTTCAATATTGCTTTTTTCTTACTACGAACTCGTGCGCCAATTTGAACAGCTCGAGTGTGAGTGCATTCTCTATCGAACACCAGTATACGAATTTTGTCCGAAAAACCGTGACTTGTAATGCACAAGGTTTTATGAGTTTTGGAAACGCGAAGGGGGCATTTACAAATATTTGAAACGGCTTCAGTGACAAATTAAATAGCTTAAGTCCTACAGTACGGAAGCCCTCAGAATGGCTTAAATTAGTGTATAGATAAATGTTTCGTTCAATTCTTCAAAAAAAAAAATTGTTTGTATTATTTTAGGTAAGGAATGGTTATAAGGTCAACATCAAAACGAAATTAGGCCATATCAAAAAAAAACTTACAGCAACAGGTGGAAGCTGCAATAAGTTATATACATTTTCAGCGTTAGGATAGAGGAGAGTGTATTCGATTTGCTGCTTCTCAGAGAAGTATCACAGGCAAATCGAAAAACTTTTGATTTGGGCCCGAGTACCTTAACCGTCATAGAGATATTTAAAACAGTACCTATAGGACCGGTGTGTAATGAGCAAATTTTCGAAAACGATAATCTAGAATTGGCTAGTCATATTCCTATAAATCAATCTGTCGCAAAGAGTAGTGATAGTTTCCCTAAACCTGGTTATTCAGAAACAAAAAGCTTAGCCCCAAAAAAGCCAAAGGCACGAGGCTAAGAAGCGCGATGTCTTCTTTTAGCTTGTTCTTCTATATGGAATACTGTGGCACACGAAATAAATTGCTCAGTACAGAAAGGTATTTAAAAAAAACAAAATTAAAATAATTAAAATTAAGTTCAAGTTATGACAAGAAGACCTTTTGGACTAAAAACAAGCGGTATAATTTACTAGAGTTGCAAATACGACAAACTTATACAAAGAAAAAAGAATTAGCAAATAATTAGACTAGAAATCCTACTCGTCTGTGCATTGTGATAATGAAAAATATGTATACCGGACAATAAATATACCGGAAAATATAAAATTCGTAAAAGGCAATTTGTTTTTCGCGAAATATTTTAACCTTCAAGCGTTTCATTATTGGCTGAAGCTGATAGTTGGGTAACGGACGGGACTTTCGAGGTGGTTCCAGGGTTCGTTCATGCGCCAACTTTACACTATCCACGGCAAAATCGGCAACGAAATTTCTGAACATGGAATGGAATGAGTAATGGGAAAAACAAGAATAAGTCAGATGCGTGCTGGAGTTTCCATTAAAAAGGAAATCCATTCCAAGAAATTTAAAAAAAAATAAATGTAATGGAGCAGCGGGGTATTCTGAGCAAAAGAGAATATCTGAAAAATATTGCCTATAATGTTAGGCTCAGTACGTAAATTAATTATTTGAAATCTAGTCATATCATTATGAATTGAATTAAAAACGTATAATTTTTTAATAATTTTGAATTGTTAAACGTCCTTTTCAGAATGACCACAAAATAATTTAATTAAAAGAATAATTTATAATTTCAAAAAAAAAACGAGAAAAATCGTAAAAAACTAAATATTTTACTTAAAAAATTAAATTAATTATTAACAAAATGAAAAAAAAATATTAAAAAACAGTTTTTTTGAACCAGGTTTTTATGGTACAAAACCAGGATTTAAAAATGTAATATATGTAGTTGCTTGTCGCTTGGACAATGTTGTCGATGAACACATCGACAATATTGTTCATAATCCGAATTGCATGTTTGTTGGGTTGTTAGTTGATTAAAGCACATTAAAAAAAAATGTCATGTTGTAAAAGAGTACGCATGTTTTGTGTTGTTTTGAAAAAAATTCAAAAATTAACTAGCAGTCTTTTATATACAGGGTGTCCCAAAATTCGCGTATCAAACGAAGCAAAGGGATAGGGGAGCTCATTTCCAACAAAAACAGCCAAATAAAGTTTTTCGAAATATTGATGGTGCAAAAGTTATTCCACTTTTTTTTGTTTTTTTTTTGTAAAATCGCATGCGTGCCTACCAAAAAATTAATTTAAAAGAAATCAAGAGTTCTTCTCTTTAACTTTTGTTTTTAATACGATCTAGAAGAGTGTGCCTTTCCAATAAAATCATTTTTATAAGCTGAATTATCTTCTGTCAAATGAAAACTTTGGGTTTGTAAACATTTTTATTCCTCAAATTTTTTTATTGATGTTTAAGTGACGCCAGCGAGAAAATAATATAGTTTACTTTAGAAAAATACCCACTATCAGAAAAATATGCGACACTAATGCAGATTTTAAAATGGTATCACACACCGGACTATTCACAATAGAATGTTTTTGAAGTAAAACTTCTTTAGGCGCGCTTGACTTGGGGACTAAGCTGGCAAATGCGTTACGAGAAATGTAATCGAACGAGGCGAACGAAACAATAACAATACACAACAACAACAATAAACACACAACACAACAACATTTTCCCAACAACATTTTCCTTTAGTATCAGGATGTGCCATGACAATTAATAAATCCCTAGGTGGAACATTAGTTGATACCATTTTATTTTAATAATTGGTTAAAAAATTGGAAGATAAGAAAATAGGAAAATTGGTAAATATAAAATTGGATATTTCCAAAATTGGAAAATTTGAAAATTTGTAAATTGGAAAATTTTAAAATTGGTAAACAGGTAAATGGAAAATTGGAAAATAGGAATATATGAATATATGAAAATATGAAAATATTAAAATATGAAAATATGTAAACATGAAAATATGAAGATATGAATATATGAAGATATGAAAACTGGAAATTTGTAAAATTGCAAATTTGGTAAATTGGAAAACTGGTGAATTGGAAAATTGGAAAAAAGAAAAATTGGAAAATAGGAAAATAAAAAAATATGAAAATAGGAAATTTGGAAAGTTGGTAAATTGGAAAATTTAAAAACTGGAAAAATTGCAAAGTCATAATATAGACTTCTATGTTACTGACTGACTCACTCGAGAACGCATAGAGTGACCAAAAAATTTTTTTTCTATATTATAACATCTATGCCACTCATTTACTTACTCCCTCCAGAACGCACAGGGTGACCAAAAAAAATCGTCCATGTGATATATTTTATATACATATGTATTTTTTCTATATTATAGTTATAGCTCCATTTCACACGAGGTATCCCAGTAACCGATTCTTTCTTCGTTTCTTTCCCCGTTTGCCTATGATACAGGTTTTAATGCGACTTAAACAAATTTTCGATGAAACCACATTGTGTACTGTGGTTATACATAAATGAAATAAAAGATATTTCAAGGCCATTTTTACTATGCGAAGAGATTTCAAAAATGGTTTATTTGTCCATTTTGTGACACATACATAAACATTATCTATTACGACTAGTTGGCCTTGAAAAAGTTACCAAATTACAAGGTTCCTCTTGTGGCATCAGACATAAATGGCTAGGTGACACTCGAGAACGCACAGGGTGACCAATTTTCTTTTTCAATATTATAATTTTTCTATATTATATTATAAATATTAAATATATATTAGAAGTTTTACTTCGGTAGTGTGGTCTAAAGCACACTTAATTTTTTTTATCAATTATTTTTTCACAAAGTCCGTCGTGTTTATTAAAAAAACAAAATTTCGAGTTCTAAAATAGATGCTTTGTCAGAAATAAAACAAAATGAATAAAATAATTTTTGTTTATTAATTTTAAATATTGTTATACGGAATTCCTTCGAATATCCCGAATTTTCCCGGATTTCTACAAGATTTTCCGGGTTTCTTCCGGATGTTCCCAAAATTTCCCGGATTGTTTCGGATTTCCGCAAGATTTCCCAAATTTTCCCCGGTTTTATCGGGTTTCTTCCGGATTTCCCTCGCGGATTGTTCCGGTTTTCTTTTGGATTCCGGGAGAATCCAGTGGAAATCGAGGAAAAATCCAAATCTGTGGGAAACAGGAAAAAATCCGGGAAATTCGAGAGAAATCCCGGAATGATATTTAAAATTATAAAAAAATCATTTTTTAAAAATATCTAATATTTGTTGCAACAAAGTAATTGTTGCAACAAATATTAGATATTTGTAATGTTGTAATGGGATATGGTAATAAAACACAAAAAAACAATATTTTATTTACAATAAAAATTTGATTTTTTTTATAGCAGCCGCCTGTTGCTTTATTTTTGCAGCTGGTTTCTTGTTGTTATTTAGTCACTTTTGTGTGTTATCGCCACCCTTGCTGCTGAATGTACTGTTATTGTCATTGTTGTTGTCGTTGTCCAGCTCCCTCCTGGTGCGCTATCACCATTGTGGGTGCATGTGTGGGGTGGCTTGGTTGCGCTCGTCATAAACTTACTTCACTCACGATAATGTTGCGGCCAAAAAAAATATTATCCACACACCACTAAACATCTTGTGAGTGACAACTTTTTAAATTTACTTAATTTGTTTGAAATATATTTACTTTTTAACCGGTTGAAACTGGCATCGGGATCACCATTATAACATAAATATTAAATTTATTATTTAATTTTATTATTAAAAATTATTATACATTTATTATTTAATAAATTTATTTATTTAGTTTAATGTTAGAAAAATTTATTTTTTTCAGTAATTATTAATTATCCGCCTTGTGTAATGGCGTGATGTCCATGGGTAGTGGCAAGCGCTGAAGAACGGCGTCTTGCACGTGTGGCAGTGACTGTGGAACGAGCTTTGTCGTGTTGGTTTTGTTTTCGTTGTAATGCTGGACGTGCTGTTTCTGTTTTGCATGTATATGTACATCTGTTGAGGTATTTACTATGTTTGCACGTACTCACTCTGAATGTGTATTAGAATCAAAAGCGATCTATTCCATTTTAAGTTTTCAAGATAATTGGAAAAAGCTTGTCATTTTTAAATTATTTTAAAAAGCTTAGTTTTTATGATTTCGCTAGTTCCTTTAGCCTTATTTTTTCACATATTACATCATTAAATCTACATCACTTTCAAAATTATGCTTGTATTTGAAAAACAATTATGGAATAGAGTTACTTTGAAAGTTACATAATGGAATAGATTTATTTTGATTTTTTTTATACTGGAATAGGTAGGTTTTGAAAGTTATATCCCGAAATGAACCCATTTTGAAATAAAAATGTTTAACTAGAGATTAAACCATTTTTTGAATTAAATTTTTTTATTGGCTTAAAATAAAATATAAAGTGAAATAAATATAAATAATAAACAATTTAATATTATAAATAAAAGTATTGAACTCAATCCAATTGCTGCAAATACTCTTAAAACTTCAATTCTCAGGACATCTTGCTCTGCGTGGTTAGTAGAGCTATCCGTGTTTTCATAATCCTCTTCCATCTGATTATCATCTATGAGTTTTATAAAAATTCAAACTCGATTTCTCGCCATTCAGGTCCAAAATGTTTTTGGAGCAATTTATCCACATCGTTTAGCTTAGTATCTTTTACTTAACCCTCATGTAAGTGAAGAGTTTGCAACATTTTAAGTTGGCAATATGTACGATTAGAATACACCAATCCCTCGCCTAATCAAGTCTCTTTGTACGAACAGTGTCTGTTTACGAACAAAATCGACTTACGTATTTTAGTTTTGTTCTTTATAAATATGTAAATAAATTGAATTAACTAATATTTATTTATTACTAACTGATTCTTGTAATTATTCTTCTCCGATTTTTGTTAGTTGTATTAGTTAAGAGTTAAACCAATTACTCAAAAATATACTATAAATTCGGTTAACCAAATTTCGATTTACATGGAAAGAAATTAATTCGTTAAGCGAGGGATTGGTGTATTTGGTTGTAATATTCTAACCGCTACACAGTTTTATTTTTGGACTGAGAGTAAAAATATAGTGGGTTCTTCTTCGAGTCAGGTAATTTTTTTTGGGTTGACTGTAGTAACATAAATAATTTGGGGCCAAAGCACTCCCTGCTTTATATGAAATATTTATTGGGCTGATACTTATAGATATTGTTCGGTTATTTTGGTGTTGTCATAGTATTTTTTGGGTTGGATGTTGGACCAACTTCACATAAGACCACTGGAATAATATGTAGTCAATGAATTTATGTCTCAAATAAACTTAATATATTAGATTACTACGCTTCCAAAATTTCTATAATTTTTCTGTGTTTCAAAAAACAATTTCGCTCGTTACATATAGTGGCTTGGAAATTGTTATTCTAGCTTATTGTTACCAGATACATTTAACTACTCAGATTTATAAGTACCAGTGGTTGGCCGACTGGAAAGCATTGGACAAAGCAAAGTAACACGACTGACTTTCAACTTGTTTGATTAGTTATGTAGCATTTGGATAATAATGATTTAAACAATTTTATGTCTTTTGTATATAAATATATCTCTAAGAAAATGCATTATAGTGATAGATGATACATTTTCTTTAGTTGTGATACCAACACCATTATACAACCCTAATGGAAATTTATTTAACAAAGAATTCATTAATCTTAAATCATTTTTGGCATATCTACATTTATGTAAACTTATGTATTATACATTATTGCATAAACTAAAGTAAAATTTATAAATATTTCAATTACTCAAATAAACACAATTAAAATTATGGTACCGAGTATTCCTAATTTGAGGTAAATATTTATTTTTATAAATTATTCGAACTCAATTAATTTTTATTGTCAAAAGTCAGAGTAAAAATTATTGCTTCTGTTTTGGGTAAGAAATTAAATTTAATTATACGTGCTTATAATTAATTAAATATGCAGGTACACACATATTTAAAATTTTCTACTAAACAAAAAAAAAAAAAAACTATTAGAAAGATTACGATTGGTGCATTACAACAGGGTACATTCGAGACTCACGTAAATTAACTTTTGTAAAACACAGTATAAATCGTAAACTGAATCTGATTTAGTTTATTTATTTATTGATTGAACTGCATTTTCACAAACAATAAATTTTTTGTAACCAATAAAATAAAAAGAACTAAGATGAATGAACAATTTTCTATGAAAACTAAAAACTGCTTCAACAAAATTATCGTGATCTGATTTACGATTTTCTAAATCGAAATAAATAAAATCAAGAATATAACAATTTAAAATAAGAAAACAAAATGTATGTAGCACAAAAAATCATGGTAGTAAAACGAAAAACCTCAATTTCCAATCTGCTTTTCCTCTCACAAAATAAAAATATTTATTACGTTTTTGCTTCCTTCAAGATTTGTATATTTATTTATGTAAGTATTTTAAAGGAATCGGATTCTAAACGTATAACCCACATTACTGTTTTACATTTCATTTACTTATTTTCGTTTGATGTCTTTAACGAAAAAAAATCAACATCTTTATAATTTATGTTGAAAATAAGTGTATCTGTATAAATATTTGTAACACATATAATGTAAATGACAAAATTTTGTGTGCTTATGTACGAGTAACCTACACACGTGATGAATTTGGAAAATGTATATTCGAAAATGTTTGCACATTCATCAAACAAACAACAAATCAAAGGATCATATATCTTCGGAGGAATTGGGTGAATTCGAATTTCGGTAAAATTATTTTGAATTTTGGGAGTGGTGTTAGCACATTTTTTATCAGGTCCTAAACTCAAATGTTCAATGAAAATTATGAATACGATCGAATTGATGTTATCAAGGCAACTGATAAAAATCCTAAAGCATTCCAACCACTAGACGTTCCTGAAGGAAATGTAATATATATGTGCCAAAGGCGGTGAAAAATCTCTCATTACAATCGCAAAAACGTTAGTTCAATAAATTTAGCCTCTTTCCTACTAAATTTTTTGGAAAAATAGATAGAATGCCACATTGGGAGTTCGATTCAAAGGATATAAAAACACAACATCCATACTGCAAGGGAAAATCTGTGGAAACTGCTATCCGCTCCCTTATTGCTCCTATCGATATACATAAGGAAAGCTCCATGATAACTTTTCTGGATATAGAGGGGAACTTTAACAAAATCAAAACCAGAAGCGAACACGCAAGCACTCTCCTCTTTGTACGAGTCACTCGGAGGCTGAATAACCGGTGTGAAGTATTTAACATTTATCAAAAGTGTAGCTACACAAATTAACAAAAAATAAAAATGTAGTTACACAATTTAACAAAAAATGTAGTTGTACACAGAAAAAATGTAGTAGGGTTGCAATTATAATTTTTTTATTTTATTACCCACTTTTGAAACTTAAAAACAAAAAAATAGAGTTAAAAAAAATTACGAAGAGTTAAAATATCAATAAGTACCTTCAATAAATAATTTAGTGTGAATTTTATTAATTAATTTTTCAAATTTAAATCTATGTGAGTATTTTAAATAAATTATTGAATGAATATGAATATTTTTGAAAAAAATAAATCTTTATGGTTTTGAATTAACAAGGTATAGATAAAAAAGTAGACTTTGATGGCCATTAACACATAGTTCTAGAGATGGCTAGAAAAATATGAGTATTCTGTCACTTTATTCGTGCCTTCGTGATTTATTTGAGATATACGGCACAACGATGCAACCCTCGGGGAATTTTCTATCAATTTTACAATATTTTTGAATATCGGAAAGTGTACGTTGAATCGTGTGGGTGTTTGATGGCCATTAACACATAGTTCTAGAGATGGCTAGAAAAATATGAGTATTCTGTCACTTTATTCGTGCCTTCGTGATTTATTTGAGATATACGGCATATCGATGCAACCCTCGGGGAATTTTCTATCAATTTTACAATATTTGTGAATATAGGAAAGTGTACGTTGAATCGTGTGGCTGTTTGATGGCCATTAACACATAGTTCTAGAGATGGCTAGAAAAATATGAGTATTCTGGCACTTTATTCGTGCCTTCGTGATTTATTTGAGATATACGGCACAACGATGCAACCCTCGGGGAATTTTCTATCAATTTTACAATATTTTTGAATATAGGAAAGTGTACGTTGAATCGTGTGGGTGTTTGATGGCCATTAACACATAGTTCTAGAGATGGCTAGAAAAATATGAGTATTCTGGCACTTTATTCGTGCCTTCGTGATTTATTTGAGATATACGGCACAACGATGCAACCCTCGGGGAATTTTCTATCAATTTTACAATATTTTTGAATATAGGAAAGTGTACGTTGAATCGTGTGGGTGTTTGATGGCCATTAACACATAGTTCTAGAGATGGCTAGAAAAATATGAGTATTCTGGCATTTTATCCGTGCCTTCGTGATTTATTTGAGATATACGGCATATCGATGCAACCCTCGGGGAATTTTCTATCAATTTTACAATATTTGTGAATATAGGAAAGTGTACGTTGAATCGTGTGGCTGTTTGATGGCCATTAACACATAGTTCTAGAGATGGCTAGAAAAATATGAGTATTCTGGCACTTTATTCGTGCCTTCGTGATTTATTTGAGATATACGGCACATCGATGCAACCCTCGGGGAATTTTCTATCAATTTTACAATATTTTTGAATATCGGAAAGTGTACGTTGAATCGTGTGGGTGTTTGATGGCCATTAACACATAGTTCTAGAGATGGCTAGAAAAATATGAGTATTCTGGCATTTTATCCGTGCCTTCGTGATTTATTTGAGATATACGGCATATCGATGCAACCCTCGGGGAATTTTCTATCAATTTTACAATATTTGTGAATATAGGAAAGTGTACGTTGAATCGTGTGGCTGTTTGATGGCCATTAACACATAGTTCTAGAGATGGCTAGAAAAATATGAGTATTCTGGCATTTTATCCGTGCCTTCGTGATTTATTTGAGATATACGGCATATCGATGCAACCCTCGGGGAATTTTCTATCAATTTTACAATATTTGTGAATATAGGAAAGTGTACGTTGAATCGTGTGGCTGTTTGATGGCCATTAACACATAGTTCTAGAGATGGCTAGAAAAATATGAGTATTCTGTCACTTTATTCGTGCCTTCGTGATTTATTTGAGATATACGGCACAACGATGCAACCCTCGGGGAATTTTCTATCAATTTTACAATATTTTTGAATATCGGAAAGTGTACGTTGAATCGTGTGGGTGTTTGATGGCCATTAACACATAGTTCTAGAGATGGCTAGAAAAATATGAGTATTCTGTCACTTTATTCGTGCCTTCGTGATTTATTTGAGATATACGGCATATCGATGCAACCCTCGGGGAATTTTCTATCAATTTTACAATATTTGTGAATATAGGAAAGTGTACGTTGAATCGTGTGGCTGTTTGATGGCCATTAACACATAGTTCTAGAGATGGCTAGAAAAATATGAGTATTCTGGCACTTTATTCGTGCCTTCGTGATTTATTTGAGATATACGGCACAACGATGCAACCCTCGGGGAATTTTCTATCAATTTTACAATATTTTTGAATATAGGAAAGTGTACGTTGAATCGTGTGGGTGTTTGATGGCCATTAACACATACTTCTAGAGATGGCTAGAAAAATATGAGTATTCTGGCATTTTATCCGTGCCTTCGTGATTTATTTGAGATATACGGCATATCGATGCAACCCTCGGGGAATTTTCTATCAATTTTACAATATTTGTGAATATAGGAAAGTGTACGTTGAATCGTGTGGCTGTTTGATGGCCATTAACACATAGTTCTAGTGACAGAATACTCATATTACTGAACAGAATACTCATGTGACAGAATACTCATATTTTTCTAGCCATCTCTAGAACTATGTGTTAATGGCCATCAAACAGCCACACGATTCAACGTACACTTTCCGATATTCACAAATATTGTAAAATTGATAGAAAATTCCCCGAGGGTTGCATCGATGTGCCGTATATCTCAAATAAATCACGAAGGCACGAATAAAGTGCCAGAATACTCATATTTTTCTAGCCATCTCTAGAACTATGTGAATATAGCCATCAAACACCCACACGATTCAACGTACACTTTCCTATATTCAAAAATATTGTAAAATTGATAGAAAATTCCCCGAGGGTTGCATCGTTGTGCCGTATATCTCAAATAAATCACGAAGGCACGAATAAAGTGCCAAAATACTCATATTTTTCTAGCCATCTCTAGAACTATGTGTTAATGGCCATCAAACACCCACACGATTCAACGTACACTTTCCGATATTCAAAAATATTGTAAAATTGATAGAAAATTCCCCGAGGGTTGCATCGTTGTGCCGTATATCTCAAATAAATCACGAAGGCACGAATAAAGTGCCAAAATACTCATATTTTTCTAGCCATCTCTAGAACTATGTGTTAATGGCCATCAAACAGCCACACGATTCAACGTACACTTTCCTATATTCACAAATATTGTAAAATTGATAGAAAATTCCCCGAGGGTTGCATCGATGTGCCGTATATCCCAAATAAATCACGAAGGCACGGATAAAATGCCAGAATACTCATATTTTTCTAGCGATCTCTAGAAATATGTGTTAATGGCCATCAAACACCCACACGATTCAACGTACACTTTCCGATATTCAAAAATATTGTAAAATTGATAGAAAATTCCCCGAGGGTTGCATCGATATGCCGTATATCTCAAATAAATCACGAAGGCACGGATAAAATGCCAGAATACTCATATTTTTCTAGCCATCTCTAGAACTATGTGTTAATGGCCATCAAACAGCCACACGATTCAACGTACACTTTCCGATATTCTTAAATATTGTAAAATTGATAGAAAATTCCCCGAGGGTTGCATCGATGTGCCGTATATCTCAAATAAATCACGAAGGCACGAATAAAGTGCCAGAATACTCATATTTTTCTAGCCATCTCTAGAACTATGTGTTAATGGCCATAAAACAGCCACACAATTCAACGTACACTTTCCTATATTCACAAATATTGTAAAATTGATAGAAAATTCCCCGAGGGTTGCATCGATATGCCGTATATCTCAAATAAATCACGAAGGCACGAATAAAGTGCCAGAATACTCATATTTTTCTAGCCATCTCTAGAACTATGTGTTAATGGCCATCAAACAGCCACACGATTCAACGTACACTTTCCTATATTCACAAATATTGTAAAATTGATAGAAAATTCCCCGAGGGTTGCATCGATATGCCGTATATCTCAAATAAATCACGAAGGCACGGATAAAATGCCAGAATACTCATATTTTTCTAGCCATCTCTAGAAGTATGTGTTAATGGCCATCAAACACCCACACGATTCAACGTACACTTTCCTATATTCAAAAATATTGTAAAATTGATAGAAAATTCCCCGAGGGTTGCATCGTTGTGCCGTATATCTCAAATAAATCACGAAGGCACGAATAAAGTGCCAGAATACTCATATTTTTCTAGCCATCTCTAGAACTATGTGTTAATGGCCATCAAACAGCCACACGATTCAACGTACACTTTCCTATATTCACAAATATTGTAAAATTGATAGAAAATTCCCCGAGGGTTGCATCGATATGCCGTATATCTCAAATAAATCACGAAGGCACGAATAAAGTGACAGAATACTCATATTTTTCTAGCCATCTCTAGAACTATGTGTTAATGGCCATCAAACACCCACACGATTCAACGTACACTTTCCGATATTCAAAAATATTGTAAAATTGATAGAAAATTCCCCGAGGGTTGCATCGATGTGCCGTATATCTCAAATAAATCACGAAGGCACGGATAAAATGCCAGAATACTCATATTTTTCTAGCCATCTCTAGAACTATGTGTTAATGGCCATCAAACAGCCACACGATTCAACGTACACTTTCCTATATTCACAAATATTGTAAAATTGATAGAAAATTCCCCGAGGGTTGCATCGATATGCCGTATATCTCAAATAAATCACGAAGGCACGAATAAAGTGACAGAATACTCATATTTTTCTAGCCATCTCTAGAACTATGTGTTAATGGCCATCAAACACCCACACGATTCAACGTACACTTTCCGATATTCAAAAATATTGTAAAATTGATAGAAAATTCCCCGAGGGTTGCATCGATATGCCGTATATCTCAAATAAATCACGAAGGCACGAATAAAGTGACAGAATACTCATATTTTTCTAGCCATCTCTAGAACTATGTGTTAATGGCCATCAAACACCCACACGATTCAACGTACACTTTCCGATATTCAAAAATATTGTAAAATTGATAGAAAATTCCCCGAGGGTTGCATCGTTGTGCCGTATATCTCAAATAAATCACGAAGGCACGAATAAAGTGCCAAAATACTCATATTTTTCTAGCCATCTCTAGAACTATGTGTTAATGGCCATCAAACACCCACACGATTCAACGTACACTTTCCGATATTCAAAAATATTGTAAAATTGATAGAAAATTCCCCGAGGGTTGCATCGTTGTGCCGTATATCTCAAATAAATCACGAAGGCACGAATAAAGTGCCAAAATACTCATATTTTTCTAGCCATCTCTAGAACTATGTGTTAATGGCCATCAAACAGCCACACGATTCAACGTACACTTTCCTATATTCACAAATATTGTAAAATTGATAGAAAATTCCCCGAGGGTTGCATCGATGTGCCGTATATCTCAAATAAATCACGAAGGCACGGATAAAATGCCAGAATACTCATATTTTTCTAGCCATCTCTAGAACTATGTGTTAATGGCCATCAAACAGCCACACGATTCAACGTACACTTTCCGATATTCACAAATATTGTAAAATTGATAGAAAATTCCCCGAGGGTTGCATCGATATGCCGTATATCTCAAATAAATCACGAAAGCACGGATAAAATGCCAGAATACTCATATTTTTCTAGCCATCTCTAGAACTATGTGTTAATGGCCATCAAACAGCCACACGATTCAACGTACACTTTCCTATATTCACAAATATTGTAAAATTGATAGAAAATTCCCCGAGGGTTGCATCGATGTGCCGTATATCTCAAATAAATCACGAAGGCACGGATAAAATGCCAGAATACTCATATTTTTCTAGCCATCTCTAGAACTATGTGTTAATGGCCATCAAACAGCCACACGATTCAACGTACACTTTCCTATATTCACAAATATTGTAAAATTGATAGAAAATTCCCCGAGGGTTGCATCGATATGCCGTATATCTCAAATAAATCACGAAGGCACGGATAAAATGCCAGAATACTCATATTTTTCTAGCCATCTCTAGAACTATGTGTTAATGGCCATCAAACAGCCACACGATTCAACGTACACTTTCCTATATTCACAAATATTGTAAAATTGATAGAAAATTCCCCGAGGGTTGCATCGATGTGCCGTATATCTCAAATAAATCACGAAGGCACGGATAAAATGCCAGAATACTCATATTTTTCTAGCCATCTCTAGAACTATGTGTTAATGGCCATCAAACAGCCACACGATTCAACGTACACTTTCCGATATTCTCAAATATTGTAAAATTGATAGAAAATTCCCCGAGGGTTGCATCGATGTGCCGTATATCTCAAATAAATCACAAAGGCACGAATAAAGTGCCAGAATACTCATATTTTTCTAGCCATCTCTAGAACTATGTGTTAATGGCCATCAAACAGCCACACGATTCAACGTACACTTTCCGATATTCTCAAATATTGTAAAATTGATAGAAAACTCCCCGAGGGTTGCATCGATGTGCCGTATATCTCAAATAAATCACGAAGGCACGGATAAAATGCCAGAATACTCATATTTTTCTAGCCATCTCTAGAACTATGTGTTAATGGCCATCAAACAGCCACACGATTCAACGTACACTTTCCTATATTCTCAAATATTGTAAAATTGATAGAAAATTCCCCGAGGGTTGCATCGATGTGCCGTATATCTCAAATAAATCACGAAGGCACGGATAAAATGCCAGATTACTCATATTTTTCTAGCCATCTCTAGAACTATGTGTTAATGGCCATCAAACAGCCACACGATTCAACGTACACTTTCCTATATTCACAAATATTGTAAAATTGATAGAAAATTCCCCGAGGGTTGCATCGATATGCCGTATATCTCAAATAAATCACGAAGGCACGGATAAAATGCCAGAATACTCATATTTTTCTAGCCATCTCTAGAACTATGTGTTAATGGCCATCAAACAGCCACACGATTCAACGTACACTTTCCGATATTCACAAATATTGTAAAATTAATAGAAAATTCCCCGAGGGTTGCATCGATATGCCGTATATCTCAAATAAATCACGAAAGCACGGATAAAATGCCAGAATACTCATATTTTTCTAGCCATCTCTAGAACTATGTGTTAATGGCCATCAAACAGCCACACGATTCAACGTACACTTTCCTATATTCACAAATATTGTAAAATTGATAGAAAATTCCCCGAGGGTTGCATCGATGTGCCGTATATCTCAAATAAATCACGAAGGCACGGATAAAATGCCAGAATACTCATATTTTTCTAGCCATGTCTAGAACTATGTGTTAATGGCCATCAAACAGCCACACGATTCAACGTACACTTTCCTATATTCACAAATATTGTAAAATTGATAGAAAATTCCCCGAGGGTTGCATCGATGTGCCGTATATCTCAAATAAATCACGAAGGCACGAATAAAGTGCCAGAATACTCATATTTTTCTAGCCATCTCTAGAATTATGTGTTAATGGTCATCAAAGTGTACTTTTTTATCTGTACGAGTTATATTTTAAAATCCTTGTTAATTCAAAACCATAAAGATTTATTTTATTCAAAAATATTCATATTCATTCAATAATTTATTTAAAATACTCACATAGATTTAAATTTGAAAAATTAATTAATAAAATTCACTCTAAATTATTTATTGAAGGTACTTATTGATATTTTAACTCTTCGTAATTTTTTTTAACTCTATTTTTTTGTTTTTAAGTTTAAAAAGTGGGATATAAAATAAAAAAACTATAATTGCAACCCTACTACATTTTTTCTGTGTACAACTACATTTTTTGTTAAATTGTGTAACTACATTTTTATTTTTTGTTAATTTGTGTAGCTACACTTTTGATAAATGTTAAATACTTCACACCGGTGGCTGAATAGATTAAATGTTAAGCAGAGATACGACGCCCCTACGTGGGCTAATATCCCATCTTCTTTGGAACTTGGTCATAGATGATCTGTTATTAAGCCTGGAAGGGTGCGAATTTAAATCTACGGTAAATATCCTTGCACATTAAGAAAACGCTTGCAAAGTGCTCTTGGCATTCTCTTCAATTGTGTTAACAGTTGCGGTTTGAATGTGAATCCACACAAAACTGTTTTTATATGATTTTTAAGTGTTGTTGAACATAACCAATTCACGTGATGCTCTAGAGTCTAGATATTCCTTTATTTAAATTTCTTAAAAATTTAAACAGGTATAAGCATAACAAATATTTTAATCTCTAAAATATGAAACTCAAATTTCTTTTTCAGAACCAAAGATGTTCAGAGTTGGAGGGAAGGAAGATTTGGAACTGAAAAATTATAAACTAGAACGCCATCTCAGCGTTTTACATTTTCAAGAAAAGGACGTCTAGCAAAAAAAATTCGATATCGACGTTTGAGTCCAAAACATATTTTCTCAATTTACCAGCGTGTTTTGGTTCTCTCGAATTTACTTTATTTTTTTATTTGTATATTATGCTCACTAATAGCGTTTTCTCTTGTATAAAAATCTTTATCCAGTTTTGATCTAAAATGGCTTCTTTGTTAACAATTTTTGTCTTTTTACTTTTTGATTCTGGATCAAAAATAAAATCCAAAAAATTTGTTGGATTATTTTTGACGTTTACTCACACAATATCACAATATGTGTGAGTAAACGTCAAAAAAAATCCAACAAATTTTTTGGATTTTATTTTTGATCCAGAATCAAAAAATAAAAAGACAAAAATGTAAACAAAGAAACCATTTTGTATCAAAAATGGATCAAGATTTTTGTCCCAGAAAAAACTCTATAATTGATATTGTAGCTGAGAAATAGGTGCATAGAGAGAGCACAAAACAAAATTGGCGCACCAGCTCGTTTTGGTTCTCGTATTTATTTTATTTTTATTTCGTTGTACATATATTCTTGGGAGTTGCATGTTTCTATATAGTGCGACCCCAAAAACATCTTCGAAGTTAAAACTTCATCTAAATGTACAAAGATTTAATGATGTGCAGACTAAAGGAGACCCCGGTGGCAAAGTGGTTAGCATGCTTGCTCCAGCGACCGGAGGTCCCGGGTTCGATTCCCGGTGGTGACAAGGAAAAAACTTCACGGCTGGTTTAGGATCAATGAATCAATCACTCATTATCCGAAATGAAAATATGATTATGAAACCTCATTTGAGGCGGCCAAATCCCTTGATGGGATGTAGTGCCAGAGAGAGAGAGAGAGACTAAAGGAGGTAGATATAGGTGTATAGAATTTAAAAATTATTCCTATATTTCTGCGGTCCAAAGGCGTATAGAAACTTGTATATTAATTTTCATTTACCAACCATTCAAACCCTTACACTGATCACAGGACATTTTTAGCGCTCGCCTGGTTTTCAATATTTCGTTTTTGATGCTATAAAATTGAAAGTTGATAAATTTAGCATATTAGAGAGACTGTATGGTTTGCTTTGATGAAATGTCAATTAAGTTGTAACGGAACGTCTTCAGAAAGTTGAATTTTCGCTCCGTTAACAGAAAATGAAATCTATATACCGGTAACAGCAGCACATTTGCCAAGCTAGGTGGAGTCGGTGGGTAAGGTTCTTGTTAACAGCTATTGCTCGTGAAGTGCTGCTCATTATGTCTTAAACTTAAAGACACATGATTGTTGTTCGACCAGATTAATTACGAAAAGACATGATATGCATTCCCATGCCGGACACAAAACTAAGAAATGAGAAGTTATTTATGATATCGATAACAGAAAAATAATACACAGAGAATTACCATTACTTGAAAATAATTATTGGTATAAATGACTAATTGATCATACAGTTTTAATAAATAAGAATGTTAAACTTTTATTTACTCATCAATGACGCGTTAAAATATGGCGGTTAAGAATTCGATATCCATTGATTAATAAATTAGGATCCGCGGTCCAGGTTAACTACTACGGGTGGCTGAGACCAAGTGTTACCAAATGAAAACGCTGTAATTTTTTTAATTTTGATTATTTTTTATTGAAATTTCGTGGAATATGTTGAAAACATATTACATTTTATGAAAAACATGTTACTGCTCGATATGACCTCCTTTGGCTCTGATTATTTGATTCAGTCTTCCATAGAAAGCATTGCATGCTGACCGAACGTGGGCTTGCGGAATTTTATTCCATTCTCGAACAAGAGCTGACTTCAATGCATCAACACTTTCGTATTTTTTAGTGGACACCTTACTCTCCAAAATGGACCATATGGAGAAATCCATGGGATTCAAGTCTGGTGAATATGGTGGCCATTCTTTCGACGAAATCAGCCGCGGAACGCAATTTTGTAAAAATTGCTGTGTAGCTCGAGCTTTGTGTGACGGTGCCGAGTCCTGTTGGAATGTCCAACGGTTCGTACCAAAGTGTTTACGTGCCCAAGGTAGCAAAGCATCGTTTAGGATCTTTTGGCGGTACACCTCTTGGTTTACCTTGACTCCATGTTCGATGAAAACCAGAGGAGTGCGTCCATCTGCAGTCATTGCAGCCCAAACCATAACATACTGTTGAATGGTGAAAATTTTCTCATCAGATAAGACAATTTTTGGAATCTCATCACGTTCGGTCAGCATGCAATGTTTTCTATGGAAGACTGAATCAAATAATCAGAGCCAAAGAAAGGAGGTCATATCGAGCAGTAACAAGTTTTTCATAAATTGTAATATGTTTTCAACATATTCTACGAAATTTCAATAAAAAATAATCAAAATTAAAAAAATTACAGCGTTTTCATTTGGTAACACTTGGTCTCAGCCACCCTGTACTAACGAGAGACTATATATTATACAGTACTATAATAACGTATATACTATAATTATATTACCTTGATATACATATCTCAGTAATGGTAAATAAATCTTAATAAATAATGTAAAAATAAAGTTATAAAATAAATTATATAGTTGATATTATTATGAGTTAATTAATATAAATTAAATAACAAAAAAAAATAACTTAGGGGTGATGCAACGGTAGTGCATTGGCAGTTATGGTGATTGGCGGCGAACAGGTTACATTTTTATATGTGGTTTTGCTTTTGTTTCATACGTCCATGCTCTCGTTAAATATTACAGTAAAAACCCACTTATTGCATTGCATGTTCATATAACGCAATAATTTGCATAATGCAACTACACACACAACCTAATTCACATAACGCAACATTTTTGTTTTGTCCTTCGTTTCTCTTCTCTACGAATTAAACCTGAACCTGTCAAAACTTAAGAGCTTAAGTTGTGCACCGTTTGGACCACTTAGGGGAGCGGTACGACCACCAAAATTTTAGAGGTCAGTTGTTTATTTGTGACGAGAAGCCTATACAATTTTGGTGATTGTAGCACTAACCGAAGTGGTACAACCGGCGTGTAACTTAAGCTCTTAAGTCGTAACTCGTTGAGGCATTAGTATAATAACCAAAAATATAAAAATGAGTATATGTACTTGTGAAGTGAGAATAATTTTACTATGTATACATGCATACTATTTATTCAAAATTTAAGTTAAAACAAAACATTTAAAATGGTATACCGTATTCACAAAACACATAATTATTCAATTACCGCATAACTTTTGAGTAAATGGATTCAGAAAAAATGCAATAAGTGAATATTTACTGTATTCCGTTTGCGTACGAAGGTCCGTTTGCGTACGTTTTTTTACGCGGCAAAATAAAAATAGAACCGTCGTGGAGAATCCGGTAAATCAGTTCGCAAGCAGGGGCGGTATGTTGTACTATCACTTCGAATCGAAATTGGAAAAAAGTCGAACGGTATGTTGTATCATTTTCGAAAAGCAAAAATGATACAACTTTCACTTTCGACTTTTTTGAATTTCGACTTTTTTCGATTCGAAGTGATGGTACAACCATCACTCACCCCCGTTGTCACCCTCGTTAGCTTAGTAAGTAGAGTGCTTGCTCTGTTATTCGGGGGTCCCGGGTTCGATTCCTTCTGGTGACCAGTAAAAAAGTTGCGACTGGGTGTTTTTAACGTGTCATATGTTATTTATAAATGTTCGTCCACTTTCAAATTTTCAGATTTACAGCCATAGTAGTTACGGCTTTGTCCTTAATATTTACAACATACCGCCCCAAGGAAATTCGAAAAAAGTCGAATGGCGGTATGTTGTACCATTTTCGAAAAGCAAAAATGATACAACTTTCACTTTTTCGATTCGACTTTTTTGAATTCGACTTTTTTCGATTCGAAGTGATGTCACAACATACCGCCGCTGATTTCTTTTTTAGACTAAAGTGGGAACTATAGACAGAATAAAAAATGTAACGTAAGAGAGTGAGAGATAGGATTTATATGTATTCGACCCACGATAAACAAACACAAAGAGGTGAAATATTCCCATGTTTCATTTTCGTCGTTTTGTGCACATTACGTCACTTGTAGTCAACAAAACGTTGACAAAACGTTAATTGTTTAAATAAATCTGCAATAAACGTATTTTTTAAACGAATTTTTTTAATTTTGTTAAAAACAGTTTAACTGACCACTTTTTTATGGTTTACCCTTTATGTTTCATTTTATGGTCGAAATATTTTAGGAAATAAAAAAGGATAGAATAATTATGTGAATATAACATAAAACTATAAAATTGTTAATAACAAAATATTATGTATCTGTCTGTAGCTATTATGCAATAATTGTAACGTCTAAATATCTGTATATATATGAATAAATTCAGCTCACAAGTTATTGTTAACTTATGTTTTTTCGATTTATAATTTTCAAAAATATTCGTGGTCTTAAGAATTCATTTATTTAAATCATGCACTTTAAATTACAAATTAAAATTAAATCTCGATGTTATTTTAATAAAAAAAAGTTGTTTACTTTTAACTGAACATCAGAAAATAAATATAAAAAAAATCTTCAACTATACTTATCAAACTTAAATAGGTTTTTTATTAAAAAAAAACAAATACAGTTATTATCCATTTATTTAAAAAAAATAATCAAAAAAACCGAAATCACATGTTTGTTGGCTACAAGTGACGTCACATTAACATGCGCAATATTTCACCTTGTTCTCCATCGTGTACACGACCATACTCAGAATAAGAAACATAAAAACTATAATAGAAATCGCGTTTTATTTTCGTTCAATTTTGCTGTCACTTAAAAAGAATAGCCGAGCGAAAATGTTCGTCCAGTGGCACTACTCGGGTAATTCCCGCGGAATAATAATTTTTAAAGCACTTATTCCCCAAACTAATTTTTCCCAAATATCTGTTCCCCGTTTACTAAAAGTTTATTCTGGTAAATTGGGAATAAATATCTATGGAAAGGAGATTTAGTTACAGTGTTTACCAGGAGTCACTATATAATCTGTCATAATTAAATCATTTTTGTTGTTTATGGAAAATAAATTGTGTGTAGATATTATTTAATTAAAAATTATTCGAAGAACATAAGCTTATTTTGATGACGATATCGAGGAAAGACGATATAACTTAAGAATTGAAAGCCAAGACTTGCGATGCTCAATCGATCCTTTTGATTTATATAAGAATGAATTCATTAAATTATATAGAATGCCTCAAGATGTAGCTTTGGACTTATTAAATTTAATTGCACCACATATGTAAGTTACGCTGATAGTAAAACTATGAAGGATGATGGCAGTACTGAGTTTTTTAGCGGAAGGTACATTAATCATTATTTCATTAAATATATCTTTTAAATAAAATTAATGTAATTACAGGAACATTTCAAAAGAAAATTGGGCTAAGCTTTTTATCGTGTATGTCACAATCGACGGATTTTGTAGTATAGTGATGATTTAATGAAAATTTACATTAAATTTCCGCAAACCATGTCAGAAATTAATCAGATTAAATTTCAGTAAGTACATTTTACTAATATTTAGATTTACATTTACACGACGGCAATTTACATTCTCATATTATTATAAAACAATTATTTTCAGGTTTTATGAAAAATTCAACTGGCCTGGGATAATAGGTTGCACAGACTGCACCCATGTGTCATTTTCCGACCAGCTAAACGCATTGAACATGTGTATTTAAATTGCCATCATTATCATTCGATAAATGTTCAGTTGGTAAGTGTTAAGTATTACTTGGGATTAGAAATACTTCCAAATAAAATATTTGCTTTCCAGATTTGTGATTTGATTATAATCTACAAACACTTGGCGTTAATTCATCATGCGGTGGTTCCAATCATGATGCTACAATATGGCGAAAGTCACTGATAAAGGCACATCTTTGTGGTTGTTAGGTATACGAATATAAAAATAATTCATTTATTTAATTTATTAAAATTATATTCACAGCTTCTTTTCTTTTAATAATAATAATAATTTAATAATAAAAATAACAATCAATATGAGTCAATCCTCTTTTAAGTATATAGTTTCTAAATATTCTGGTGATGTACTCGTAATAGCTAGGATTTCTGTTAATGGAAATAAAATTTAAATTAATATACTTGTATTGATAGATAACAAATAAACGATTAATTGCATTTAATTTTTTTTATTATTTAAGGTGACAGTGGTTATCCACTTCAACCATGGTTGCAGTGATGCCAGATGTAGGGATAAATCCCTACTTGTAGGGAAATTTTAACGAAAAATTACAGTGTAGGGAAAAAGGGACAGATTTTTATTCATACGTAAAATGTAGGGATTTTTGATATTTTAGATATTTTATGAACATTTTGTTTAAAAGAAGTAAGAAAAAGCGTAATTACATAAAGCTAGTTACTTAAATACAAAAATCATTAACATTTTATTTTATGTTCTGTTGAATCGTGCCTTGCCTTTAGGGTTACAAACGATCGTTATTCGTTACTTCAAATGTCAAACCGAACGGTAGCTTCGTAGCCATCATAAATCGCAATTTATTCGCAATAATACCGATGTATGTATATGATTTGATTCGATTTTTTAAATTTATTTTTTTAATAATATTCGAATGTGCTTATATGTGACACAAAAGACGCTCGTCAGTTATTATTTATTATTCATATTATTTTAATTAATGTACCTAGATAAAAATTAATATTAATTTTTTATTGGAATAAAAATGAAATTCTTTATTTACTTAATACAGCAGTTTTTATTTCATGATGTTTTATTTCATAATTTCTCAGAAAAATCAAAATTATAGATAAATAACGGCTTCGAACCAATATTAAAAAAATTATCGGCTTCGAACCAATATTTAAATATTTAAAAAATGGGGCGTAGGGAAAATGTAGGGATTTTTTTTAATGTTTGTAGGGAAATAATAATTTTTGACCTGGCATCACTGCATGGTTGATGATTCCAATTTTCAATCCGAGAAACCAGTTTGAAGAGCGATACAACATTGTGATTTCACGTTATGTTTATTCCACCTTCTATACTTCCGGTTCCCTCACAAGCTTCCTTTTGTATTACTTTTAAATTACGTTCGTCTATCGGGCTCAACTGATTTGGTCTTTTTGAAGGGCCCACCAATCCTAAACCAGTTCGGTTATCGAATTATTTTAATGAAGACCACTCGCCCCGTGTGTATTTTCTAGAAACAATTAAATTTCAGCGGCATATAAACAAGCGTAAATGTAATTATCTACTACTTCATATCGATCCAGCCTTGTCTACATTTCTCACTATCCTTATTGGCCCCAACAAGCGAATTTAATTTGCCGGCAATTTGTATCCAATGTTCCCGGTTACTACCTTAGCAGTTTTTGCTATCAAATCAACGATAATCAATATAACTATCATGATCAATAATATTAAAATGCCGCTCATTAGGAGTAAATAATTACCAATCATTCGCTAGATCAATATTTTGCTCCATTAATTCCACCACAAAATTTTGAAAAATGCCGTTTTGAAAAATGTCTTTTTAAAAAATGTTGTTTTAAGAAATGCCGTTTTGAAAAATGCCGTTTTGTACTTATGTCGTTTTGAAACATGCAATTTTGAAAAATGCCGATTTAAAAAATTCCATTTTGTAAAATGTCCTTTTAAAAAATGCAGTTTAGAAAAATGCCGTTTTGAAAAATACAGTTTAGAAAAATGCCGTTTTGAAATATGCAGTTTTGAAAAATGCAATTTTGTACCTTATGCCGTTTTGTACCTTATGCAGTTTGAAATATGCAGTTTTGAGAAATGTCGTTTTAAAAAATGTCATTTTAAAATATGCAATTTCGACCTGGACCCATATTTACACATACGAGTATGGCGACGAATTATATTAATTTGATGCTACTTAGCAACAGTGGGCGAAGTGCAACGGAAATACCTACTAAAATGTATCGAATATTGCAGCAACGATGGAACCAAACGTTTTATGATGTAATTTACAGGTACAAAAAAATTCTGGTAATGATTAGTATTTGTGACATTCGTTACATTTTAGTAGGAGTTTCGGTTGTACTCTGCACAGTATTCCAAAATATATAAATGCGTCAATTAAATGTTTATTATACCTTATTCTTAAAAAACAGTCCGTTTGGCTGATCTTGGACAAGACCATTAAAAAGGAAAAACCGCAATCAAAATTGTAGTGACGACGAAAGCTAGCAACGCTATATATCTTGAAACTTATATCTTTGAAATTAATTTTTTCCAGATTTCGGAATATATTCCGCCTACAAAATAAATTTATTTTAAATGAAATGATATAACGTTTAAAACCTTATTTCACCAAAGTTCGACATCTATATAGCCCAGTCGGATTGACTATTCTGAATAAATCTTCATACTTAACATTTGTAAGTTGTATTAATTGCGAGATTCTTGCGAAGTTTAGTGGAAATCTGTGTACCAGAAGTGGCAGCTTCCACGGGGGCTTTTTCAATTTCTTCACTGATGTTAAAAAGTTATAGATTTAATTATTAAGTTTTCAACAAGGGTTGATTTTGTTGATTTTCTGAAATTTACGCAGGAGTTATGATTTTTGATTGTGCAAGACAGTTTTACCAAAAGAAAAGTAACTTTAATTTTTCGCTTTAGAAATCAAGTGGGGTGTATTCGAGATCTATGTATACATTCGTGGTAAAAAAAAAGTCTGGTGTTGGCCACAACATATTCACCACTCTAAATGTTTACAAGTTTTTCTGCATCAATGCACTTTGTGCCAATAATATTTGCCACGGAGACGCCGGCGTTCTTGCGTAATGTTTACAAAAAATGTCAACAAAAGTTTCCTTTATATAATATACTCGTAAATGTTAGGAACATGATTACTTATAACTCGTATTATGAAATTTTACTGGAAATAAAATAATAAATTTTAATTTTCATCCCAAGCTTCTTTCTTTTATTGCACCAATTTTAAAAATTCATAAAATTAATTCATAAAAATAACAATCGTTAAATAATCCAAACGTAATCATTTATTAAATTTGGTTATGCAACCAGTTCCAACTTATTATTTTAAAACAAAAAATCTATATACATACATATATGGAAATGTAAATCTAAAAACTGATTCTATTTCCTGCCAATCAAATTAGATTTTTCATTTTGAATTAATATTAGTGAACTATTTCCATGTTCCGGGAAATCGCTTAAATAAGTGAAATAATCCCACCAACCAACTAAGTTAAAATTATTCATTCGATGAATTTTTCGTAATCAGCAATAACTTTAAGGATCAAATATCCAGATATCATTACATAAGTCAATCATCTGTTCAACCGCTAAGAAATATTAAAGAATTTAAGATTTATTTAATTTGCCCATATTTCATACTTAAATCGTTAAAAAAATTTGCTACCTGCCTTTTAATATTATTAATGTATATTACATCTTGTAATTTGTATGTTATATTAATTATCGTTTATATATTAGCATTAGAATAAATTGCAGTCGAGAGTACACGATCAACGTAAAAAATAAGAAGAAACAAAATAAGAATTTAAAATTTCGTTGTTCTGTTTAAAGGGAAAATAATTTAATTCCTCGGAAAAAATAATTTTGTAGAAACAATACATTTATAATATTGAACGTTTTTAAATAAAAGTTTATTGCACATACATCATAAGAAAAAATAAAAAAATATTTTCATAACATTCATTCATTTAAAAAGCAAAACCAATCGATGCAAGAAGAAATAAATAAAAAAGTGCAACGCTGAACTAGTTTACGTCATCGACGGTATTCCACACTATAAAACAAAAATGTCTAGTTCATAAACTAGTTCAAGGCCGATTTTGTTCATATGCGTTTTTAAAATACACACTCATAAGGATAAGATAAAATTAGCACACGTATGCTTCGCTTCCTTAGTTTTAAAATTAAAAAATTATAATCTACATATTTATTATCCGTACTATCAATTATCCACGGATTAACAAATTATCGCTTAATAATACGAATAACAATGTTGCATATAACTCGAATAAAATTATTTTGATTAAATTTAAAACAATAATAATAAGTCTTATTTACAAAAACTTCATTTTAATGGAGTCTCTCGTATCATAAAATATCACATAAGGTGGTACATAGGGAATATACGACACAAAACATAATTTTGTTTTAAAAGGACACAAAACAAAAAAATAATATTTTACGAAAAGTAAAAACCATTGATAAAATTCAAAGTTGATCTTGCTTCTTGTTTACGTTTTTATTCAAGTCTGTATGTAAATACTTCAACATGTGCATCCAGCATGTGCAAATCATCGAAAATAAAGATCGATAAAAAAAATTTAAACTCATAAAGTTAAAATACTACAGAGTGAATGATAGCAGCTGTCAAGTGAGTCAAATTCGGAGGGTAAAAGAGAAAGCATATAAATCAACGGGTCGTATTTAGAATTTGCTCGATTGAAATTTAAAACTTCTCAAATTCCCAATTATTTTTATTCGAATATAGTACGCATTAATTGTTTTTATTTTCGATAAAAAAATTATACTTATAATATTCCAAAATAAAAAATAATTATGAATAGAAAAACACGTAGAATATGTACGTAGTAATAAGAGAAATGCGACACTGGTAATATAACATATGTTTACAAACACACACACAAAATGAAAAACCCCACACCGAAATCAAAATTGTTTACTTAATTTTCTCTGATTTATAAATTAAATAATGGATAAATTTATCACAAATCACTTTTTTCTTAACATAATTTACATTTTATTTTATATAAACACTTAGTAAACTTACTGATGGTAAGATACGCCTTTTTGAAATCTTTTAGGCGTATTTTTACAATTTTTGACAATACACTTCATTTCAATAACAAGTTTATAATTTTTTTTATCAAATAATGCACACCACACACTACTATATAAACCAACTAAATATTTTATAATATTTTTATTATTTTAATTAATAATTTTAAAATCACTAAATTAAGTCGTCATCATAGGTTGTCACTGCGCACATAAATAAACATCTGATTTGGGGTTTTTCGTTTTGAAATATGAGTAAGCCATATGCTTTTTTATATAACCATCCTTCACCAACGTGCCTCAAATGAAATAGCAAATATTATATGCTTCTTTATATGGGGGAAAAAACATTTCTACTCTGTGTAGTATAACTCTATTTTTAAACTTCGTAAAATTTTGTTTATTAAACGTATAGATGTCTCGCAAAATTGTTGTCTTAGCTAAACTTTTTTAATGAAAAAAGTGTCCGCATAGTGAGGTTACTGTGCATTGGATCCCTCTTTAAAAAAAAAAATTGGCGAAAAAATTTATATGAGATGGGTGATGCAACGGTAGTGCATTGGCAGTTATGGTGATTGGCGGCGAACAGGTTACATTTTTATATGTGGTTTTGCTTTTGTTTCATACGTCCATGCTCTCGTTAAATATTACAGTAAAAACCCACTTATTGCATTGCATGTTCATATAACGCAATAATTTGCATAATGCAACTACACACACAACCTAATTCACATAACGCAACATTTTTGTTTTGTCCTTCGTTTCTCTTCTCTACGAATTAAACCTGAACCTGTCAAAACTTAAGAGCTTAAGTTGTGCACCGTTTGGACCACTTAGGGGAGCGGTACGACCACCAAAATTTTAGAGGTCAGTTGTTTATTTGTGACGAGAAGCCTATACAATTTTGGTGATTGTAGCACTAACCGAAGTGGTACAACCGGCGTGTAACTTAAGCTCTTAAGTCGTAACTCGTTGAGGCATTAGTATAATAACCAAAAATATAAAAATGAGTATATGTACTTGTGAAGTGAGAATAATTTTACTATGTATACATGCATACTATTTATTCAAAATTTAAGTTAAAACAAAACATTTAAAATGGTATACCGTATTCACAAAACACATAATTATTCAATTACCGCATAACTTTTGAGAAAATGGATTCAGAAAAAATGCAATAAGTGAATATTTACTGTATTCCGTTTGCGTACGAAGGTCCGTTTGCGTACGTTTTTTTACGCGGCAAAATAAAAATAGAACCGTCGTGGAGAATCCGGTAAATCAGTTCGCAAGCAGGGGCGGTATGTTGTACTATCACTTCGAATCGAAATTGGAAAAAAGTCGAACGGTATGTTGTATCATTTTCGAAAAGCAAAAATGATACAACTTTCACTTTCGACTTTTTTGAATTTCGACTTTTTTCGATTCGAAGTGATGGTACAACCATCACTCACCCCCGTTGTCACCCTCGTTAGCTTAGTAAGTAGAGTGCTTGCTCTGTTATTCGGGGGTCCCGGGTTCGATTCCTTCTGGTGACCAGTAAAAAAGTTGCGACTGGGTGTTTTTAACGTGTCATATGTTATTTATAAATGTTCGTCCACTTTCAAATTTTCAGATTTACAGCCATAGTAGTTACGGCTTTGTCCTTAATATTTACAACATACCGCCCCAAGGAAATTCGAAAAAAGTCGAATGGCGGTATGTTGTACCATTTTCGAAAAGCAAAAATGATACAACTTTCACTTTTTCGATTCGACTTTTTTGAATTCGACTTTTTTCGATTCGAAGTGATGTCACAACATACCGCCGCTGATTTCTTTTTTAGACTAAAGTGGGAACTATAGACAGAATAAAAAATGTAACGTAAGAGAGTGAGAGATAGGATTTATATGTATTCGACCCACGATAAACAAACACAAAGAGGTGAAATATTCCCATGTTTCATTTTCGTCGTTTTGTGCACATTACGTCACTTGTAGTCAACAAAACGTTGACAAAACGTTAATTGTTTAAATAAATCTGCAATAAACGTATTTTTTAAACGAATTTTTTTAATTTTGTTAAAAACAGTTTAACTGACCACTTTTTTATGGTTTACCCTTTATGTTTCATTTTATGGTCGAAATATTTTAGGAAATAAAAAAGGATAGAATAATTATGTGAATATAACATAAAACTATAAAATTGTTAATAACAAAATATTATGTATCTGTCTGTAGCTATTATGCAATAATTGTAACGTCTAAATATCTGTATATATATGAATAAATTCAGCTCACAAGTTATTGTTAACTTATGTTTTTTCGATTTATAATTTTCAAAAATATTCGTGGTCTTAAGAATTCATTTATTTAAATCATGCACTTTAAATTACAAATTAAAATTAAATCTCGATGTTATTTTAATAAAAAAAAGTTGTTTACTTTTAACTGAACATCAGAAAATAAATATAAAAAAAATCTTCAACTATACTTATCAAACTTAAATAGGTTTTTTATTAAAAAAAAACAAATACAGTTATTATCCATTTATTTAAAAAAAATAATCAAAAAAACCGAAATCACATGTTTGTTGGCTACAAGTGACGTCACATTAACATGCGCAATATTTCACCTTGTTCTCCATCGTGTACACGACCATACTCAGAATAAGAAACATAAAAACTATAATAGAAATCGCGTTTTATTTTCGTTCAATTTTGCTGTCACTTAAAAAGAATAGCCGAGCGAAAATGTTCGTCCAGTGGCACTACTCGGGTAATTCCCGCGGAATAATAATTTTTAAAGCACTTATTCCCCAAACTAATTTTTCCCAAATATCTGTTCCCCGTTTACTAAAAGTTTATTCTGGTAAATTGGGAATAAATATCTATGGAAAGGAGATTTAGTTACAGTGTTTACCAGGAGTCACTATATAATCTGTCATAATTAAATCATTTTTGTTGTTTATGGAAAATAAATTGTGTGTAGATATTATTTAATTAAAAATTATTCGAAGAACATAAGCTTATTTTGATGACGATATCGAGGAAAGACGATATAACTTAAGAATTGAAAGCCAAGACTTGCGATGCTCAATCGATCCTTTTGATTTATATAAGAATGAATTCATTAAATTATATAGAATGCCTCAAGATGTAGCTTTGGACTTATTAAATTTAATTGCACCACATATGTAAGTTACGCTGATAGTAAAACTATGAAGGATGATGGCAGTACTGAGTTTTTTAGCGGAAGGTACATTAATCATTATTTCATTAAATATATCTTTTAAATAAAATTAATGTAATTACAGGAACATTTCAAAAGAAAATTGGGCTAAGCTTTTTATCGTGTATGTCACAATCGACGGATTTTGTAGTATAGTGATGATTTAATGAAAATTTACATTAAATTTCCGCAAACCATGTCAGAAATTAATCAGATTAAATTTCAGTAAGTACATTTTACTAATATTTAGATTTACATTTACACGACGGCAATTTACATTCTCATATTATTATAAAACAATTATTTTCAGGTTTTATGAAAAATTCAACTGGCCTGGGATAATAGGTTGCACAGACTGCACCCATGTGTCATTTTCCGACCAGCTAAACGCATTGAACATGTGTATTTAAATTGCCATCATTATCATTCGATAAATGTTCAGTTGGTAAGTGTTAAGTATTACTTGGGATTAGAAATACTTCCAAATAAAATATTTGCTTTCCAGATTTGTGATTTGATTATAATCTACAAACACTTGGCGTTAATTCATCATGCGGTGGTTCCAATCATGATGCTACAATATGGCGAAAGTCACTGATAAAGGCACATCTTTGTGGTTGTTAGGTATACGAATATAAAAATAATTCATTTATTTAATTTATTAAAATTATATTCACAGCTTCTTTTCTTTTAATAATAATAATAATTTAATAATAAAAATAACAATCAATATGAGTCAATCCTCTTTTAAGTATATAGTTTCTAAATATTCTGGTGATGTACTCGTAATAGCTAGGATTTCTGTTAATGGAAATAAAATTTAAATTAATATACTTGTATTGATAGATAACATATAAACGATTAATTGCATTTAATTTTTTTTATTATTTAAGGTGACAGTGGTTATCCACTTCAACCATGGTTGATGATTCCAATTTTCAATCCGAGAAACGAGTTTGAAGAGCGATACAACATTGTGATTTCACGTTATGTTTATTCCACCTTCTATACTTCCGGTTCCCTCACAAGCTTCCTTTTGTATTACTTTTAAATTACGTTCGTCTATCGGGCTCAACTGATTTGGTCTTTTTGAAGGGCCCACCAATCCTAAACCAGTTCGGTTATCGAATTCTTTTAATGAAGACCACTCGCCCCGTGTGTATTTTCTAGAAACAATTAAATTTCAGCGGCATATAAACAAGCGTAAATGTAATTATCTACTACTTCATATCGATCCAGCCTTGTCTACATTTCTCACTATCCTTATTGGCCCCAACAAGCGAATTTAATTTGCCGGCAATTTGTATCCAATGTTCCCGGTTACTACCTTAGCAGTTTTTGCTATCAAATCAACGATAATCAATATAACTATCATGATCAATAATATTAAAATGCCGCTCATTAGGAGTAAATAATTACCAATCATTCGCTAGATCAATATTTTGCTCCATTAATTCCACCAATAGAAGTTTTTGGTCTTTAGTAATGCTCTTTCCCTAAATGAAAAATATAATTAACACAGTAAAATACCTCATATTCCATGTGATTTGATAATTAATAGACTCACCCACGACTTAGGTGAAAACTTTTTGCAAATTAGAATAATAAAAGTTATTATTTAGCTATGTTACTCCCCAAATACCCAAATGCTTACATAAAACAGAAAACGTCAAAACTGCGGTAATAGGGAATAATTTTTTCCCAACAAACATTTATTCCCAAACGCCAGAATACAGTATGGAGAAAAGAAAATACAAAGTGCTAGAAAAATACAAATTTCTATTCCCCGGGAATTATCTAGTGCCACAGGAATAAAAAACTTAACAATTACAACAACAAAAACTAAATAAAATTGTTACGTTTAATTGTTTTGTTGGTGTTATATGTAATTTACATAAATAAAAAATATTATTGATAATATTTGGATTATATTGTTTTATAAATTTTGTGCACTTAATAAATGCGATGAATAGGTATGAATATTTGTAATTTATAATTATTTAACAAACTTTACTTTGTAATTATGTTATTTTGTTTTCAGATTTGTCATTTGTATTTATGTGCTAAAGCTGTAGAGAATTTACTGGAGCTACAAAACATCCACCCCTTTGCCGATACCGTAATAGAGGAAGAGTTGTAAATAATTATTTTCAAGTAATTATAACATTACTTGTAGTGTAGTCGTGTTTCTTAAAAGTGAAAGCAATAAAACAAGGGATTGAATTTTTTTTTTTTCAGATATCAGGTTGGAAAGAAATATTATTTACAATGGTTAGTAAACGCCTATTGAATAATAATTTAACCGGACTTTTTTTATAAAACCGGGGTCTCTATGTTTAAAATGTGCATTAAAGTGCAAATAATAGCATCGTGTACAAGTCTGAAATTTAAAAATTAAAAGTGGTTAGTTAATCCATAGTGTGAAAACAGTTTAAATTTCGATTTAGGTGAGTTACACGAATGAAATCCGAAAATAGCTAAGTCTCCCAAAAAACCACTAAATTTGTATTTCTCAAATTTAGTTATACTTTTGTTAACGATCCATAAGACCGATCCAAATCAAAAATGCCGCACGTATTTCGAGTTTATATAACTTTTCGTTTTGAATTTCAGAATCAGCGAGTTTATTTCAACCCTGATCGAGAGCGTGAGAATGCATGGCTGCATTTACGATAAAGGCGATCGTAATTTCAAAAATATAATAGAAAAGGAAAAGGCTTGGGGCGAAATAGCGGACGCTTGTGGAAGATCACCTGACGAATGTAAGCGAATGTGGGTGATAGTTTGCGAGAGGTATTCAAGGGGCAAAAAAGAAGAGACACACGATCCGAAAGTGCCGCTTGTATCGAGTCCGTTTGGCGATATTATGAAAATATGACATTTCTCAAACCTTTTATTTGCCCAGAAAGTAAGCCATTACAATTAATTAGATTTAGTAATAGAAATTTAATTTTGTTTTTTATTAATTTACAGAACAAGAAAAATACATTTAATCCATCGGAGTTGTATGCCGAGGAGCATCCCGAGTTGGAATCTGATGTAATTAACGAAAGCCCACCAGAAACCCAGCCTAAAAAACAGAAAATGGATAAATTTGATGAGGCTTGAGAAGCGGTCCAAAATGCCGTTCAACAAATTACAGAAGATAATTGGAACCTTTACCTGAGGAACAACAGGACATAGCAATAGGGTCAATAATACAATATGTAAAATGATATGAGAAAGCATTTGCTCTTCTCTGTGGAGTACCAGTGGCTTTTAGTTTTAGATATTTAATGTTCTTGATACGCTTACCGATCTGTAATTCAACAGTGATATAGAATTAGTTTACTTTAAGAATAGATTTACGTTAGCATAAGATAAGTTTAAGGATCGGTGAATAAAATAGTTACCAATAAAATTAAAACAATTTTATATAGTATATATTCCAAATCTTTTATTTATTGCATCCACTCAAGTTTCTCTTCATTATTTAACAGCTTAATTGCGCATTTGAAGTGCCCTGGTTCCACCTAACACATGTCGACTTTGCGTTGGTGCAATGGTTCGTTCCGCCAGGTTCCATCATTAAATTTGAACTCAGAGTCCTCCCAATCTACATAATGTGATGGCATATACAGCTGCGAACTTTCTTTATTAAGAAAATTATGTAGAGCGGTACAACTCAAAACAACCTTTTCAGCATTTTGTGGTAGCATGTTCAGCGTGGTTAACATATTCTCCATCTACTGACTAAAATTCCAAATGAGTTTTCAATAACTCGTCTCGTTCCCCGGTGCAATTTTTTTGCCTGAAGCGAATTTTTAATATAAAAATTCCTGAAAAATTGTAGATATTTAAATTAATTAACATAATGTTTAATTTAAACTTTATCAGTATTCCCTCCGTCGCTCTGTGAACCGTATGCACCAATGTCGACGTGTGTAAATATGTATTTGGCGTCGCAGGCCGCCATTAGCACTATGCTGAAGTATTTTTTGTAGTTGAAATACTGGCTCCCGGATCCAGGTGGGCACGTTAATGCAATATGCTTGCCGTCGATCGCTTCTATACAATTTGGGAAATTCCACATATCCTAGAAATCTTTTGAAATATCTTCAAATTTTTTTTGTATGGCTCGGAGACATACGTTGGATCAAGGACACCCCAAATCGTTTCACACGTTTCAAGAATTATGACTCGGACGGTTTCTTTTCCGAGCTCCAACTCCAAGCCAAACTTTGAATACCTTGGTAAAGGTATCTGAAATAATTTAATTTAAATAGTTTTGAAATTTAATAATGGATCAATGTTTTATATTTATATATGTACTTACAGTAATGTAACTCCTAAACGACATTCAGTATTTATTCTGGTTTTTTCTGATGATTCCATTTCAGACCTGACCAAATTTAACAGGAGGTCTAATGTGTTTTTATTCATTCTTGTATGAATAAAAATTTGACCTTGAACTCTTTTATTTTGATAAATATTATTTTATAATACCCGTTCACATTTCTTGAACGGTTTATCGGGCGGACACTGCAAGACCGGTTTCGACGACGACGAGTTTTTCGTAAATCTTTTGCCAGCTTTATTTCGTGGTTCATTTTTTTGCACTAATCTATATACAACTGAATAACCCTATATATTTTAATAAACTAACTAAAATTATTTAATAATATTAACTGTACCTCTAAATTAATATCTATGTACCTAAAACCAAAAAAAAAAAAATTGTCTTCGTTTCTTACGTTATTCCAGTTACTTTTTTATTCCATGCCCTTAACTCTTTTCGGCTCTAGAGGATAAACCAAGTAAAAAGAAATATTTTCAGAATAAGATTATAATCCGCGCTGTTATCACCACACACGAGATAATTTAAGATATAAATATCAATCAATAATTTTGTATGTACCTATTTCCTACTCGAAAAATTTGTACGAATCAGCACTTACGCACAGTAAATAAACAACTTTTTAAACACTTGTTTGTGCTAACAAATTATTTATACAAATGAATACCGCACACCGCAAATTTCGTATTCACTACTATTGCACTTAGCACAATCACCAAAACTATTAAATTCTAATTTATTTTAATATCAGATTAATTTCTCACTGCGTGCATATCGACTAACAAATACAGTGTCGGGGTACGCCACAATTGTTGAATGCTTCCAAACGTGGAAGTTCAAAGGCTGTACTGATTTCCCAAGTACGTATAAATTCAGCTTTGCACGATTATGTTGCGTGAATTAAATTTTCTTTCAAACACCGTTTTACTTAAAATCAATTAACTTTATTGAAATTACAAATTTTATTTTACTGTAGATTTAATTTCAATGTTGATGGTTTGAGCGCAAAAATGTAAGGTGAGTGTTTACAAATATTATAATGATTTTATACAAAATTAACTAATTTGATTGATTTCCAGGTACATATATTAATTTATGCCATTTATCTTTCAGCATCTAAACATACACCCCGCCTTGAACTGATAAGTTCAAAGAAAAAAAATGTTTCTTCGATGTTGACGTAGCCCAAGTTGTGTTGAGATGAACCAATCATGTTGTGGATAATCCAATGATGCTGATAGGTGGTAACCGGTTGATGAATCAACCGTGTGTTTATTAAATGTATGTTGATGTAAATTGTGTTTTATTTTGTGGACTCATCTCGCGAGATTGGTAGTAGGCAGAGTTTGTGTATCGGCCGTTTGATTTCATTGTCGTGGGTTTTAAGCGTTACCACGCGTACTAGACCATCCGAGCCTGGATGGAGCTTTGTGACCTTGCCAAGGGGCCATTGGTTGACTGGAAAGTTGTTATCCTTGATTATGACGATGTCATTTAACTGGATGGCCGGTTTTCTGGTTCGCCATTTGGATCGCTGCTGCAGAGACGTGAGATACTCCAGGTACCACCTTTTCCAGAAGTGCTGTCCCATTTGTTGCACCATCTGCCAGCGATTGAGGTAGGATTGTTTCATCTGAGTGTTGTCCATTTCGGGAATTTTCGTATACGGATGACCAATCAGAAAGTGAGCCGGCGTAAGTGGATCAACTTCATCATCGTTGACAACGCATAGCGGCCGAGAATTCAGTATCGCTTCGATCTCTGCCAGCAAGGTGTTCATTTCTTCTAGAGTCAAAATATTTTTTCCAATTACCCTTTTAATGTGAAATTTGGTTGATTTGATTGCGGCTTCCCATATACCTCCAAAATGGGGAGAATTCGGTGGGATAAATTTCCATGCTATGTGACTTCTGGAAAGATAATCGGAGATATTATTAGAAGTATTGATTAATTTAGTGAACATTTCTCGTAATTTTCTTTCGGAGCCGACAAAATTGCTCCCATTGTCGCTTTGAATTTCAATACAGATTCCACGCCACGCAGTGAACCTTTTGAGCGCACCCAAGAATGCGTCACTGGATAAGTCTCCCACCAGCTCTATATGGACTGCTTTCGTGCTTAGACATATAAAGAGGCATATGTACGCCTTATATGTCCTTTGACCTCGTCCTCTTGTTAAATGAATGGTAAGTGGCCCAGCATAATCCACCCCAGTCTTTAGAAATGGCCGGATCAATTCCACTCGTGAAGTAGGTAGACTGCCCATTAACTGCTGTTGACACTCCGCCTTAAACCTAGTGCATATAATGCATTTACGCACGACTTCTTTCACCTTTGTTTTACCATTTGGAATCCAATATTCTTGGCGGACTATAGAATGCAGAAGCGAAGGACCCGCATGCTTGTAGTCTGTGTGTGCATCTCGAATGATAAGTAGCGCAATCGTTGACTTTGGATGCAGGATTAGGGGATGTTTGGTGGAGTAAGGAGCCGCACTATTCTGTAACCTGCCTCCAACTCGAAGGAGTCCAGCCTTGTCTAGGAATGGATTTAATGACCTGAGGCTGCTGGTTTTGTTGATGTCCCGTTTCGATTGTAGTGCCAATATGTCATCTTTGTAATATTGGCTTTGTACGCGTTGACAAATAAGATGTACAACGTGAATCAACTCTTCGCGTAATAGACGTATTCCGCTCGTTCTGGTGTCTTTACATTTTCTAGCGTTGTTCACGAAACGTATGATGTAGCCCATAACTCTTTTGAGCTTGCGAAACGATGAGCATTTAATGCTTAATTCATTAAACCAGTCATTTGACTTGGCACAAATGAGCGTTAGAGAGATGGCCTTAGATGATCTTTCTTCTATGGTTTGGCCGTAATGGTTTAACTGGGGTGGCCAACATTCGATGGATTTACTTAACCAGTTCGGACCCTTCCACCAAAGTGTGTGAGAGTTGAGTTCGCTGGGAGACAAACCCCTAGAAGCACAATCGGCTGGATTTTCTGCTGAAGGAACATGGTGCCAATTTTTTCTCGACAAGGTGGTGAGAATTTCGGATGTGCGGTTGCCAACGAAAGTGTTCCAACGTTTTGGATGACTTCCAAGCCAATCCAGCACGATCTGAGAATCGGTCCATGCATGTATCTCGAGGATTTCCTGTTTTGAATCCTTTTTGATAGCGTTGATGAGACGTATCAGCAATACAGCTGCGCACAATTCAAGGCGAGGAAGAGTTTGCTGCTTTATCGGCGCCACCTTTGTTTTGGAGGATACCAGTGCCGTATACGTTTCTCCGTTTTGGTTGACGATGCGGAAATATACCACAGCTGCATACGCCGATTGGCTTGCATCGCAGAAGCCGTGTATATCTATTCGAGAACCAATTGTTGTGTGTATGAATCTGGGGATGGAGATCTTGTTAATATTTTGCAGATTTGTTCGTAATTTATTCCATATGGCCTCCTTCTCTATTGGAAGGGGGTCATCCCAATCTAGGTTATCACACCAAAGCATCTGCAGGAATATTTTAAATGTTATGATTACTGGAGAGACCCAGCCCAGAGGGTCAAAAAGTCTGCTGGCTTCGGAGAGAACGGTTCGTTTTGTGAAATTCGTGGAGTTATCGACCTGGGTATTAAAGGTGAAACAATCGGTTTTGGGGTTCCAGTTTGTTCCTAATATTTTTACGGATTCCATGATCTGTTTATTATGGTCCTGAATTTCTTTGGATTCTACTTTTTGAAGTTCTTGAGGAATGTTGTGCAATATACGTTGACTATTGGATTTCCACTTCCTGAGATGGAACCCATAGGTAGTTAAAAGATCTGCTATCTTTTCCTGTAGCTGCAGCGCGTCGTCTTCGTTGTCGGCTCCCGTCATAAGGTCATCCACGTAAATATCATTTGCTATGGCAAGCGAAGCATTTTTTACTGAATTCTTACAATCGTCTGCGATTTGTTTTAGCGCTCTGGTGGCTAAGAATGAGGCAGAAGCGAGACCATAGGTGACCGTTGTTAGCTGGAAATGCTTTATGGGTTGCGACGTATCTGATCGCCAAACAATTCGCTGATATCGAGCATCTTCTGTTGCAATGGCAACTTGTCGGTACATTTTCTCCACGTCCGCAGAGAATGCTATTTTATGTTCCCTAAACCGCAGGATAATCGCGAACAAACTGGATTGGACGGTAGCCCCGACTGCCAAGCAATCATTTAGGGAAACACCTGTGCTCGATTTAGCCGATCCATCAAATACAACTCTCATTTTTGCGACATTGTTGGATGTTTTGAGTACTCCGTGATGCGGTAAGTAGAAGTGATTTTCCGTGTGGTTTGAAGGAAATATTTCTGTCATGTGGTTCAATTGTTGATACTCTGCCATGAAGTCGCGATACAACTTAGCGAATGTAGAATCGCGTGCGAATCGGCGTTCAATCCCCCTTAATCTTAGAATTGCAGTGGATAATGAATCTCCTAAGAGATTCGGTGGCCTTTTGAATGGAAGTCTTACCACGAAACGACCTTCAGAGTTCCTCTTGGCGTTTTCCACAAAGTGATTTTCGCATAAATCTTCTTCCGGCGTTAATAGATTATGCGACTCGTTGAGTGATTCGAGTTCCCAAAATCTTCTTAAGCTTCGATCGATGTTTGCCATGTCTCTTTCTTGACTGGATAACGCTAGCATTGAAACTATGCTGCATTTTTTGGAAAGGCCTTGTTGGCCTGAGACTACCCATCCAAATATCGTATTTTGTAAAACCGGCTCATTTTCGTTTGTTCTAATCTGCCCGTTCCGGAGAATATTGAAGAAATGATCGGCTCCAATGAGGATGTCAATATTATCCGACTTGTGATAATTGGGATCAGCTAGTTTGATGCCAGCGTAGGTTTTTATATTGCTGTTTACGCTTTGCGGAGGTAATTTGCTCGTGACCTTTGACATCACTAGGGCGTCGATTGCGAGTTCGGGATAATGATGAGGTTTGATCTTCAACGTCACCATACCTTTCGATGTTCCCGCGTTCGAATGACCCAGTCCACTAATCGATATACGCGCGTTTCTTTTTCTCAACCGTAGAAGTTGAACGCAGCGCTCAGTTACAAAGCTGGCTTGTGAACCGGAGTCAAGCAGAGCCCTGCATGGCGTTGTTCTACCTGAATGGTCGACGATTTGTACCACAGCAGTAGGAAGGATTGCCGAAATGCTGTTGTTTTGGCAGTGATGACTTTTGATTTGTTCTGAGGATTTGATTTTCTCTGCGGATGGTTGAGACGTTGTTTGATTAAGTTCACCAGAAGCCTCATCGAGATGTAGAAGCGTGTTATGTTTCTTGCCACACCGTTGACATCGCCGTCTGGATGTACATCGATAAATCGGATGATTGCTGCTTAGACAATTAAAACAGCGATTTGTGCGTTTTGCAAACTCTTTTCGATCATCTACTTTCAACGATTGAAACTCCTTGCATTGAAAAATGGAATGCTCCTTGTGGTTACACATCGCGCATGGATAAACTGGTTTTACCGCAGCGTGACTACCAACCTCTTCTTCCTCATTCTCACAGGCAACATGCCCCTTTACATCTTGCCTTGGACTGGATCGCTTTGACTTTGACGGAGATGTTAGTGACTCTAAAGTGTCTATACGTCGACTCAAAAATTTAAGAAACCCGGAGAATTCTGGATTAACTGATTCTGCTGAATGCTCGGCCCATATCGCTTTCGACTTGTCATCAAGTTTTTGTAGAAGAATGTAGATGAGCCAGGGATCGCGCGTCTCTCCTACTTCACCAAGAGCTTGCAGTCCTCTTATAACTTCGTCAGAAGTGTCCATCAGACATTTTATATTAGCTGCAGTAGAGTTTTGAATTGCCGGCTGCTCCATGAATGTGCGAATGAAAGAGTTGATGATATGTTTCTTCCTATCATACCTTTCCTTTAATTTATTGAGTGCACCAATATAATTACTTTCTGTTACGGTAATGTGACGTAATAGTAAAGCTGCTTCACCTCGAAGGAGTCCCTTAAGATATTGGAACTTCTGTACGGCACTTAAGCTCGGCGACTCGTGTATGGTGATGGTATACATATCAAAAAACGACTGCCACTCCGAGTAATCACCAGAAAACGATGGGATGTGTATTTTTGGTAGCTTGACCTTGGAATGTTCACCAATTTGCGTATCATTGTGCGACGTGTCTAGATTTATTACGCCTTGGTTGAGGCTTTTGGAGCGGATGCACTTATTCAACATCGAAGTCGCGTGGTAATAACTCTCTTCATAGTTAAGATCGCTTGCTTCTTCTGGATCTTCCGTGAAAATGCGCATTTCCAATTCCGTAAATTCTTCCATTAGTTTCTCGACGCGCCGTAGACGCGTGTTCAGCTCGCTCAGATCGGTGAGTTCGTGATTTTGATTTGCCCATTTCACTAAATTCGTCATTTTGCACTTGTTTGTGCTACGTTGCTTTTTAAGAGCTGCAAGAATTTGTTCCGTCATTTCGAATTGTCTCGAGAAGTTACTCGAACAATGATTAAAATTATTATCACTCACGAGGATTTCACTATAATTTCAGTTTTATTGTCACTGCACGATTTAATTGAAATCAGATGGCAAATGAGCTCAATTATCACTTAAATTTAATTAAATAGCCAGATGCTCCTTATTGTAATTTAGATATTCAAGTCTATTTTCAAAATGGCTACTTATCTGAACACGCGGTGTCCGCTTCATGTACCTCCAGCGGCGGCGTCTCGATATGTACGACAAAGTTGTTATTACAATTTCCGATGATTTCTGGATAGCTCTGGATTAATTGTTGAGTGCGGATTAAATATCCGGCTCGAAGGACCAGTTATGTCGGGGTACGCCACAATTGTTGAATGCTTCCAAACGTGGAAGTTCAAAGGCTGTACTGATTTCCCAAGTACGTATAAATTCAGCTTTGCACGATTATGTTGCGTGAATTAAATTTTCTTTCAAACACCGTTTTACTTAAAATCAATTAACTTTATTGAAATTACAAATTTTATTTTACTGTAGATTTAATTTCAATGTTGATGGTTTGAGCGCAAAAATGTAAGGTGAGTGTTTACAAATATTATAATGATTTTATACAAAATTAACTAATTTGATTGATTTCCAGGTACATATATTAATTTATGCCATTTATCTTTCAGCATCTAAACATACAGAATGAATGATTTTATCTCTGTCCATAGACATATCGGTAAGTGAAGAAATTACACCAACAGTCATCATCACCATCTATGGTAATTTTAATCATTTAAACCAATTATACCAGTAATGATCATTTGTTTAGCCAGGAAACAAAATTATAACAGACAAAACAAAAATCCAAATTATATTTAAAATTGTCACCGTTATAATACCATCATCAACAATTTTACCAATTAGGGTTTAATAAAAGCGAAAATTCAACATCGTCTGCTGGAACATTAACAATGTTACAAAGTCATTTCTAACATTTTGGCCAAAGCAAGATAAGATCGTAGGTTTAGTAGACTTCGGTCAGACGGCATGCAGCAGAATTACCGCGACGGCAGTGTTAGTAGTTATGGTTCGGGGGATTTACAGTAAGTGGAAATAACAGTTGTCTGCCAGAAGATCTAGTTTGGGTCGTTCATAAAACAGTGGAAAAGCTAGAAAGCATAGGACTAACTGCAGGAGGTTTATTGAGTAATATGGGCTCAAATTTTCTGAATTTAGCCAATACACTAAATGTAGATGCGGACAGACTATTTATTATTCATAATAATAAGAAATACTTCTATATTTTTGATCCAACTCATCTTATTAAAAGTATCCGAAATAATTTAATGGAAACCTATTTTCAGTGGCAAGATAATTGCCAAAATTTCTCAACATCTTGGAAATATATATGTATATTCAAGAATCATACTAATCATTTGCGACTAAGGTAAATGAAGGTATTTAGAATATGCCACCCAAATTCTAAGCCATTCTGTTTTTTCATGCCTTCAATCAGGCATTTCGAATAATATCCTTCCACAGTTTGTCGTAGGAACTGCCAAATTAAAAAAAATTTTCAATGACTTATTTGATATGATGAATATGACGGCATTTAGACCTGCTTGTGTCAGGTTAAAATTTGAGAAACAAGTGGTAGAGGACGTCTTTTCGTTTATTAAAAAATTAAATTGTTTTTAATAAAAATGAACAAGATATTTCTAAAAAATTAAGTGTCTTCGGGGTTGGCAATTCTCTATTCGCGCAATAATGAACCTTTTTTGTCGATTTACAGCCAATAGGTTGTAAATTCCGTCAGTTTTGTTCTCAATTTCTAAACGTATCAAATTTTGAGAATTATGAAACAGAAGACTATAATATTTTTCAGACATCATTGCATAACTGAAAGTACATGAAAATCCACGATTGTAAATCCAAAATTACTTTGAATAAAAACGAACAAAAAGTTTGTTCATTTTAAAGCATATTCGACTGAAAGTGGTCCTTTTGAGTCTTTATTAGCTCCTCAAACTAACTTTATAAATGAAATTTTGAGTTATTCTGGATAATAGCCAGATTAGTGTTTTACCTTGATGTAACTTTATAAAATTAATAGGACATTTTGAAGAAATCGTTGCTTAAATGCTGCTAATAATGATATTTCGGCTGACGTCTTTTTTAGTTGTGTAACGATTTACGAAATACCCTCTATTTGTGGACGTCATAAACTAGGGTTATTTAAAAAAAAAGCTTTAACGATATGTACCGGTAAAGAATTTTTTTTGGTTTAATTAGGAAGGCGAGCGAATGACAGTCTAAGTTAGATTAATATTCAGATCGGTCGAAGAATAAAACCTAATCGGTTCGATCGTATTGTATTAAATATAATTTTTAATTTAGTTTTGATACTTGTGGTAAAACAATTGTGTACAGAAATATGAAACCATGTATCTAAATACAAGAATTAATATTTGATAATTAGAAGGTGTACAATTATAACTTAAGTACACTAAAATTAAAAATAACACTCTGTATAAAATAATGTGTATTTATTAAATAAAAAAAAAACAAATTAATGAAAAATAAATATTTAATATACGGCTTTGAACGAAGATTTAATTAAAATATCTAGATAGACATCTCATGTAATTCCAATAATTATTTCATAAAGTGAAAACGGAAAACTGTTCATGAACAATAAGAATAAAAATTGTAATCCAATATAAAAAAAAATCAAAAGCAAAATTTGAAAACAACAACACCAACCAAAACTTTATGACAAACGAATCAAGTAAAGAGATTACACGGCAACCAAACAATTGCGATACACTAATATTGCAGTACAGTAATTTTTTTAAATCTGTGGTCGGCACGAGAGGAAGAAGGATTAACGGTGATAGACAAATTACCACCATATAATGGAGCTTTATCACACGAGACCAACCAACGAGTCAACCACCAGCACGTTACCAGTCGGATGAGTATTGTAGCAATTAAGGTACACCTTTTCTTTAATTAAATTTTGGTTTTGTATATTTTCGTACATTATTTTATTTATTAAATAGTTAATAACCTATAGGTTCCTGTTAGGTATGATATTTTGCTTCGATCTAATTTTTTTGCTGCTGATTTATGGTAAATACTATTCCGCTCTCGATAACACAGTAAGTAGAGCGCTTGCTATGTAATTCGGGGGTCCTGGGTTCGATTCCTGGTGGTGACAAAAAGTTACGACTGGGAGTTTTTAATGTGTTATGTGTTACATTGTGCATTGTCTTATATATTTCAAGCCATAGTTATCGGTTTTTCTCAACAAAAATATTTTAAAATATTTCCACCTGAAAACAGAAAATTTTTGCTGAGAATATGACAAAGACAAGAACTAAAATTTACATTAGAGTGACTGAGATACAAGATTTTTATTTTATGATTTAAAAAGTTGGGGAAATTTTGACATCAACAGAAACTAACCTATAAATTATTTAAAAAATATGAAAAATCTTTATTTTCAATGTTTTATATCCTAATAATTTATAATTACAATAATTAGAATAATTTTATTCAAATTATAAATTATTAGGATATAAAACAATAATTGTATATCCTAAAACAATGGACCCCTATTCCCCTAGTCGCATCACTTCAAGTGACGTGGCTACTCATCGTCCTGGTTACTAGATCATTAAATCGAAACTTACAAAATAATTGTTCAATAAAGTCGTTCTGGCTGTTTTTTAAATCTAAGTATGCAAATTACAATTTCTATCACTTGCAATTTTGACGTGACAAATAAATAAAAAAAATTTCAAACTAATGAAGCCAACTAAGATTTAAAAAATTTTCATTGAGAGTTTTGCACAAAATTATTTAGTAAATTTTGATTTTAGAAGCTAGTAACCAGCAAGATCCATAGTAACGTCGCATGAAGTGATACGTCTAAGGGAATTGAGCTGCAAAATATGCTGTTTGATTTAATTTGGATAATTTACGAAACAATCTAAAAATTGTTTTGCTATAAATTATGTGGAGGAAAACCTAAAAAAATCATTCAGCAGGCAAAGAAAAAAATAAAAATAAAACGTAGCTGTCAGATTTTTTAGCCTAAAAAAAATCCTAATATAAAAACCATTACAATTTCCAGTCAAATATTTTTTCCAGTCAAATTGTATCAAAATATTTGTAAACTGTGTATCGATCATTGAAACCGGATGCGGACAATAACAGCAGTGATATGGAAGTTAAATGGAAAATAGCAGAATCATTCCGACTGTAAGCAAATTTACCAAATTGGTATTTTATGTGTACTTTCAGTGCGAGAAAAATAAAAAATATAACGAAACAGTTTGATAAACTAGAAAATTTAAAAGTGTTGCAAATTGTTGGGGAGGTACTCAAACAATTGAATGAGAAATTGAATAAAATGATAGTAACTTTGCATATCTATATTTCTTGCCTCCTCCAGGTGAACCACTTGGGCATTTCTTCCTCCATCGGGTATAATTCGCTTTCAGGCAGACCCACTTCTTGTGCACTTTCTGGACACAGGTAATGTCGTCTGGTTGGTCTGTATAGAAACATAGAATAATAATTAATTTAAAAAAATCAAACTTATTCCACTTAACTGCTTTAAACTTACTCGATTCTATTGCCACTTCCTCCCACATCCGATTTTTGTATTGTGGGCCGCGAATATCTCATAATGCTGGTCGGATCCTTACCGCATCAATAATTAATTCTGAAATAAAATTCGAAAATTAAAACCTGAATTATTTTTTTTTGTAAAAATTATACATACCATTCACATCGATATCTCCGACCGGCGTTGACGTCACAGTTGTTAAAGAAGCGTTAAAATTAAATTCTTCTAGATAAACGAAAATAGTTATTAGTTATTACGAGTATTTGATCAGCTGTTTTATTAATTAAATTACCTTGCGCATTATTTTGCGGTTCAGGTGCATTAAAACTGGCAAAATAGTTTTGCACAGTTTCGCTTCTGATATCGCTTGTCTCTACCTGGATGTTTTCCAGCACTAATAGTGTTTTGTTACCTAGACTTTACAAGGAACATAAATTATATTACTCACTAAACAAACATTAAGCAAAACATAACCAATTAAAAAATATCTACATTTAAAGTAATAAAAATATTACTTTATTAACGTAAAATAAAATTTTAATTTTAGGTTGCAGAATGCGACTTGACATTGAAAACAAAACAAATACCGCAATTTTTCAAATTTCACTTTTTATACTTTTCCAACTTACCATATTTGTCCATTTAATTACAATATATATTTATTTCGTTTTGTTACAATTTAATTTATTTAATATATTACTCAATTTATTTAAAATTTTGTGTGGATATTCGAATATTTTTTTTCGAACAAAAATTAATTTATCGTGTCGACACACCAAGCACAAAAAATGTATGTAGCTACTCACCATAAAAATATCAAAAAAATAAAGGTTTGCTGAGAGTGGGGGAATTTTTTCAGTTTGGTTGCCACAAAAAATACTTTGTTTGATATTTTTTATTTATAATTATGGCAACCAACTCAACAACAACAAAAAATATCAAAAAAAAAAATTACTGATGTTTTTATCTCGTTTTGGTTTTCCTCAAAAGAAAATGCTGTTGTAGTGGAGAATAGCTCATTAAGTATTGTACTTTTTACGCTATTTGCCGTAGGCACTTGGCGAAACACACTTATACTTAATAAACACATTTTTATTAATCACTTGTTTTTTGTTTCGCAGAATATTTTTAATATTTTTCAAAAAGTTTAAAAAATCACTCGATCGATTTCGACTTGTTAGGTCATCAATGTGATGACCTAACAAGTCGAAATCGATCGAGTGATTTTTTAAACTTTTTGAAAAATATTAAAAATATTCTGCGAAACAAAAAACAAGTGATTAATAAAAATGTGTTTATTAAGCATTAAGTATTGATTGATAATTTGAACAAACATAAAGTAATCGCCCAATGATGGAATAGAGGACTAGCGTGATAGTGATGTGATGGGCTTATAACTAGCGTGTTGTGCGTCAGGTATATCTGTAAATTACTATATGTTTTTGACCAAGGAACTCGCCCGGGTACGACGAGCAAACCCGAAAATGCCTGACGGGTCAAAAACAGGTAATCATTACAGTTGCCTGCAAGAGCTAGATATTTCGTTCGATCGTCCTACTTTTCCTGTAGATTTTTTATTGAAATATTGTGTTCGGACACGTCTATATTATTATGTAAGATGTTGTAATTCGGATTTATGCAACAACATTAAGCTGAGATATAAAAATTATAAATTATTTAATTTAACTCACAAATAGATACTTTTTATCTGTGATATTTTATTTTATTTATTTTAATTTTAACGAAAAGAACTTTGCTGGTTAAAATTTAATGAGTGTTTATTTATTTTTACAAAATATTGACTAAAATTAAAACAACATTTGCTGGTCAAACTTTTGAAATTCGACAGATTTGCTGGTTAAATCCCGAACAATTGTGCTGGTCTAAATTACAAGTTTGCAGGACACCGGTTAGCGACACATCTTAATACTGAATTAGAAAAATCTTAATTTGTAGAACATTTAACGAATGATATCCAAATATTGTAATATATTTAAAATTAATTGTTGTAAAATATCATTGAATTTAGTTGTAATTTCTTTTTAACATGAATTGTTTTCGTTTTTTAAATTTTAATTTATTATAATTATTTAGGGAAATATACTAGTATTCAAATTATTTCTCAATTTTCCTAATTGAAATTGAATTACAATTTTATTTAGTGATTTAGTTTTTTTAACAATTCCAACAATATTTTTTAATTGTTGTATTTGTTTTTTTTATTCAGCATATTATGAATACCACATTACTAACATGTTTTGTTGATCGAAACATGTAATTGCATATTGGAAGGCTGTAAAGATTTATTTAGGCTTAACATTCTGAGTCAATAAAATTCATTAATTCGAATAATAAAAAAATAGTAGAAATTATTGTAGAAATAGTATTCCGGCTATACAAAACTTCACTGTACAAATTTATATTTATTTTATTTAAACGCGAATCAAATCAAAACACAACTTGTCGCTATGATGGTTGATGACAAAGAGAATTATATTTTGTTTTATAAAATATTAATTACAAAAAATGTTGGTCTATTTACCATAGAGGGTTATCAATCGCTTCGTAATTTAATTTCCACTAGATGGCATTACAAATTATATATTAGGTATTAAACGCACTTTATAATAAATAGGAATTGTATTGGTTGTAGTACAATGTATAAGATAATTACATTAGTTATTGTGTGATGCACAAATGTCATAACAAACTGGTAAGAAATATTTAATATACATAATAAACTGAATTTTATCTTAACTTAATTACTATTTTAGGTAACCTTATTGTTTTAAAGGTAAGTATCTTTACGTGTTAATAAATATATAGTGAAATTCTAGTTTACATTTGTGTTACAATATGCATGACATAATTTGTTGTGATTACCAATCTGAAGATCAAGTTCAAGGACAAATTATGTTATGTATATTGTTTACATAATATGTTTTTGGTTTGTTATCTAAATAATATTTAAACTAATTTCTAGGTAATCAAGATGAATTTATATAATGGCAAGGTAAGTATACATTAATTGCTAATGTTTATGCGATGTTTTAGGTTTATGTAATATATGCTATGTGTTCCAGGTGAATTCTGTTTTAGGGAGAGAATTTATTCGGGATTAAACAATTATAATATAAAGTGTATTTTAATTATCACTCATGAAATTAATTTTCATTGTAATTGCCGCAAGAACACCATAAGCTTCGTAGGACATTAATTTGACATTGTGATTTTTTTTTTATTTGTTTAAATTATTACAACTAATTACAATTCATCTAGTAATTTTTCTTTCTTAATTTAGTAAGTAACTTATGAATGAGAAGAGGCTTAAGCTGTGTTGCTTTCAAAATTTTACAACAACAATTGCATTGTATTAAAGCCGATTTTCTTAGAATGTTAAGATAAAAAAATTTAGGATTAGGGGAAATAAAATCATTTTATGGTTATGGTGTTTACCGCAAGGATTTATTTTTTCAATTTTTTTACGAAATTTTATATTGTAGTATAATTTGGCATTTTTTATTTGATAGCAAAATACCGAATTTAATTTGTTCTATTTCATAAAATATAAAAAACTAAAATATTTATTAATAAAATGAACCAACACAGAAAAATTAAAACGCATTAAAAATTAAAGCCAAAAGTTATTGCTTTCACATTTCTTAGCTAATCCGATTAGATTAGTGAATGCAACACTACTTTATTGACCAGCTCAATTTATAGGTTATTTACTGAAGTGTCTTTAACCCATTAAATCAATTGTTTTCGTTCTTTGCAATCGTCTTACTGCATGTGAAGTGTCCAACATACCACGAAGCTCTTCATTTACATATTGATAAATACGTTGTCCATGAATTACTGCAAGTTTTTTTTTCTTCTTGAACCGTCTGAATATTTAGGTCCCTATGAAAGATCATCATTCCTAATGTAATCAACTTTATAAATTATAATAAATATTGTAAATTTTGTAAATCGTTGCAAATAAATTATTAGACAAAAAAAAACTATACCACAAAACTATGGTGTTGGTTTTCTTTGTACAGCCCCAGAGCTGTATTCCGTAATCCGTAAGTCCATACAGGCTTTAGCACCTGTTGGTATAATAGCAATTTATTTTCGGTTGACAATTCTGAATTTTCCCTGAGCAGCCAATACTGTATATTATTATTTTATGAAATAATTAGTAAAATTAATTCAATATTTTATGTAACATCCAAAATTATTTCTCTTCTAAAAATTTATAGGCTTATGACAAATTTACTTTATGATTTTGATAAATAAGCTACACAGTTAAATTTAGTTTTACTTTTTACTAGCGGTGTTGAATTTTGAATTTTTTTCGAACTTACACTAAAACAACTTACTTGATTCTTGCCCTATATAAAAAATTTTTGGAACAAAACAATTGAAAAGTAGATCGCACGTTGTATTAAATTGTTGTGGTATTATGTGTAGAGAAACGATTGTGAAGTTTCCGACAAAATTAAAAAATAACAAAACATGGCGGAACATAAAATTTGTCGAAATAACAAAAATGCACATGTATTAGTAAAACAGCTGGCAAAAGCAATGTTAGGCTTATTAAATTTTCTTGTTATCAATAGTTAATAACGCAATTACTAAATTAGCGACTTCGGAAACAAATGACAAATAAAAATAAATTGATTAATACGAAATTCGAAATGTTATACTTACACTTCATTATAAATTGTAAAAATATTTTATTACGAACCCTAACATGGGGTTTTTAAATCAGAAAATTACTAAAGAGACCTAATTTCTTATACTATCGAAATATGTTTGGTAATAGATTTCGAATAAGATATAATACGTCATAAAAATCAATTATACGTCATAAAAATCAAAAACAAATCAAAATAAATATTCAAAGTGCGTTCAATATCCACATGCTTTAAAAAATTATACGAGCGATTAAAAAAATTCAAAATCTAATTAATCTCAGAGATGTCTAAGAGAAACGGTATATGTGGGCTAGTTGGCTCAAGATAAGTGCTATCAAACGAAACCACCCTTATATCAATACGATGACCAGAACCAATTTGTTGTTAAACATGAATATGATTGTCGAAATAACAGAGGGGATGATCATTGTAAAAAAATTGCCCAAATTTCAGATATGTCCAAGAAAAACGGTATATGTGTCTAGTTGGCTTAAGAAAAGAGCTATCAAAAGACACCACCCTTATTTCAATACGATGACCAGAACCCATTTGTCGTTGACGATGAATATGACTGTCTTAATAACCAAGGGGATGATCACTGTAAAAAAAATTGCACAAATCTCAGAGATGTCTAAGAGACACGGTATATGTGGCTAGATTGCCTAATATAAGAGCTATCAGACGACACCACCCTTACAATATTACGATGACCAGAACCCATTTGGCGTTGACGATGAATATGACTGTCTTAATAACCAAGGGGATGATCACTGTAAAAAAAATTGCCCAAATCTCAGAGATGTCTAAGAGAAACGGTATATGTGGCTAGATTGTATAATATAAGAGCTATCAGACGACACCACCCTTACAATATTACGATGACCAGAGCCCATTTGGCGTTGACGATGAATATGACTGTCTTAATAACCAAGGGGATGATCACTGTAAAAAAAATTGCACAAATCTCAGAGATGTCTAAGAGACACGGTATATGTGGCTAGATTGTATAATATAAGAGCTATCAGACGACACCACCCTTACAATATTACGATGACCAGAACCCATTTGGCGTTGACGATGAATATGACTGTCTTAATAACCAAGGGGATGATCACTGTAAAAAAAATTGCCCAAATCTCAGAGATGTCTAAGAAAAACGGTATATGTGGCTAGATTGCCTAATATAAGAGCATCAGACGACACCACCCTTACAATATTACGATGACCAGAACCCATTTGGCGTTGACGATGAATATGACTGTCTTAATAACATAGGGGATGATCACTGTAAAAAAAATTGCCCAAATCTCAGAGATGTCTAAGAGAAACGGTATATGTGGCTAGATTGTATAATATAAGAGCTATCAGACGACACCACCCTTACAATATTACGATGACCAGAACCCATTTGGCGTTGACGATGAATATGACTGTCTTAATAACCAAGGGGATGATCACTGTAAAAAAAATTAATTGCCCATATCTCAGAGATGTCTAAGAGAAACGGTATATGTGGCTAGATTGCCTAATATAAGAGCTATCAGACGACACCACCCTTACAATATTACGATGACCAGAACCCATTTGGCGTTGACGATGAATATGACTGTCTTAATAACCAAGGGGATGATCACTGTAAAAAAAATTGCCCAAATCTCAGAGATGTCTAAGAGAAACGGTATATGTGGCTAGATTGCCTAATATAAGAGCTATCAGACGACACCACCCTTATAATATTACGATGACCAGAACCCATTAGGCGTTGACGATGAATATGACTGTCTTAATAACCAAGGGGATGATCACTGTAAAAAAAATTAATTGCCCATATCTCAGAGATGTCTAAGAGAAACGGTATATGTGGCTAGATTGCCTAATATAAGAGCTATCAGACGACACCACCCTTACAATATTACGATGACCAGAACCCATTTGGCGTTGACGATGAATATGACTGTCTTAATAACCAAGGGGATGATCACTGTAAAAAAAATTGCCCAAATCTCAGAGATGTCTAAGAGAAACGGTATATGTGGCTAGATTGTATAATATAAGAGCTATCAGACGACACCACCCTTACAATATTACGATGACCAGAACCCATTTGGCGTTGACGATGAATATGACTGTCTTAATAACCAAGGGGATGATCACTGTAAAAAAAATTGCCCAAATCTCAGAGATGTCTAAGAGAAACGGTATATGTGAGAGAGCCTGATTCATTTGGAGTTACCCAGGGAGCACCACGAGGAGGTTTGAATCTCGGACTTCGCTCCCCGCCTTCTATTCTGGCCAAACTAAAATGTATATAAGTAATGTATATATATAAGTATTTAAAGAGTTAAAAAAGTGGAAAAATTTGTTATGTATTTGAAAATTTGGAAGAAATTGCAGATTTATTGAGTAATTTATTTATTTACTTTCTGTTGAAGCTATAGGGAAATTCTAGATAATTGATGAAATAATAATAAGAGAAGGAATAATTTGGCGACAGAAATGTTAAAATTTTAATTTTATTATATAATACTACACATGCGAGTATATTGTATATGTTGTATAAATTAAACTATTTGAGGCTATTTAGTTGATTTTTGCAGATTTAAGATTTAAAATATAATAAAACTGCAGGGTTAATGCGCTGTTGGTTTGTAACTACCGTGGCAAAATTTTTTAAATCGTCATATAGTTCCCACTTGTTGTTTGGTCTTTTAACAATGGCAGTATAATGTTTTAAGGACTGACTATAATTTATTATTCCTTTTAAAAAAAATTGTTCACTATTTAGTTTAATTTCTTTTTGTATATCATCAATTTTGATATCGTAGTTCTCATTGTTATAAGATTGTACATCTGCGATTGCTATGCCATAATGACTTACAACACTATCTACTTTCAAAATTCCTCCACACCCAGAACAAGATAAGGTCCCGAAAGATAACGAGTTTTCTATATCTCGTAGTGTAGTTTCATTCACAGAGAATATGTCAAACGGTAGGTAGCAACTTTGCGAATTACGAATTCGTACTATGTTTTCTTCATCGCATTTTTGATAGACTGATGTGGGCTGAGGAACCATTTTATTAATTAAATACGTAATTTGACATTCCGCGTTGAGTGTTTTAGCATTTTCAGAATATTCCACACAATTGATACCTTTAAATACATTAAATAATATCTGCGTCCGCATTTCATATGTGTTACTTGATATTTTATTTAATGCTATAATATGTGAAATGAGTTTGAAAAATTCTAAGGTCATTTCATTAAATTTTATTTTTAAAGACTCTAGATCGATTCCTAAACAAATAAAAATCATTGCAAGTGAATCGAAGCCACATGTGTTGACAACTGTTACGGTTTCATTTTCAACTGCTTTAGAAAACCCATTTCTTAACATTGGCGCTTGCTCAACTTTAAAACCTCTTATTTTTTGGCATTTCGATGCATCGGTCTGAAATAATTTTTTGTTGACATATCTTTTAAGTACTGATGTACCAAAATGTTTGGGTGATTTTGTTCCTCGTAACTTTTTATTCCATTGTTCTTCTTCAAACATGTTTTGTGAATTACATTTTCGTTTAATATTTCTCGGAGTTATTAATGGTTCCGGCATTTTAATTGACTTTAATTTTTGTGCGGTTCTTAATTTTAATATGTTGACAACACGCCCAATTTTCATTCTTTTGTTATTTAAGTAATGATTTTTCACCACGTTAAACCAGTTTTCTATTATGGCATTGGAAATATTACCCTCGACCCCAAACATATTAGAATAAAAATTGGCCCACAAAGGTATGTATGCAAAATATTTTTCAATAATATATTGGACAAAATCATCGCAATAATACTTGTTATTCCTGAAACCACGTTCTGTTTGAATTTTTAAAGCAACTTCATCATATATTCGCTTATATTTTAGGTAAAATGGGTTCGATTTATTTTCTGGCCAACTATTAATATTTATAGTTACTTCATCTTCAGACTTAGAACTTTCAAAATCGGCAAAGTTTCCATTATATAACTGACCCAATTTCATCACAAAATTTGTATGAGCAAGTTTGCTACTTTTGCTTACATTTGGTGAACACATAATAATGCAGAATTGCTGAAACAACTCATCAACAAGTTTAATTGATTTTGCGCTTAGCATGGCGCAGAAGAAATCTAAAATTAAATTTCGGTGTTCCGAATTTATTTTGGGTATTTTTTTTTTTATTTGGACGGTGATTATATTCACAAAATGCGAACAACAAATAAATATAGGTGTAATAGTTTTTTTAGGTAGTATTTGATGTTCCACCCAATTAAAATTCTCTTCAATGTATTCTAATATGCCACTCATTGAATTAAAACTAAAGTTAATCGCATTTATTAAAGCCCACGACCAGTCAACTACAAAGTAATGGCCTTTTAATTGTTTAGATGTCATTTCGATTTCCTTCCTAACATCTAACAAAAACTTGCTCAAAGTCCATGCATCATGTTTGGACGAAATAAATTCAGCAATTGGTATTACATTTAAATTTACTTTGACAACACAAGCGTAGTAAAGGATTCTTTTAAATGTATGTTCCCGATGACAGGTTGGTATTTTTACAATTCCTCCAGTGGCGTCGAAGTGAATTGCTTTCACATTTTCATGCTGTAGAAGTGCCAATTGCTCTTTTCGTAATAAAACAATCTGAAAAGGGGTAGCTACAGAATATAAATAACGGTTTTCTTCTGGCTGCATGCAACATTTAAAATAGATGTCAACAAAATCACAATCACGAACAACATCATTTGTTTTGTAATGATCCGATTTTATTTTTCGAATTACATTTGGAGTGGTCATTTCCTGAGTATTACCATCTTGATAAAGCTGTAAGTCAGTTTCGTCTACCAAATCCAAGTAAGTGATGTGAGCAGTTTTATTTTTTGAAATAAGCTTCATCTTTTCTCGTCGTATACCACGACATTGACGAAACACTTTCTCGGTTGAATGGAGAATTTCATGTTCGATGCCATTTACGTAAATAAACATTTCTTTAATCTTAAATACTTCAAATTTGTATTTTATATTATGTAGGGTATCTTTACAAGAACCATATACAACAATTTTTTCTTGTTTTTTGGAAATTTTATGCAGGGTTTCAAATTTAATAACACACGGATTTCTCTGCTCTTTCAAAATACGGTGTATAAGTTCCCTTATTTCCTCGTTAGTTAAACATTCCAGATTGTCGCTGAATTTTACGGAATATTTTAAGACCCATTTTAAATCTGTGTATTTATTAGTTACATTATTTATCAAGGTTGAACTAGGGCTTACAGTATTATTAATCAAATCCTCTTTATAAGTCGATATTTCCACAACTTCATGATCCAAATTTTCAGGTTTTTTATAATCAATGAATTCTATAGATATGCCATTGGGACAGGCAGCCTGATGTTCTTTTAAAACATCAAAGTTTATTACTGTATCTGAATTGTTAAGTAAAATTTCAGTTGGGTTCAAAACTAACGTGGAAGCATTTGTGCTACTAATATTTGTTTCGGGAAATTCATGTACAACTGATTTTTTAAGCAATTCCTGATTATTTTTAACACAATCAATTTTTCCATGGTGTCGCTGCAAAATATAGTTCATTTTCAAGATATTTTTTAAGTTACACTCAATGTGCATTATTTTGCAAAGACTTCTAACTACTGGATTATTCGACTTTAATGTTAAAAACTTTTCATTTTTAATATCTAAAATGCTCATAGCGCGTTTAAGAGCGTGAACGCTTATCGTACTCCTTTTATTTTTATAGTTATAGTTTTCCGAGCGCTTCTTCATTGCGAATTTAATTTATAACAAAACTTTATAAAAACAACACAACTCAAACCAAATAGTAAATATGAATACAACTACTGTTATTTACTAGCACTAAAACCAAATAAAGAAAAAAAAACTGTACACGTGTACAATAAAATGCACGTGTACAATAATAGAATGTCCGGATACAGCAAAGGTCTAAAAATGAGAAAGCGAAATTTTTTACTTAAACGATAATATATCTAAAAAAGAGAATGTCCAAGAGAATAGCGGGGGTCAAAATATATATAAAAACAATATTACACTTTCCTACAAAAACACTTTGAAAAATAACCGACGGCACTTAAATCACCAACTAAATCACACAAATAATTTTCGATTTTGGAAAAAAACTGAAAATCAAAATTTTTTTATTAAATCAGGCCTTATATCAACTTTTACGAAAAAATAATTATATTATTGCATTTAAATACAATTTTGTTTATATTTGAGGTGAGATTTCTGGAAACGGTTAAAACAATTTTTATAAAAATTGGTGATTTGGATGGTATCAGGACAGTTGCACGAGTGCCGGTATTTGATTGCAACTTGTCTTGATTCCAGAAAGAATAGTTAAGGGGTAGTCTGTTGATATCCGGGTCTCTTTATTAATTTTTTTCCAAATTCAAAATCACGTCAAACAAATTTTTATAAGAATCATCCAATCTGATAAAAATTTGTAAGACGTGGTTTTGAGTCCCGGGAAACGATTGTGAAGAGTCCTAATACCGGAAAAGTTCGATTGGAGGGTCCCCCGCGAGATCACGGTTTCATTTTAAATTTTTTTAAAGTTTTGGATGATAACAATTTGTGGAGAGGGGCTTCCGAGTGCCGGAAATCGAGTGCGGTGAGTCCCAAGTCAAGGAAAATTTATGTAGAGGGTCAACCGGTGGGACACGGGTTCCATCTTATATTTTTTTCAAATCTTGTATTATTTAATTCAAAATTTGAAGCTCGACGGTTTTCAGGGAGGTCCGAATTCCATTTTTTTGCGGTTTTTTATAGGATATTTTGTTTGTTTTGTTGAAAATGTGTAAAGGTTTTCGGAGAAATCGATTGTGATGAGTCCTGATGACAGGTAAAATTTTTAAAAGGACGTTCAGTGAGAAAAAGGTTCTGTTTTATATTTTTACAAATCACTACTAATGATATTCAAAATTAGGAATGCGCGGACCTAAGGTACCGGAAAAAAATTCCGTAGAATCATGATGGATGGGAGGAACTCGAAACTAAATGTTTGATATAACAACCCACTTATAACTGTACTTATAAAAAACAACGCCAAATGGGTTCTGGTCATCGTAATATTGTAAGGGTGGTGTCGTCTGATAGCTCTTATATTAGGCAATCTAGCCACATATACCGTTTCTCTTAGACATCTCTGAGATTTGGGCAATTTTTTTTACAGTGATCATCCCCTCGGTTATTAAGACAGTCATATTCATCGTCAACGCCAAATGGGTTCTGGTCATCGTAATATTATAAGGGTGGTGTCGTCTGATAGCTCTTATATTAGGCAATCTAGCCACATATACCGATTCTCTTAGACATCTCTGAGATTTGGGCAATTTTTTTTTTTTACAGTGATCATCCCCTTGGTTATTAAGACAGTCATATTTATTGTCAACGCCAAGTGGGTTCTGGTCATCGTAATATTATAAGGGTGGTGTCGTCTGATGCTCTTATATTAGGCTATCTAGCCACATATACCGTTTCTCTTAGACATCTCTGAGATTTGGGCAATTTTTTTTACAGTGATCATCCCCTTGGTTATTAAGACAGTCATATTCATCGTCAACGCCAAATGGGTTCTGGTCATCGTAATATTGTAAGGGTGGTGTTGTCTGATAGCTCTTATATTAGGCAATCTAGCCACATATACCGTTTCTCTTAGACATCTCTGAGATTTGGGCAATTTTTTTTACAGTGATCATCCCCTCGGTTATTAAGACAGTCATATTCGTCGTCAACGCCAAATGGGTTCTGGTCATCGTAATATTATAAGGGTGGTGTCGTCTGATAACTCTTATATTAGGCAATTTAGCCACATATGCCGTTTCTCTTAGACATCTCTGAGATTTGGGCAATTTTTTTTACAGTGATCATCCCCTTGGTTATTAAGACAGTCATATTTATCGTCAACGCCAAGTGGGTTCTGGTCATCGTAATATTATAAGGGTGGTGTCGTCTGATGCTCTTATATTAGGCTATCTAGCCACATATACCGTTTCTCTTAGACATCTCTGAGATTTGGGCAATTTTTTTTACAGTGATCATCCCCTTGGTTATTAAGACAGTCATATTCATCGTCAACGGCAAATGGGTTCTGGTCATCGTAATATTATAAGGGTGGTGTCGTCTGATGCTCTTATATTAGGCTATCTAGCCACATATACCGTTTCTCTTAGACATCTCTGAGATTTGGGCAATTTTTTTTACAGTGATCATCCCCTTGGTTATTAAGACAGTCATATTCATCGTCAACGCCAAATGGGTTCTGGTCATCGTAATATTGTAAGGGTGGTGTTGTCTGATAGCTCTTATATTAGGCAATCTAGCCACATATACCGTTTCTCTTAGACATCTCTGAGATTTGGGCAATTTTTTTTACAGTGATCATCCCCTCGGTTATTAAGACAGTCATATTCGTCGTCAACGCCAAATGGGTTCTGGTCATCGTAATATTATAAGGGTGGTGTCGTCTGATAGCTCTTATATTAGGCAATTTAGCCACATATACCGTTTCTCTTAGACATCTCTGAGATTTGGGCAATTTTTTTTACAGTGATCATCTCCTTGGTTATTAAGACAGTCATATTTATCGTCAACGCCAAATGGGTTCTGGTCATCGTAATATTATAAGGGTGGTGTCGTCTGATGCTCTTATATTAGGCTATCTAGCCACATATACCGTTTCTCTTAGACATCTCTGAGATTTGGGCAATTTTTTTTACAGTGATCATCCCCTTGGTTATTAAGACAGTCATATTCATCGTCAACGGCAAATGGGTTCTGGTCATCGTAATATTATAAGGGTGGTGTCGTCTGATGCTCTTATATTAGGCTATCTAGCCACATATACCGTTTCTCTTAGACATCTCTGAGATTTGGGCAATTTTTTTTACAGTGATCATCCCCTTGGTTATTAAGACAGTCATATTCATCGTCAACGCCAAATGGGTTCTGGTCATCGTAATATTGTAAGGGTGGTGTTGTCTGATAGCTCTTATATTAGGCAATCTAGCCACATATACCGTTTCTCTTAGACATCTCTGAGATTTGGGCAATTTTTTTTTACAGTGATCATCCCCTTGGTTATTAAGACAGTCATATTCGTCGTCAACGCCAAATGGGTTCTGGTCATCGTAATATTATAAGGGTGGTGTCGTCTGATGCTCTTATATTAGGCTATCTAGCCACATATACCGTTTCTCTTAGACATCTCTGAGATTTGGGCAATTTTTTTTACAGTGATCATCCCCTTGGTTATTAAGACAGTCATATTTATCGTCAACGCCAAGTGGGTTCTGGTCATCGTAATATTATAAGGGTGGTGTCGTCTGATGCTCTTATATTAGGCTATCTAGCCACATATACCGTTTCTCTTAGACATCTCTGAGATTTGGGCAATTTTTTTTACAGTGATCATCCCCTTGGTTATTAAGACAGTCATATTCATCGTCAACGGCAAATGGGTTCTGGTCATCGTAATATTATAAGGGTGGTGTCGTCTGATGCTCTTATATTAGGCTATCTAGCCACATATACCGTTTCTCTTAGACATCTCTGAGATTTGGGCAATTTTTTTTACAGTGATCATCCCCTTGGTTATTAAGACAGTCATATTCATCGTCAACGCCAAATGGGTTCTGGTCATCGTAATATTGTAAGGGTGGTGTTGTCTGATAGCTCTTATATTAGGCAATCTAGCCACATATACCGTTTCTCTTAGACATCTCTGAGATTTGGGCAATTTTTTTTACAGTGATCATCCCCTCGGTTATTAAGACAGTCATATTCGTCGTCAACGCCAAATGGGTTCTGGTCATCGTAATATTATAAGGGTGGTGTCGTCTGATAGCTCTTATATTAGGCAATTTAGCCACATATACCGTTTCTCTTAGACATCTCTGAGATTTGGGCAATTTTTTTTACAGTGATCATCCCCTTGGTTATTAAGACAGTCATATTTATCGTCAACGCCAAGTGGGTTCTGGTCATTGTAATATTATAAGGGTGGTGTCGTCTGATGCTCTTATATTAGGCTATCTAGCCACATATACCGTTTCTCTTAGACATCTCTGAGATTTGGGCAATTTTTTTTACAGTGATCATCCCCTTGGTTATTAAGACAGTCATATTCATCGTCAACGGCAAATGGGTTCTGGTCATCGTAATATTATAAGGGTGGTGTCGTCTGATGCTCTTATATTAGGCTATCTAGCCACATATACCGTTTCTCTTAGACATCTCTGAGATTTGGGCAATTTTTTTTACAGTGATCATCCCCTCGGTTATTAAGACAGTCATATTCGTCGTCAACGCCAAATGGGTTCTGGTCATCGTAATATTATAAGGGTGGTGTCGTCTGATAGCTCTTATATTAGGCAATCTAGCCACATATACCGTTTCTCTTAGACATCTCTGAGATTTGGGCAATTTTTTTTACAGTGATCATCCCCTCGGTTATTAAGACAGTCATATTCGTCGTCAACGCCAAATGGGTTCTGGTCATCGTAATATTATAAGGGTGGTGTCGTCTGATAGCTCTTATATTAGGCAATTTAGCCACATATACCGTTTCTCTTAGACATCTCTGAGATTTGGGCAATTTTTTTTACAGTGATCATCCCCTTGGTTATTAAGACAGTCATATTTATCGTCAACGCCAAGTGGGTTCTGGTCATCGTAATATTATAAGGGTGGTGTCGTCTGATGCTCTTATATTAGGCTATCTAGCCACATATACCGTTTCTCTTAGACATCTCTGAGATTTGGGCAATTTTTTTTACAGTGATCATCCCCTTGGTTATTAAGACAGTCATATTTATCGTCAACGCCAAGTGGGTTCTGGTCATCGTAATATTATAAGGGTGGTGTCGTCTGATGCTCTTATATTAGGCTATCTAGCCACATATACCGTTTCTCTTAGACATCTCTGAGATTTGGGCAATTTTTTTTACAGTGATCATCCCCTTGGTTATTAAGACAGTCATATTCATCGTCAACGCCAAATGGGTTCTGGTCATCGTAATATTGTAAGGGTGGTGTTGTCTGATAGCTCTTATATTAGGCAATCTAGCCACATATACCGTTTCTCTTAGACATCTCTGAGATTTGGGCAATTTTTTTTACAGTGATCATCCCCTCGGTTATTAAGACAGTCATATTCGTCGTCAACGCCAAATGGGTTCTGGTCATCGTAATATTATAAGGGTGGTGTCGTTTGATAGCTCTTATATTAGGCAATTTAGCCACATATACCGTTTCTCTTAGACATCTCTGAGATTTGGGCAATTTTTTTTACAGTGATCATCCCTTTGGTTATTAAGACAGTCATATTTATCGTCAACGCCAAGTGGGTTCTGGTCATCGTAATATTATAAGGGTGGTGTCGTCTGATGCTCTTATATTAGGCTATCTAGTCACATATACCGTTTCTCTTAGACATCTCTGAGATTTGGGCAATTTTTTTTACAGTGATCATCCCCTTGGTTATTAAGACAGTCATATTCATCGTCAACGGCAAATGGGTTCTGGTCATCGTAATATTATAAGGGTGGTGTCGTCTGATGCTCTTATATTAGGCTATCTAGCCACATATACCGTTTCTCTTAGACATCTCTGAGATTTGGGCAATTTTTTTTACAGTGATCATCCCCTTGGTTATTAAGACAGTCATATTCATCGTCAACGCAAAATGGGTTCTGGTCATCGTAATATTGTAAGGGTGGTGTTGTCTGATAGCTCTTATATTAGGCAATCTAGCCACATATACCGTTTCTCTTAGACATCTCTGAGATTTGGGCAATTTTTTTTACAGTGATCATCCCCTCGGTTATTAAGACAGTCATATTCGTCGTCAACGCCAAATGGGTTCTGGTCATCGTAATATTATAAGGGTGGTGTCGTCTGATAGCTCTTATATTAGGCAATTTAGCCACATATACCGTTTCTCTTAGACATCTCTGAGATTTGGGCAATTTTTTTTACAGTGATCATCCCCTTGGTTATTAAGACAGTCATATTTATCGTCAACGCCAAGTGGGTTCTGGTCATCGTAATATTATAAGGGTGGTGTCGTCTGATGCTCTTATATTAGGCTATCTAGCCACATATACCGTTTCTCTTAGACATCTCTGAGATTTGGGCAATTTTTTTTACAGTGATCATCCCCTTGGTTATTAAGACAGTCATATTCATCGTCAACGGCAAATGGGTTCTGGTCATCGTAATATTATAAGGGTGGTGTCGTCTGATGCTCTTATATTAGGCTATCTAGCCACATATACCGTTTCTCTTAGACATCTCTGAGATTTAGGCAATTTTTTTTACAGTGATCATCCCCTTGGTTATTAAGACAGTCATATTCATCGTCAACGCCAAATGGGTTCTGGTCATCGTAATATTGTAAGGGTGGTGTCGTCTGATAGCTCTTATATTAGGCAATCTAGCCACATATACCGTTTCTCTTAGACATCTCTGAGATATGGGCAATTAATTTTTTTACAGTGATCATCCCCTTGGTTATTAAGACAGTCATATTCATCGTCAATGCCAAATGGGTTCTGGTCATCGTAATATTGTAAGGGTGGTGTCGTCTGATAGCTCTTATATTATACAATCTAGCCACATATACCGTTTCTCTTAGACATCTCTGAGATTTGGGCAATTTTTTTTACAGTGATCATCCCCTATGTTATTAAGACAGTCATATTCATCGTCAACGCCAAATGGGTTCTGGTCATCGTAATATTGTAAGGGTGGTGTCGTCTGATGCTCTTATATTAGGCAATCTAGCCACATATACCGTTTCTCTTAGACATCTCTGAGATTTGGGCAATTTTTTTTACAGTGATCATCCCCTTGGTTATTAAGACAGTCATATTCATCGTCAACGCCAAATGGGTTCTGGTCATCGTAATATTGTAAGGGTGGTGTCGTCTGATAGCTCTTATATTAGGCAATCTAGCCACATATACCGTTTCTCTTAGACATCTCTGAGATTTGGGCAATTTTTTTTACAGTGATCATCCCCTTGGTTATTAAGACAGTCATATTCATCGTCAACGCCAAATGGGTTCTGGTCATCGTAATATTGTAAGGGTGGTGTCGTCTGATAGCTCTTATATTAGGCAATCTAGCCACATATACCGTGTCTCTTAGACATCTCTGAGATTTGTGCAATTTTTTTTACAGTGATCATCCCCTTGGTTATTAAGACAGTCATATTCATCGTCAACGCCAAATGGGCTCTGGTCATCGTAATATTATAAGGGTGGTGTCGTCTGATAGCTCTTATATTAGGCAATCTAGCCACATATATCGTTTCTCTTAGACATCTCTGCGATTTGGGCATTTTTTTTTTACAGTGATCATTCCCTTGGTTATTAAGACAGTCATATTCATCGTCAACGCCAAATGGGTTCTGGTCATCGTAAATTTTTTTAATTTCTCGTTTAAAAACATGTGTACATTGAACGCACTTTAAACATTTATTTTGATTTGTTTTTGATTTTTGCGACGTATAATTGTCTTTTTCGAAATCTATTACCAAATATATTTCGATAGTATAAGAAATTAGATGTACTCTTGAGTAATTTTTGGTTTTAAAAACTGCATGTTTGGGTTTCGTAATAAAATATTTTTACAATTTATAATGAAATGTAAGTATATAACATTTCGAATTTCGTATTAATCCATTTATTTTTATTTGTCATTTGTTTCCGAAGTTGCTAATTTAGTAATTGCGTTACTAACCATTCATAACAAAAAAATTTAATAAACCGAACATTGCTTTTGCCAACTGTTTTACTAATACATGTGCATTTTTGTTATTTCGACAAATTTTATGTTCCGCCATGTTTTGTTATTTTTTAATTTTGTCGGAAACTTCACAGTCGTGTAGAGAATTGTAACTCGTAGCAAGTATTAAATGTATTGTTAGTAATAATGGTAATACAATGTTTTTAATTACTAGGCACAGCAATATAGATAGGAATCAAGCGAATTATCTTTTAAATGTTGCAACTTGTGTGTAATAATTATTCATAATTATTGTAATAGTGTAATAATTATTCATAATTATTTCTTATTTTCTTATGTATGAGGAAGTTAATTTACACAGATGATTTTATTAGACAATTTGAATCTAAGGACTGTTGCAAATATTCTAAGTGGAAACAGTTAGTAGTTAGTCCGCAAAATTGTTTGTAATTTAAACTGCTTCGTGGAAGTCTAATATTTATTATATATTTCTCATGTCCGAATTCAAATACAGTACGCACATGATACGAAAATGTATGGAGTTCTTTAAACATTAAATTTGTCTCGAGACAGTTTATGCTTTACATTAACATTTGTTATGATACTAAGTCTATTAACCCTTTCAGAACTTTTCCTAAACCCAACACACAAAAAAATAATATGTGGTTTATTCGTAAATCTGAATCCCCAGACCTTCAAAATTTGCAAAAAAAAAATTAAAAAATTTTCATGTTTCCGGACTTTTCAAATTGTACATTGTTATACATTGGTAACGAAGTGGTGACAATATTTACCCAACAATGAATTTAGTTTTATATATTATAACTTTATTTTGTATTGAATACAATTAAATTACATATATAACGATTGGTTTTTAAACAAAAAACAAATATATTGCACTTAGCAAAATAAAAAACTAATTATGTTATAAGTAAAAGAAATAAAATCAAAATAAATAATTCACGAAATGTAAATAATAAAAATTTCATCGATAGATATTTAATTATAATTCAGTCTTTCAGTTTCTGTGTAGAGTTGCGGCTACTTAGAGTGGAATTTATAAAAACAGTTTCGTTTAGATAAACAGCACAAATGCACTTTGCATTTTTCACAGTGTATGTGCGTCCATTCTTTGCATTGAAGATATTTACAGCGAGTTGCTTCTTTTTTATCTTCAAATAAAGGAAGATGATTATGACCATCGTATTGGACTTCCTTGTTTGGTCGAAATTCTTGTTTTTGGCGTTTGCAATTATCTTGAGAACTTTCGTTTAAGGCATTATCGTTTGGTGGTCTACCTCTTTTTCTTTCGGAGTTGGAATGTATTAAAAAATGCACAATTTTCAATCGAAAGTTGAATAAGTCTAGTATTTCTTTTCCATGTTTTTTAATCCTCAACATGTCACGGCGATATTCAATCCAACTTGAACATATAGCAAAATCTAAAAAGTGCATGATGACCCGTGATGTCCATTTTGTAGACTTCAAAAAAATTCTATAGTAGCTTATAAATTGGTCCAATAGGTCAACACCACCCATTGAACTATTATAAAGTTTTATAATTTCTGGTTGATTGACTGTTATAAATTTTTTTGTTTTTGAGTCGAACCTTCGAATAGTATCCATTATTCCTTTACCAACGAAATTGGAAGGTAAATGAACTACACGGCTGTCGAGCCATTTAACAATCACAATTTTGCAATCATGGCTTACAACTTCCTCGACTTCGAATCAAGTTTTCTTTTTAAATAGATGATCGCTGGTAAATGGAGGGTTAGAACCAACCATTCAAGTAAGTACATTCTATAAAGCAAATCTAATTATTTTAAATTTGTCACTTTTATTTATTTCTACCAATGTAAAAAACGATCATTTCGCCAAGCGACCATCATTGTACAGTAAATATTAAATTAAAATAAATACGAAAATCAAGTCTGAATCAAACTACGAACTAGTGAATGGTGGTATAGAGAATTAAAGATGATACGGGTGAAACATATGTAATTTGAAATGGATGAGCATTTTATCTGGCGAGAAATTTGGTATGTAAAACGAAATATTTGACAGATTTACGTAAAATATTTTTAAGTGCTTCCGTATTTTTGCCATTTATTTGTATGTATTTTATAGAAATTAGCATTTAATTAACGTATAGAATTAACGTCATTATGCCATAGAAAATTTGTATAAACATTTCATTTTTATAACATTACTAATTGTGCTTATTTAAAAATGCAAAATTTGTACTAATGTATACAATATGAGTACTATAAAAATAAAATAAATTTCCATTTTTCCAAATTTTCATTGAAAACTTTATACTTTTTTCCATACATGCTCGTATTAATATAATGTACATGCGGTACCACAATAGACACAAAGAAACGTTGTGATTTAATTTTTTGACACTATAATTAATATGTCGTAAACAGCCATAAAAAAATAATAATATTGCACAATAATAAAAGTAAAAAAGCAACAATAAATAAGCTAATAATGAACACATACTGAAGTTTAACATATTATAGAAAAAATATATGCAAACAATTTTCAATTTTACTGGTCACGGAAAAAGAGCTTTTCTGTATGAAGTTCCGGTTGGGCTATCAAATGAAAAAATCAGATTTTTTGTACGTATTCATATTATTCCGTTTTTGTTATTTTATTATACTGTGGTTGGGAAATTGATACTTTAGAGACAAAGTTGTAAATCGAATACAATGTACGGAAGAGGATTTACAAAATATTAGTTATCCCATCGTACAATTTTAACAGATTTACAGAGATCTTGATCTTTATTGTACAACTCACGACTATTTGAGAGTTAAACTTTTGAGTTTGTTGGGCGAAATTTTAACAAGATTTTATTTCGATCCAAGTGGAACAGTCGTTTGTTTTTACACCTTATCCGAAAATTCTTTGATTGGGCAGCATTGAATATCGAAAAGAATCGTTTCCAAAATAGTACCGTACGTCACTGAAAAATGTGTTCATGTATTTAGACCATTGTGGTCATGTTTTTCCCGGCTAGGTTACAAGGCCTTGTAAGAGATAAACAGATGCTAGTGAACCACAAGAAGAGAAGTTAGGAACAGGAAAGGAACTGGATTCAGTCATGGATCAACTTACAATGATAGAAACTATGATCGAACTTACCTACATAAAACGTCTTAGTTTTTCATAATAAAAGCGTTTCGAGGAAAAAATAATAAAAGATGTACATATACGCACAAGACGGAATCGACACGATGAGCATTCCAAAACGAAAACAAAAAGCGGCTCGACAAATACGAGCAAAGCAAAACGAAAAAATTTATTTTTTAAGAAAAATGGTCCCTTTCAAATTTGTATTCTTGCATAATTGCGCTACGGATGATCGAAAACCAACCAATCAAATTGGATAGTGTCGAAATTTTATGAGGAAAAAAACACAAAAAATTATTTTAAAATCAAAAAGGTTATAAGAAATAAAACGTACATTGGAAATTAAAATGTCAATTAAATCGGAAAGGACTACTATTATTGACATTTCAGAAATGTGTAGAGGATATTCGTGTTTATGGGATACATCTAGCAAACTATACAGTAACGAAATAAAGCATTGGAGTGTTTAATACTAAAGCTTAGTACTCAGTTTCAAATGAATTGAAATTTTACCGCGGCCTCCAAAAATCTATTTATTTTCGCGTGAAATAGAAATGAAATTTTTTTTGGAGAATTTTTAATTTTAACGTATAAATTTTAACGTATAAATGAATTTGTTTATTTTACGTAAATAAATTAAATTAAATTGACTTTAATTAAAATTTGTGGGATTAAAAAAATTGTTTATTGCCAAGCACAAACAAATGTCAAATATTCGCGTGAAAATAGCTGTTTTGCTTGGTCCGTTAGCTTTCAAAAATAAAATACCCAACAAACATTTATGGGTACGTACATAAAAGAGTGCGATTATCGCACGGCATTCCATACACTGTGCTGGTTGTTATTTCAAAACATAATTGAGTTTTGAGAGAGAGAGAGAGAGAGAGAGTAGGTAGTGCTAACAGAGTTGTTTAGGAGTGCACTTGTGTAGTATGCAAACAAATTTCACTCATTTCTTCATTAGAATTAAGTGAAGATTATAATGAATCTTCCGATGATGAAACGGGATTTAATTTACAAAATGATCTGGCGGAATGGACCGTAAAGCACAGAACTACGAATGAATCTGCAAATGATTTATTGAAAATTTTAAGAAAATTCCATCCGAATTTGCCGAAAGACGCTCGTACCCTAAAAAAACACCGCAAACAAGGAACGTTATTGCTATGGGAAGGGGAACGCACATTCATATCGGTCTTACACATTATGTATATAAAAAATTCTTGAAGCAGAACGACAATGAAAACTTAAAAGAGCTTAAAATTGATATTGGTATAGATGGCCTTCCATTGTTTAAAAGTTCATCTAGCCAGTTGTGGTCTATACTAGGAAATGTAGTTAACAAGAAGGAAGTTTTTGCTATTGGATTGTAAAATGGGTATCACAAACCTTTCTGCGCTGCGTCAGACTCAGAGAGTTTTTATTGGTAATTGTCAGAAAAAGGTGTTTAATAAGGTTAAACAAAGTGACTTATCGATGTTCATCGCCACATCACTACAACAAATAATTTGTGACGAATCAGCAACACAATTTTCCTGGTTTGGTTTGCAAAATAATATTCATATAAAAAATATGCTGTTGATGAAACTATTGAAAGGTATTCTTGAAAGCTATTCTTTATACTTTTTATTTTGGTGTGAAATGTTCTGTTTACAAATTCAATAAAATTTATTTATTAGCGAATTTAATTATATTAATATTATAGACCAAATCCAATCTGAGAAAAAATTTAGCTTAATGTTATTTTCGTTATTGTACTTCAAAGAATCTGCATCAACAAAATTTAAAAACGCCTCGGACAGTGACAGAACTAATTTACTTAAGAAATGGTTCCAGCGTGCCAAAGACCGTTTAAGAAAGCAGTAAATGAGAAAAGGTAAATAATCATTTCTGATTTATTATATCACTTCTGTGTATATTTTTAAGGATGTTTTAATGTTTTGGTTAAGACAAGAAGTCATTTAATTTAAGTTATTGTGATGTAATTATAATATGTTTTTTTATTAAGACACGAAGTCCTTTTTAAAAAGACAAATTAAAACATTGTTATATTGATAACAAAACTTTGGCTGTTAATGAAAATTATTTTGCGATATATGTATCATGAGAAATAATTGATGTATATTAATGATACTTTATTTATCAAAAATACTGTGCTGTAAATGCATGGAACTGTGTCCCAGAAAAGGTAAGAGTGTGGAATGTGTACGGTAAAAAATCGTAAACGTGTGCGTAATTCGTACGAAAACGTAGCGAGTTTTAATTAAAAAATGTACTGAACGAACGAGCATGGAAAGCGTTAGTGATTTTTAATTCGAAAATGTACCGAAAGCGTAGCAGTTTTAATTCCAAAATTTTTGGGATTAGCATGGAAAGCGTTGTGATTTTTAATGCGAAAATGTACGGAATGAGTGCGGAAAGCGTAGCGATTTTTGATTCGAAAATGTATGGAATGAGTACGGAAAGGTTTGAAATTTATAATGCTATAAGGTACGGAATGAGTATGGAAAATTTGGACGCACTAATACAGTCATATATAAAACTAAGAGAGAGTCGTGCGACAAAAGTGACAATCTTCTTGAGCCAAGTGCACCGCTTTCACCGAGCTAAAAGACTCCTTTTCGAGTACTCCTTGTGAATTCGTGTTCATAAGGATACCGCTTTCCTTGCGCTTTGTTTGTTGGGTATTAGAGGCCAATTTTGGTTTCAGAGATATTTGGTTGTGAATTTCCAGTAACGGAAAATTATTGTTCATCATAGTTGGCTTTAATGTCAGTAGTAATTGTAATCGGAATCAGTTTTATGAAAATCTTATTTCTTTTAGTTTTATTTAAAGCCAACTCTACTTTAATTACCAATGATAAATACGCCAACTATAATGAATAATTATTTTCCATTACTGAAAATTCACAAACAAATATTGCTGAAACCAAAATTGGCCTCTAATATTTTATTTTTCAAAGCTAAGCGGACTTTGCCAAAGCAAAACAGCTAATGGTGTGCCGAGACATTATTCTCACATGAAAATAATTTGGAGAGTTTATGCGCATCATCTTTGATGTATTGAACACACTTGGATTTTTTGCTGGTGAACTGAGTACTACAAAATGAAAACAGAAGTTGAATTTTTCATTTCTGATTTCACTTTGGTAAAATGGATGAAGATGCGACGATAGCATACAAAATGGAATCAAACAAGGTGATTATATTGGTATACTTTTTAGTGAAATATTAATGAAAAATTTAAATTTCCGTTTAGGTACAGCAAAGTAAAAGGTAAGGTGCGGCCGCGAATGAGATTCACATTCCTACTTTATGGTACTTCGAATTTGTCACCTTTTTTTATATAAAAATGACAATTTAATTAGCCGGTACAATGGGCGTTTGTGATGATGATGATGACGATGAGGTAATTATTTTAAATATTTCAATTTTATGCCGTAAGTAATACACGGTGGTGCGACCTATGTGACAATGCGGTTCTTTGTAATATATATTAATAGTATAAAATAGTGGTTATCTCTCGTTTGCGTTGTTTTCTTTTACGATCATCAACAGGTCATTTATGTTTACTTCAAAGATATGCATACAACAAGGAAAGTACAACACTGTTTTAAACTAGATTACCATAAATATTAAAACTTCATCAATTTCGTTTGCAGGTACATGAAACACAACACAAAGCCATTGCGATAGTTTACTAAAGTTTTTTAAAGATAAAAGAAAGTGCAACTGAAGTTTGGGCCTCCAATTAAAAAAGTTAGAAAGGAAGCAGAGGTGTATCGCCGAAAAATTAATATCAGACGTAATATGTTACGGAAAACTAGAAAAAATTAATTTACATATAACTAACTCACTTTGAATAGTACCGAAAGTTATAATGATTATACACCCTCGCTGTTACCAACTTCTTTAAGTAATTTCTCACAAAATTCACCAATGAAATAAACCATCACCTGTTGAAAATTTTGAAGACTCTAGTATCTTCCATTTTTTTCTCATTTCGATATCGAATTTTACACCATACCACCAAACCAGTATCCAAAGTTATACGCATGCCATCCTCAATACAGCAGTTGCTACATCCCTACAATACAAGCACCAGTACTCGCAACGTCTAAACCTAATATTATAAAAATAACCACCGCCAATTCAAATAGGAAACCCCGATGTACCGCCAGAAGAAGAAACATCCAATCAACAATCTAGGTTTGTTAATTCATCAGAATACACCTTACAGACTATCTCGTTTTCCACGATTAAATCAAATAATTTAATAATAAATATTATAGATACACTCAATACCGTTTTTAAATATTTAGTTAACCACCCGTCACCCAAGCCAATACCTTGGTTTTATTCTAACCGGTGAATATATTTCTCACACGTTTCCTTCTTCCGCATTTTGTTGGTTGTTTTTGGGAATTCAAATTAAGATTTCTTAAATTGGGTCCTGCTCGCCAGTCACCTGCCCGAAATCTGTGATTATCGATATCCTCGCAATTTAGAGAATTGGTCGAAATATAATTTTTCGAAAAACAATTATGAAGAGTACTAAACTACTACTACTTTTACTATCGATGTACTAAATCCTTAGTGACAATATTTTTTTGTTTTTAGGAATATCGATTTCGAAAATTAAATTTCTACTCCACTTCCTTTTTTACAACTAATTAGTTACAACTGATTAGTTGTAAAAAAGGGACTGAAAAAGGAGTTAAATTTTCGAAATCGATATTCCTAAAAACAAATAAATATTGTCACTCTAAGGAAATTTTACAAGTGTTTTTCATTAAAGCAATTTAATACAATTTTATAAATGACAAAAGTTAACAGTAAGGCTAACAAAATGGATTTCAACCATTATAGCACAAAGTCAAAGAACAAAATAGATTTTTTCTGATGATGTGCATAATTTTTTTTGTCGAATTTTGGCAAATAGGTATATTTTGGTGTTTAATTGTAAATCAAAAATTAAATGTCAAAATGATTGACTTGTTGGTTAAAGTTGTTGTGCTAAATTTATTATTTTGTAAATTTCCCTGTATTTTCCCTATATTTTATCTCGGTCTCGAACACCATATTTAAAAAAAACGCAGTTATTGTGGTTTTCTGGATGATCCGTGGAATGCGGTATCAATAGAAAATTAATTTTTCACTTTGGTGTTTCTCGGTTGTTTTTCATTTCCGGCATTGTTTACAAAGTATTTCATATTCCAAATTGATGATAACAAAAATAACGGATAGCGACAACAGTGTTCGGATTTATTTCATTCAACATACGTATACTTCTGGGTTATATCTTTGTTTCACTTATAGCTGATTGTGTGCAATGCTTTTAAATCTACATTGATACGTCACAACTCTATCTATCAACACGGGTTCATGCCTTGAAGATCGACATCTACCAATCTAGTCGAATTTACCTATAAAGTGTTAAATGAGATAGAAAACCATCATTAAGTAGATGTAGCGCATACAGATTTAAACAAGGCATTTGACTCTATATGCTACCTCAAAGCACTCCAAAGTCTGCGCGAATTCGGGATTTCAACCGGATTTATTAATTTGTTCAAATCGTATCTGACAAACCGACTGCAAAATGTATTAATTGGAAATGAGTCCAACGTTATCAAAGTCCCTCAAAGATCGCATATTGTGTTTCATCGGAAAAAATATAAAATAACTTCGGCATATAAAATAAATGGCGCGGAAGTTCCTAGATTACGTGAGATTATTGATCTTCGAGTCACATTTGTTGAAAAACGTTAGATACTGGTGGACTGGGGAATTCACGGATATAAAAATTATACGCACAATGAACAGGATCGAAAGCATACAAAAAAAATCCTTATATTCCTGTTAAAAAAAACTGGCTTCAATTATGATTATAACATACCATTCTATGAAAATGTGGCTCGCTTACCTCCTTACTCTACAAGGTGCAAATAATATAACATATACACGCTTGAAAACAGGCGTCTACTTCTGGATGCAGCTTTTATCGGAAATGACCTGGGCCACATCGATTCATCGTGGAAAACATATCCATAAATGTCCCAAGGAGGACTTTGCGTAATCATCAATTATTGGCGCTCGAACACCACCCAACCAACTATGGCGACAACAATCCCATTAATCGACCAGCAAAATCGTTCAATACCGTAGTTGATCAATTCGGTTTCAATTTATCAAAAAACAGTTTTAAAAACAAGTTAAAATCGTATTTTCTATATTTTTAATAAGTCCTTTGACAGTTTCATATTTGAAGTACTAACTGTAAATTTAAATAATTGTTTTATTTATAATTCTTACTTATTTACAATCTAAGCATGAATAGATTTTTTTTATATTCTATTTTTATAATTTTTTGTTTTTATTTAATTTTGTTTTATTTTTTGTTAATATATTTTATATTTTACTTTTTTTAGATTTGAAATCAATGTATTAAATCGATTTCCTTTAATAATTAAATAAATAAACAAATAAAACAAAAGTTTCACGTGTGTATTCATTTTGAACGAATAAGTGGGTTTTCTGTTGTTTTTGTTAAAATAATTACAGTATTCATTCCTCCCATCCACCCCTTGTGTAGTCGCCTCAAGGAGAGAGTAATGGATCCAGCATACGTATCGTTTATTCAAGGACGACCGTCAAATCTACAGTGTCTCCTCGTGGCACACCGGCAGCTTGACAATCTCTTGGAGTGTGTATATGGGAGATTCTATAGAGGTTTCTCAGTGTGAGGAGAGGCTTTGTCCGTACCTTCTTATGCCCCATAGTAGTGGCTGGGCATCGGCTTCTGGTGGTTACGTCAGGGGTGTAGCATAATTTTGCAGTACGATTCATTTTTCAAATATGCTTTTGATATTGGCTTTTGCTTACTCCAAGGATGCTCACCTAGGATTACCATTATGATTTCCTGTACGGCTCTTATATCATTACACACATTTTGACAACACAAAACGATGCCAACCCTAAAATTCGACTTTAGCCAAAACCCGTAAGATATCTTTTATAGCATAGCTATGTAAAGTATACTCACCAAAATTTTATTATACAAACCTTATATTTCCACATGATGTACTCTATCTATCTACTTAAGGCACATATTTTTGTTTTTTGATAAATAACAATTTTTAGCTTCTACGTAGTTCATAAACATAATTATTGCACAATATTTTCCGCTTGAAATAAGTTCCCTTTTAAAACTTTTCTGTGTAAAAAATAAAATTTAATATTGTAATTTCTTAATTTTGAGAAGTAGCTGTACCATTGCCGTATACACAGCTTCGCAATATTAAAATAATATTTCTTTTTTCTGTTTCTTTACTCTAGGACACAAACAAAATCCATTCCTATTTTGTAGTCAGTCAAATTTTACACTTTAATAATTTTTTTATTCAAAGCTAAAGGTAAAAGAAAAAAGGAATTTTTGATAGCCGCTATACAAATCTGTTTGCGACTATTAATTAAAACATTCAAACTGAATTTACGATTACAATTAATATTGAATTTTAATTTAAGTAAAATCTAATTTTTTACTATAATATTCAAATATGAAATATTTATTAAAATTTAAAAATATCATTTTACTATAATAAATTTAATTATTAAATGTATCAGAGACGATTATATACCATCCACTTGTTCATTTTGTAGATAGATGTACATAATGTTTTGTGTGTGGATAACATGAGTAGATAGTCGCAAGAGAATTTTAAACGTAATTATAAACTGTAATGAACATGTTTTAAGTTTTAATAAAATTAAATTATTTTTTCTACATAGTACAACTACAATAAAAGTCAATTTCAAAGGCTATTGAAACCTATTATAAATAATAAAATTATAATTATTCTTTAATTATGTTATCTATTTATAGTAACTTAATACATTAGATTATTAATAATAAGTAGGGGATATTAGGTTTGATTGATTGACTTTTGTAAAATTGTAGGTGTTTGTAATCTCAACGTGTAAAATTTTGAATATATTTTAGTAAATAAATAGTAAATGTTGGAGAATCATTTTTTCACTTATTGCTTCTAGTAGCCCACCGTTTGATTTAAATGATCCACAAAAGGGGATCCACCAACTTTTCACTCAAATTTGTTGGGGAATATCTTGGTATGGTTAGACTGACCATATAGCCATTTTAAACTTCACTTACAACAAATGAGGCGTGATCGAAACTGAGATTTGATCCATGAGGTCTTTCTTTCGCACACCCTTCAATGTAAGTGAAATTGTCTTCGTTGCCTTGGTATTAGAGTTTTCAATTGCTGCGTTTATACCACAGCTAAAGTAGCAATGCTAAACGCAAATGACAGCTGTAGCAACGGTGCTCACACACACCCTACGATGCAAATTTTGCGAAAGATCTTTCCCGGCTGAATAATGTCAAAAAGTGGTGATATCGACTCCCCCACCCTGATTTGAGCCCTCCCGATTTCTTCGAGCACGTCGTAAGGACAGCATTTGCTGACACTGACCAACATTATATTCCATACATTGTTAAAGACCTTATAATCAACCAGTAAAATTATAAAATTGTATTTCATTTAAAACTAAAAAAACATCGACCTGGAACATAAAAAGCACTGTACCCATATAAAAAAATTATTGGAGTATACCCGGGTAATGGCAAACTGTTCCCTTGAACTTCAGTTTCATTTGAATTATGAATAGTAGAAATATCGGTTACGTTGCTCACTCTATCTTGTAGGGTGAGATCTTTGTCGCTTAAAACCAAACTGTCAGCGGTAACTAATTCTTCCAAATCTCCGTTGCTTTGAATAATTACTACGTGTCCAGCCCATTCAATGGAGTGGAGTTTCAAGGTCTTAATGGAAAATTAGATTGTGTATGGAATCTAATTCATTAATCTAATACACAAATCAGCACGTCAAAAGCAATTTAGAATTGTTTCTGAATTAACGCAATTCCACGCTGTAGCAATCATTGCAATTCTGGTTTACGTTTCATACTCATACAAGCTTTGACAACCTAATTCGTCTGTATAGTGGCATTTAAGAATTATCTTCACTCACTGGTCCATCACGAAGTGTTTGGTGGTAAAAATTCTAATGTAATTAATTCAAATGTTTGACATAGGGATGAGCAGAACAATTGTTCAATACCAACAATATTTTTTTTGCGATTATTTACTTCTGCGTCTCGTTTTCGTAAATCCTTCACTCACTTCTGAGTGGATTACCCAGCTTTCTTGTTACCAGTATAATCCACAGGCATCGCTTATGTGTTTTAAAGCTTTTTTCTTTTATCGTAACCGTAGATCTACGCTCCTATGAGTACTGTTATTTTTTTATATTTATTATTTAAATGTGGTTCCGTTTAGATAAGCTATTCGTGTACTACTCGAAACATATAAAACAATTTATCAAAAATGACTAAAATTTTCACATTTTCCGTTTATACTCGTTGCTCCACACTTTAGCACTTGCCGCCATAAAATTTGGTCGAAATGAAAAAGGCAGCCTTTGAATTTTGTGCTAGGAAAATATTCTTCGGTTGCTAAATCAATGTTTTTTTCAAAATCCGTAATGATCCTTTGTGGATTCAAATGAATATCGTGTTCACAGGCTATACGAAGGAAATCATAAAAAACTCAGAGTAACAGCTCTTGCTGTTTTCGTCATCAAATAAAACACTAAGGGTACGACTTCACTTTCGATTTTCCCATGAATGCTAAAAAGCTAGGCCATAATAGACGGTACTACCTAGATAAAAAGTTCCATCCTTGCAGGAACACTCGGGCAATACTTTTAAACTAGGTATGGTTCTCAGAATAATATTTTTCATTTTGAACTTTCTTCTCTGCGAGCATAAGCAGCGTATTTTCGAGAAAATATAATTGCTGCGGTATATCAATTCATGTGAATAATCAAACAATGAAGTTCTAATTTGGTGCTAATTTGTTTCTAGAAATGTAGTGATTTTGCATTTGCCAGCAAATTTTTTTTTCTGCGCATCTCTGTTTAAAAATTATTTTTCTCTGTTAAAATTGAACAACCTTACTAACAATGCGGAAAATAAATAATTGAATCGACTTTTCCGGTTTCTTTTTCCCAACATTATCTGGCGCTACATGTGAAGCGCGCCGTACAGGTGTGCGACAAGGTTAGCACAATCCAACTGAAAATAACTATTACCTTTCAAAATATTGTTCAATGGGTTCATTGGACAATATTTTGAAAACGTAATTTGAGCGCTCACTTGTCGAGGGGATTCACCCTAGAAAGAAAAAACATGCAGAAAACTGATTTCACCCATTTTAAAGAATTTGTATGCCATTGTTGCGAAACAACAGTGGCCTATGACTCCATTTGCTGCAGTTAGTGCGGAATTTTTCATTTCAGAATTTCATAGTTTTTGGATTTATTTTTTCAGTATTTTTTCGGGATTTTTTATTTTAGTATTTTAATTTTCATTAAATTAATACCAATGAGAAAAAAAAACATAAAAAATAAAAAAAATAGACAAATAAAATAAAAAAAAATACATATATTTTTAGATAATGATGGCTTAACATCAAATGATGATGTTTTTGATGAATGATGTCTTAATAATGATGTTTATTAGATAATGTTTTTTTTAGATAATAATGTCGTTTTTAAAATTAAAAGAAATTTTTTTTTTAATTTTAAAATAAATTTTTTAGACAAGTTTGTTTATAAAACTAAATAATTTATTTTCAAAAACCTATTTCTCAGATATATATTTTCGAAAAATAGAAATTAATAATTATTTACGTATTTTACGATACACGGCTTATAACTATCATGATATTTACCACGCTCGACTACGTTTGTCGTCGATCGTCATTAGGTTTCCCATAAACAAAAATACTGTTTCGTTTTGATTCAATACACTTACATTTTTTAAATTTACCGTATCACATACATTACACAATTTTTTATTTACTACACTATTCAAATAATTATATTAAATTAAGTATTAAATATAAGTACAAAAATTAAATTTAATAAAATCTAAAATATCACGCGCACAAGAACATTTTGATTAAATTTGCGACACGAATTTTCGAAATATCCCGTTTATGAAAAAACATATCCCGTTGTATATATACTTAACAATTTTTTTTACAAAACGTAATTAAATGTAAAACATAAAATAAGGTGCCATTATTATCAAAAAATGGTCTTTAAAAGCAAATAACTCTTTTTAAAACTTATTATGTAACATATTTTTCTCGTCAAATAAACATTTTCTTTAAATTTAAAAAGCTTTTTTTAAAAAATTTTACAAAATATTTTATTAAAATCAAAAAACTTTTTATTAATTTTTAAAAATTTCATTTAATAACAACATACTTTTTACGCTATTTGCCGTAGGCACTTGGCGAAACACACTTATACTTCATAAACACATTTTATTAAACACGTGTTTTTTTATTTCGCAGAAATTAGATTTTTGAATATTTTAATTAAAAAATTCGTTCAAAAAGAACTGAATTCGAGAGTGCTGAAATATACCAATATACAGAACAATCACAATAACACCATTACAATTGCTAAAACCAAAGTAAAATATATAATAAAATTCGTGAATGCGAAAAGTTAGTTGTTAAAATAGAATATAGATGGAAATGTGAAAGAATCAAATTTCGTACGCTATGCAGTAATTCGCTAGTAGTACAACTACATGGTATGTTCTATATATATAGACAATATTCCATTGTAATAATACAACATCAGTCGTCGCGACCTGATGAGAAGACTGATTTTTTCAAATCAATAGTCTCATTTGTTCGAAACTGATTGTTGTGATTCTTACACATTAGCCATCTATAAGTCAAAAATTCAAATTTATCCGCGATCCAGCGTTAAAGGAAAGAAAGTATGGGGGGGTGGTTGGGAAGTTGATTGTGTTGTTGTGTATAAGTACCCTACCGGAAAATGTTCATCAAGCCTCAAACACAGTAACGCAAAAACTCTCACAAACATACGAATTACATAAATTTTTAATTTAGTATTGAAAAATCTTCAAATTTTATTTGATTGTATGTGACTGAATTTTTTGTAAGTCAAGCAATTGATGACAACATAAGTGAACTTCTCGATGAAATTCTGGTCAAAAGGTATGTTGCGATTATTTTTCTCTCCGTGAGAAATTAAAATTATCTATTGGGCGTTCTACTGAATCAACTAATGAACTTGTTAATAAAAGTCATTAGTGGAGAGGCTATTATTACTTTTCTAACGGTAAAATCCAGTTTCACTGAGAGAAACCATTTAATTTTTTAACTTGTATAAACATGTTACTCTAGTAAAAATTGTAGAAGTGATTAAACACACAATTTTAATTTACTTGTGCAATTCGCTTAATTATGGGATGTTATTTTAATAAAATAAGAAAATAAAAGAAATTCAATATGTGTACCTGAACTAAAAATGACTTACAAAGTGAAGACGTGTTTTATTTTATAGTTAAAACATAAAATATTAATCACAAATCATAAAGAACCATTCAAAATGCCCCTTAATAGATTATAGCACACTACTTACATGAATTTCCGTAAGAACTGCCTTATTACTGTCTCAATGACTTCTTTACAAAAATCGTGTATGAATTCATCGATGCGTTATACAGCAAATTACTTATGAAGATCCTTCATTAGATCACGTAAAACTTCATTAAATATATAAATGACTTTAGTCCCGACCACAGAATAAAGTTCATCTGAGACTTCATTGATTGAATCATGATGAACTCATCGATGAGTTCATCGATTCCCTTCCAGTAGGGTAAGTGTCGATTATCATATTCGTTTGTCACACAGATAGTGACGCTAAATGGAAGAATTTCCTACGATTTGTGAATTAAATTCGAGAGTGCTGAAATATACCAATATACAGAACAATCACAATAACACCATTACAATTGCTAAAACCAAAGTAAAATTTAAACTATAATTTTTTAAACTTTTTGAACGAATTTTTTAATTAAAATATTCAAAAATCTAATTTCTGCGAAATAAAAAACAAGTGTTTAATAAAATGTGTTTATTAAGTATTTAATAACAACCAAATAATTTTTAAATTCAAAAAGAATTTCAAATTTTTAGAAATCAAAAACTTTGTTTTTGAATTTTACAAATAAAATTTTTTCTCAGTGATTCTAACTCTTCACTATCATTCCTTCATTCATTGATTGGTCTGTAAGACCAAGTGCTGGACAAGTATTTCGTATAATTCTGAGCCTACTTTGTGGCCTGTTTACGTATAAGAAGAGGACAGGATCGGAAAGGAATTTTGTACGATCCAAATAACCCCGTTATTCATCATTTAATGACACCATTGCAAACTAGCCGCTGGTAAATATAAAAATTATAGTACGAATAAATATATTACTCATTATCGAATCTAAAAGCAATGTTAATAAACTTTATTGTAGTTATTACGTATTTATAATTTAAATTTAGAAATTAAACAAATTTGTGATTGGTTATGAACGCAATCAAATTTACTTAAAATATTAAATAGAAATAGCGAGTGTACAAGTATGAAATTCAGATTTCAGACAACAGATGATGCACCAATGCAGTTTGTGCTATAAAAATTTGGCACTGCGACATTTTGTTGTGTCATCAACAAGTGTCAGACTCGCGCGAGTGATAAATAGGAAAAGTCTGTGCATAGTGTTGTATTGTTGTGTTCAATATGTCAAAATTTATACCGAACAAAGAGGATTCGCGGACAGCATAAATTTTTTATTTTCATTTGAAGAAAACTGCTGCTGAGTCATACCGATTACTTCGACAATCTTATGCTGAACATCTTCCATCGCAGGATACATGTGAACGATGGTTTCGGCGTTTCAAAAGTGGTAACTTCGATGTTGCAAACAAGGAACGTGGAAAAGCTCCAAAAAATACTAAGATGTAGAATCGCATCAATGTTGGTGAAGATGATTCATAAACACAAAAGCCTCGCCGAGCAATTGGGCGTTCGTCAAGAAGCTGTCTCCAATCGGCTACGAAAGATTCAGAAGACCGGTAGATGGGTACCACATGAGTTAAACAACATGCATTTGGAGAAGCGCAAAAACATTTGTGACATTTTACCCGCTCGGTACAAAAGAAAGTAGTTTTTGTATCGTATAGTTACAAGGGATGAAAATTGGATTTATTTTGACAATCCCAAGCGCATAGGACCCAGGCGCACCATCCACAACGACCACATGACTGAATCGCTTTGGCAGAAAGATTATGCTCTGTGTTTGGTGGGACCTGAGGAGCACACTTTGAATAAAGCTTTTTTTATCATTCTTGCGAATTTAACATGTTTTTATAGTAAAAAAAAATCGCATTTCATACTTGTACACGCATTACCAGGAGGTACATTAATATTTTGCAGGCGTAAAGTTGATCCATTTCGATCGATGAAACGAAATCAATGAACATTTTAATTTGGTTGTATTATCATTCGTATACTGAAATTCTAGATCACTAGAAATAAAATAGAAAACTATAAATCATTCAACCTTGAATTAAACAACGTTAATGTTATTGTTGTGGCAGAGAAAACCTAAAATGATTGTCTGTGGTTGTGGTTATCAAGAGTAACTTTTACGCTTTTGGGAAATTGCTTCGAGTGAAATAAATGAGAAAATTTATTACAAAAATTTACACATCAATTATTTTCAAAAACATTATATTGTTCATACATTAGGAGTATGTAGTACTTATAGATATTACGATTTTGTTAAATTGGTACTACATTGGTATATACATATTTTGGTTAAAGTTTAAAAAAATTTCTTTGAGGAAAATTATTTAAAATATCTTTCACTCATCGTATACACAAGTATCTAAAAACTATTGTTTAGCACACAACTAGAAAAGATGTTTTTATCGCATCTTACTTTTGAAAGATGTTTTTATCGCTTCTTATTTTTTTTCCTAATAATTTATATTACATCTTCTCATAATGCTGTGAAAATGAAATATTGTTCAAGATAACTATCTTCTGTGTACTCGTGTACCCTTTTAATGTATATAATATAAAAAATATGTTCTAGTATTAAATTTCACCAATTTAAGAGTCTTTCGTTTTGTGTTGATAGCAAAGAATTATGAATAACAGATGGTAATTGACTTAATTAGTTAATTATAATTTAACTCATGCTTCGTGTGCTTTTTATCTAAATCATATCAATTTTCACTATCGCAATCAATTAAGATTTTAATAGGTACACAAATTCATTACAGTAAAGGAATACTCGTACACATACTGGTACTGTATTATATTCGGTTTTCATAGGAATCATCTTCTAAAAGCGTACAAAATAAAATTAATCAAAATAGATAGAATAACAACAACAACATAAAATTAATTCATCTTTTGTAAAATATCATTTTCAATTTTACGCTCCAATGTTTTGAAAAAAAAAATTATTTCGTTTACCAAAATATGTAATTTTGGTTATGCTTCTTATTTCTTTTTGTATTTGTAGGCATCTGTGCATTGAACTTGCTTATTTGTAAGGAATACTACTTAACCCATTCGAGACCGACTGCATATCATGTGTGCAATAATAATAATGAGCAATTATCCGTTATTCTGATAAATATTTTTTTTTATCTGTAAAGTAAAGAAAAACAAAATTTGGCATTGGTTTTGTTGCGTACCAAAAAAAAAAAAATATACACGAAAACGCGTAACAGTTCGGTCTTAGAACAAAAATTCTCATGCGATCACTGATATGAATACATGGATAAGACATGCAGAATGTTTTTCATAATAAACTGCACAAACGAATGGTAGAACTTTTTTTTTTAGTTGTACCGCTCATTTTATAAATGCCATTAACTCTAAAAAGTTAACTCCGAAAAGAGTTGTACTTGATTAGAAAATATTTTTCTTAACATTAAACTTGAGCTAAACTCATTAACCATACAAAGATTTGATTGAGACTGTAATTAAGTCATTATTTGAACTATTCAAACATTGCACTACTTATTTTCGGAAAATATTTTAATTTTAATACACACTTGTAAAATAAATCAAAACAAAAAATATTCTAGTGAAACGTTAAGATTCGAACATAAAAAAACTTGTTTATCCCTTTCTGGTTCAGAAATATTTTTATTTGCACCATAATTTTAGTCTAACCCACACAAATGTGTGAGTAAATACGTATATTACGAAAACTAATTTTCATCAGAACAAAAGCCCATCTTACACAATTGCGCCAGTTGGCCTTTAATTAACATTTTGAGTATTATATTTTAAGAGAAATACAAAATTGTGTAAGTTGGTCCTAAACTTATCTATAAAATATTTTTTTAATGTTACTCAATGGAGTAATAAAAATGTACCCACACAATTGTGTAGACAGGTCAGGAAAGGGTTATACGATTCCATTTCCTAAAATCAAGGGGAAGAAAACAAATATTTTCTTTCTCTAACACACAGAAGCAAACTTTTTTTCTTCTTCGTTTTTCACATTTACTACGATTTTTTGCTTACGTCGTTTCCATGTATTTAGCCCCTAAATGGCAGATCCTAACGCAGGAATGCAGAAAGCAACCAGTGACAATGAAAGTGATGATTTCATGCTAGCAAGAAATAGAAAAAACAATCGAAATTTTGTTATTATGGATAGTGATTAAGAAAATGAGGAAAACATGAATGTGAATATTGAAATCTTAGATGATACACAGGGTGAGATTTTTGAGGAAAGTGATTGGGACGATTGTACTGAGATTGAAAGTGAAATTCAACAGCATCAAAGTGAACTTATTGAAGAGATATAGACGTGGGAAGATGATGGTTCTCTTACTAACATTGATTTTGTGGATAAACCATGTGCCCAAAAGTTACCAAACCTATCTGATAATACCTTTTTCTCTTTGATTGTGAATGAAACAAACAAGTATGGCGAAAAGATTTGAAAGGAAAAATGTAAGGACAAATAATATAATTACAAATAATAATGATGTAAAGTTATACGTTGTGTGCAAAATTTCTGATACCGCGTTACGAATAAAAGTACATATAAGGAAAGTGGTGATAATAAAGTGGAAAAGGATGGTCTTCATGGATAATTATTACAGTATTTTTGATTTTGTTTCAAAATTGCTTCATTACAAAAGTTACTGCACAGGAACATTGAGAAAGACAAGGAAGGGAAACAATTCGAAAATGATAAAAACCTGTTGAAAAAAAAACTAATTTCTTGGTTCAAAAACAATGTACCTAATGATAGGTAAATTTAACCTTTTCCACTCGTATGTCACGCTGGAAGTGACAATATAACTTTACTCTACAACTCGTATGTCACTCTGGAAGTGACAAAACTAATTTACTCTAAACTCGCATATCAGTTTATAGACGGTAACACTAAAAACTCTAACAAATTGTAGGCAGTTTAATTTTATTTTTTGAACCCTTCCCGGGCTCGTATACACAATTGTGTATGTAAATTTCTATCAAATAAAATGAAAAAAAGTATTCCTTTAGCTCGAAAGGGATACATATTTTCTGTGTATGATTTATGTGAGATGATGCAATAACAAAAAATTTATGAAATGACCCAGACAAAAAACGAAAAAAAAATATTTATACATATGTGCATTCAGTAGGGGGATTTTGCCAAAAAGGTGCGTACAATACTAACACAGTAATGTCAAATTCTTTAGAAGAAAAATGATCAAAAATTTTTGATCACAAATACCTTTTCATGTTCTTTAGAAGCAAAATAATTTTTTTTTTTTATCTGTGATAAAATTTCAAAATCACAATTTTTTGGATGATTTGTTTTCTGATCAAAAAAAAGAAAACGTTAATGTCAAAACCAAAGGAAGAAAAGACGCGCCATTTTCATTATCGGCATTATAATTTGCTGTTTATATTTTAACGTGCGTTACTAGTGTTTATTTAAATTACATATTATAAATAATATTAATCTTTGTGTAATTTAAAGTGAATTTGGTGTAATTAAAAGTGTTTTTTTTTGTTACGTGTAAAATAAAAGATAATTTGCTAATAATAAAATCATAATGGATTTCGATGTTGAGGATCAAACTTTGTTGGATGAATTGTTAAATTCTTCAACATCATCGTATCGTCATCCTCGTCGTGTTCATCATCTTCGTCCAGTGATTCTTTGTTTGGATGGATCTCATCCGATGTTGCTACTTTTATTACGAAAATAATTGAACGCGATATGAAGCACCGGGTTAATTCTTTTGTCGATGACGTGGTTCAAAAATATTCTGAAGAAGAAGTAAGTTATATATGAATTTTGTTGTTTTTAATTTTAGTTACTAATTTTATTAATGTTTGTATATTTACAGTTTCGTCAGCATTTCCGTTTACCCCGGTCAATAGCCTATAAAATAATAAAAATGTTTGAAGAACCCCCGTACTTTAAGAAAAAATTAAGAGGGAAAAAAGGAATCATCGCCGAAGCTCAGTATTTGTGTTAACAAATGATCACATACCTGAAATTTCACCAAGAAATAAAAATAGGAAAGTAAACAGAAAGATTTGCCGACCGTGCTACAAAGAAGGAAAATATAAACATACTGGATTATGTTTGGGAGAATGTTTCAAGCGCTATCATTTACCATCTAATGTATAATTACTTTGCGATTACCATGGAGGAAAGTACTGCATTCCCGGACGATAGTGGAAATTAGCAACCACGGGAGTCCTGGAATGCACTTTTCCTCCGAATTGTACACACTACTTTTTCTCCGATCGGACTTTAAAACGATTATAAACCCAAAATAATTTTTAGTAGTATTCATTAATTATCATATTAAGAAATCAAAACAAAGTAAAAAATCGATAATAACATAAAATTATTGCTTAGCTGGTTAGCCACGACATCATAAAACATAAATACATTTTGTTTTTTTTTCAAAAGTTGTGAAGTTTGTGTATCTATTTGATTTATAAAAAACTTGTGAACGAAATTTAAGGGATATGGACAGTGAAAGCGAGTTATCCTTATCTTGTACCCCGCTGGATATTGTGGAAGCAGCTAATTATAGTGGAAGCAGCTACATGTGATTTACTCCCGCAAAAATCGAAGGAATAATACGAAAATGCTTATAAACGCTTTATGGATTATCGTCAATCTATACACATCAAATCATTTTCGGAAAACGTCATTCTGGCGTATTTCGCTGATTTACCTTCAAAATTGAAATCATCCACATTATGGTCAAACTACTCAACGATTAGGTCGATGCTAGTGGTTAAAAATAATGTGGATATTGCAAAATACCAAAAATTACGTGTCTTCTTGAAACGCAAATCCGACGGATATAAAGCGAAGAAATCTAAAATATTAACCATGGATGGAATATGTTCAACAATTCATTTTGGAAGCTTCAGATGATTCGTTCCTAGTTACTAAAGTAAGGATGTAGGTATTTAAAACGATTATTATTTGTATTTACACATTAAATTCAAATATGTTTTCGGATAAAATACAATTCACACTGCAATATTTTTTGTATGTAATATTATGATTGTTTTTGGTAGGTTGCGTTAATTTTTGGAATCGCTGGTGCTTGTCGACGAGATGAACTAGCCCGCATGGAAATTACTGACATTAGTGATTTAGGATCTGAACGTTTAGTTAAAATCTCGAATAACAAGACAAATAAACCACGGTCATTTATCGTAAACGAAACTTATTTAGCATATTACAGAAAATATATAGCGTCCAAAAGATTTAAATTCTTTGCGTTTTTTTTAAATACACAAATGGTAAAGACAAAATGCATTTTTGATAAAAATCAGCATACTCACCCACATTCTAATAAGAAAATCATGCGAAGAAAAATTTGTAATGCCTCAACCAGTCAGACTTAAGAGCTTAAGTTGTGCTCCGTTTTGGACCACTTAGGAGAGCGGTACGACCACCAAAATTTTAGAGGTCTGTTGGTTATTTGTGACGAGAAGCCTATACAATTTTGGTGATTATAGCACTAACCGAAGTGGTGCAATCAGCGTTTAACTTAAGCTCTTAAGTCTGACTGGTTGAGGCATTAAACTTCATAATTTCGAGTACGCTCTAGTATTTACCCATTTTGTTTGGTGTTTTGAATTTTATTGGTTGTATGATTTCGAATTCAATTAGGACATAAGGGACATGTACATAATAAATTAAATAATTAGACTGAATGATTTTACTGAAAACAGATTTTGTTGATTATAAGATTGCAGACAAGGCTATTATCAGACGAAATAAATGGAAAACGTGATAACAGGTCTATATCAAATTAGCTTGGTTGTTTAACAAATTTAGATGAAATTTTCTTTCGGAATTGTTGTAATAAAAAATGTGTTTATTTGAATATTGTTTAATTTTGAAATAAGGCCACAATAACTTGGATATTTTTGTTAGCAAATTTAGGTGAAATTTAATTTGATTTATTAAAACGAAATTTTAAAATAAATTTTCCATAAAGTTATGGAGTATCATCATAATAAATTGACTGCCTAAATTTTCCGGACCTCCAAATTTTTATAAATATATTATAAATCTATTATATAAAAATATTATATAATTGATCGTTTTGGGATTGCGATTACCGGATGATTGGATATGGGATATGTATTTCTTAGAGAATTATTGTTACGACAGTTGAATTGCATTTTTGAAATTGGCGAGGTTAAATAAAAAATCGGCGTGCAATTGGTGTGCTGTAAATTAACTTTGGATGCAATTTTATGATAAGACATAGTGAAATGGAACTGGGCAATTTATTATTTCTAACAACTCTAACGAAATTCAACATATTTTATATAAATTAAACTTTAAAGAATTAATTTTAAATTTTACAAGAAGGTGAAAATATTGAGTGAATCTTGAACTTTAATGGAGTATCGATATTTAGAATACATATTTATTTTTATAAATTCATTTTAATACAAAAAACGGTATTATTTATTGTACTATTTCTATTATATATTTTAAAAATATAATCAATTATTTACATATATTAAAAAAAATCTATTGTTTTAATATTGCCATTTTTTCTTTGGTGTTATTTTTTTTATTTGCCCATTTACAATGCTTCCGGAGAAGTACAAGAACCATATGATCTACCTATTTTAAATGATGCTCGTAGCATTTGTTATTCTGTATTACAAACAATAATTGTTTGTATTGTTGCCGCTACAGTGTTGCTAAAAATGGGGACAGCAGTGCTAACCGTCATTTTTTCCATGTTTGTTGGGTAAATGTGTTTCTCCTGCAATTTTGGGCAGAGGTTGGTGATACTATGACGTTCCATTTCATACAACTCTTTTATATTATATCGGCTACAATTAAATTATTCCGGATTGACTTAAATAATACCATCATAAAATGCCAACACATTTTTACCTTCGACATTGAAAGAAGGTTTATTAGATGTTACTCCAAAAGATTTGTATGCCTTCCGGTTGTTTCATCCTTGATCGCATATGGTGGCTCTTACATCAAAACCCATTTTGCGAGACATTTCAATATTTTTTATAATTAACTCGACTAAATCTGTTCCAGATATTCCATTCTCGGTAGCATAATATGATATGGGATATTTGTATTTGGCAAATATTCCTCGAACCATGAACGTAAGGACATGAGTAGCAACATTCGATTGTCTTCGATTTCCTAAATCGACAAAACCATGAATCATGTCGTTATATTTGTCGTACTCCAGATTGTTTCGTATTTTCATCTCGTCGTACAATAATACGGCAGCCGCACATCTCTGTTCTGGTGGCAGGGATACAATTTCTTGTGAAATTTGGAAAATTATGTTTTTATTTTCACCAGAAAATAGATTTTTTATTGCCATCCATTTCAAAATTGAATTCCGGGATGGTAACGAGAAATTCAAGCATTTTCTCATGTATCTATAACACGCAGGAGATGTAAAATATATCCCTTGGGCCAAATCTCTTTCACCAGTTGAAAATCCTGTATATTTGCTTTTCCGTAGAAGAATACCAAGAAACGTTTTGGAATTAATGCCTTGTTGCTTTACCACTTCATTGAAGTTTGCATTTTTGTTAGCTTTTGTATTTCTTTTCTGTGACTTCCGAAGTTTCAAACGAAGAAGAAGATTTTGCCTTTATAAAATGTTGTTTTGTTTTCGGTGGAAGTCGCATTGTTTAACTAAAGCATGTTAATAAGCAATTCGAGCAGGATGCTTCTAATTCATATTTTTCTGTAGCTTTTTTGAAATTTTTGGCGTTTTTATCGTTTGAAAATCAAAAATTGTTAAGTCTCCCGGAGGAGAACCCTTGGCGTGTGAATATGATATAATATTTTTGTAGCAATCGTGCTTGTTAGAATTATCAATACTTATTTCTGTAGTTTCATTTTGTGGCCGATTTTCATAGTTATCGCTATTTAGTAACGATTCGGCGGAAGAAGTGCTAGGTGAAGGCAAACATAGGTCAGGGTTACCTTTACCTTTAGATTCAGACCTGAAATGCATTTCAATATAATCATTTATTAAATTTGATTATAAAACCAGTTCCATTTGGTTTGAACTTATTAATTTAAAACAAAAAATCATAGATTCTATTTCCTGCCATCAAATTAGATTTTTCATTTTATATGACCGGAAGTTCATTTTATTTGTTAATAAAATGTTTTTTTTAATTGAGTACGATTAACTATTAGTGACTTTTCATCAAATACTTTATTTTACATGTTGAATTAAAAAAAAGGATTATTTATCAGTTTATGGTATAATGTGTGTTTGTTACATATAAATTCCATATAAGTTCAACATTTCTAAAGAACATACAATACATAACACATATTTATTTATTTGTAATGTGTAAATATGTTCAATCCCAATAATCTATTGTTTTACAAAAACCCGATAAACCCGATTTTTCACAAATGAATTGGAAAAAATAATTTTTATTATCCTTATATAATTCAGTCTGTGATAAATTGTAACGGTGAGTGAAACTATAATATACTATGAAGCATGTCCGTTCTTTTGAAAATGGATTTTTTTAGACGAGCATTTATACACAACTGATGTTGACGATAGTGAGTCTTCAGAAGTCGATGACAATATGTCAGAGTTTATTACTGACGAAGAATTTTATGATGAATCAAATAATTATACATCTGAAGTACCAGTAGATGAAGACGTGTTATCCAAAAATGGCAATACTCCTTGGAAAACAATTCCTCCTAATCATCAAAGCCGAGTTTCAAGCGCCAATGTAATACATATAAAACCAGGTGTCAGAAGGTATGCCACTTCCAGAATCACGAACATAAAGACAAGCTTCTTTCTACATTTTGAGTGAAATATACGAATTGAATTCAAATCTGGTTGTTGCTGGTCTTCCAGACAATTCGAGAGATCCAAAGGCTGTAGCTGAGGAGTTATTGAATCACTTACAATGCCAGGAATTAGTATTCAATATATCGAGTTGCGAATACATGTCGTCCAACAAATTTATTAGACAAAATACATATAAAAGTAAATTTGGTGATGTCAAATTAATCATGAAATTTAAAGATCAAATTTCCAAAACTAAGGTGATGCAACAAAAAAAGCGTTTAAAACCTACACTATATGCCAACGAAATTGGATTTAAATCGGAACAAAATATTCAGTTATATTTTCGCGACCATCTCACATCTTTACGTCACACATTATTTCGCGAAGCACTTAAACTCAAAAAGTTATCAAAGTATAAATACCTGTGGATTTCTGAGGGCAATATACTCATCCGTAAATCTGAAGGAGCTACCATCAACAGGATCCAGTCAAAAGCCGATATCCGTAAACTCGAAACATCACACCAGAACAGTGAGCAGGCACAGGATTCCTCAAATTAATTGTGAAGCACAAATAAGTATAACTCTATATTATTTATTAAGACCTGTTAACTTACATTCTCTAGTCTCGCATAATTATATTACTAGCTTAAGCCCACAATTTTTCAAGTTCAACTACATTTTCTTCTTTTTATTCACCAAACTTTTGTTTTTATTCACCACAGTTACATTTCATTTTACTTTTCACAATTTATCACAACTTATTATTAACAGTTATATAGTTTTTCAACTTAATTTAGTGACACTTTTGTTTTTACGAGTATTAATGTCTTCGTTTTTATTTTTGATCACTGTCACATTTTATTATATCAGATTTCATTTTGAATTTTATGTTAATCTTACATTTCATATACATTTTCATTGTAAAATTACTTTAAAACCCTACAAATGTTATTTTATTCACCTTAAGTTCTACAATATTAGTTTGAATCCTAGCTATTTTATTTTATATCGACCTAATTTTAAATATTTTTTATTGTTCTTACTACCATTATTATTAATGCTATTATTTTTATTACATAAACTATTTCTTATTTTCATAATTATTACATTTCTAGTTCATAACTTAATAATTTTAAGTCTTTTTTTGTTAACACTTTTAGGACTTTTAGGCGCATCTAATATTCTATTCGTTAATTCAGACTGTTCTTTTTGTATGATACTTCCGTGTATTCATTTTGGAATATCTTCATTACCTTCGTGTGATGTAATAACTTTGAATTCGATATATCAACAGATGAATATAACGTTAACTTTGCAAATTAATTGGCTATCAGATTTTTATTTGTTACAATTATCTGCTTATTTAGACGTATTGATTGTATTTGTAATTTATTTTTCAGTACATTTCTCACGGTTCAATAATCTGTTTAGTTTTTATAGATAATTGTGATTTTGCGGATTTTTTAATTGTACATCAAAATGTTGTAGTCTTCGAAGGAATTTTGACGTACTGGTTGCCAATATTAATGCATATAACACAAGGCCCTCGTTTATATTTTTGAGTGAAATTTGGATTCATACTGATGAAATGTCTTCATATAATTTAAATGGTTATACGTTGTTCGGTGCGTGCAATGATTCGTATAGAGCAGGTGGTGTTGCCGTGTTTTTTGATTCTAATTTAGATTGCTCAGTTAGTGCCCATAACTTACCATCAGCCGATGTCATAAAGGTTGAGTGGAGATTTTCAAATGATTTATATGTCTTTTTATGCATCTATCGACTTCAATCTACAGCTGTGAGTGTCTATGTTTGGGAAGTGGCCGAGGTTTTGGGCAGTATTAGGTCAAAAAACCTTTTTGTTTTTGGAGACATTAACATTGATATTCTCGGGTTTCCAAGCAACAGTATTGATTATCTAAACCATATGTCATGTTTTGGGCTTGAGTCATTGATTGGCACTCCCACGCGGGTTACTGCTTCTTCTTCAACGTGTATTGACCACTTTTTTGCTAGACTTAGGTCTAATGATCTTTCAGGTATAAGAACATCGGCTGTGGACTTAAAAATTTCTGACCACCACTTGATTGAGATACGGTTTAAGGCTTCTCAGATACTGTTACCAAGGTCTAATTGGAACCAAAATTCCACGAGAAGTAGAAAGAAACTCAATCTGTTGTTGTTATATGAAAGGTTGGATCATATGGACTGGGGTTCATTTTTAACATCGAAAATCCATCGCTAGCTCTTCAGGTATTTTTGGATAATATTTTAACTATCTTGGAAAGCTGCTACACATATTGCTCGTCTAAAATTAAACGCCTGCAGCCTTGGATCTCCTTTGACCTTGCGCGACGTGTTAATAAAAGGAATAAACTGCGGTCTAAGTTAAATAGGCGTCCTGATAATGCAGTACTTCGTGATAGCTATAACAGAATGTGCACCATAATTAACGCAGATATCAAAAAAGAAAAGGAAACCTATTATTCTAAGCGTTTTTCTGCTAACCGCGGTGATATAAAAAAAACTGGATTTTAGTGAACGAGATCCTGACTCGCAAACATAAAACTTCACTAGTCAAATCTATTTTAGCACAGAACGGAGAACTTCTTACGAGTGATGTAGAAATTGCTAATGAGTTTAATTGTTATTTTTCTAGTGTTGCTAAAGATTTAGGTGCTAAATTTAACTCTATCAACACGTCATCTAGTTTCGATTTGCCTTTTGATTTCGGTCCGACAACGTTTTTTATGACCCCAGTATCTAGTAATGAAGTTTTTTCAATTATTTGTGCTTTAGAACCTAAATACTCAATTGATAACGTTGGCCTGAGTAATTATATATTAAAAGCCATTGCTGGGCATATTAGTCCCGTTCTTGCACACATTTTCAACCTTTCCTTTGAGATGGGAGTTGTACCCGATCGACTGAAAACAGCAACTATAATTCCCCTTTTCAAGAATGGTAATCGCCTTGATAAAGGTAATTATAGACCTATTGCCTTGCAGCCAGTAATCCTGAAGGTTCTTGAAAAGGTAGTTAAAAATAGGGTTTCCAGTTTTTTAGATAAAACGGGTGTGCTGAGTATCCATCAACATGGTTTTCGTCTTGGTATGAGTACCGAATCAGCTTTGTTAGATTTTCTAAATACAATCAACGTTGGTTTAAATAAAGGTAATAGTTGCGGTGCTTTATTTATTGATACAGCTAAAGCCTTTGATATGGTTGATCACAAGCTTCTGCTATCTATTATGTATGATATAGGGTTTAGGGGAGTGGCAAATACGTGGTTTGCATCGTATTTAGATGGTAGATCGGTGAGAGTTAAGATTAATGATAATTTAAGCGATCCGAAATTTATTGACGTTGGTGTTCCCCAGGGTTCAGTATTAGGCCCTCTGCTGTTTCTCATTTATACAAACTCCGTATTTAAATTGAATCTTCATGGTTATTCAACCGGGTTTGCTGATGACATAGCTCTGGCTTACTGTGGGAATTCTCCCAGCAACGTTATTTCGATGATCAATTCTGATCTAAAAGTGTTACTCTCATGGTTCGACAAGCATCGCCTGATCTTAAGCCGGAAAACTAAATTCATGTTGTTTAAATTGTCTGGTAGCTTTAATATGTCTATTTTGCCGCGGGTGACTAATCACAGCAGGTATGAATGTGCGTCTAGTGGTTGCCACTCTGAGTGTTTTGATATCGAACAAGTTGACTCGTTTAAATATCTTGGTGTTCACTTGGACACTTGCCTTAATTGGAAAACGCTTGTTAATTCTGTCAACCAGTATCTGTCATCAACTGCTAGAATTGTCTACCTTCTTCGTGACTATTGCCCTCCGTCGGTTCTAAAAATAGCTTACCATGCACTAGTTATGGCTAAATTGGAATATGGATTGTCGTGCTGGGGTGGTTGTTATGCTGCTACTTTGTATCCTTTATATGTTGTACAGAAAATTATTTTGAGAATATATCTAAAGAAACCAAGAACTGAACCATCATGGGATTTATTCTTTACGACGAATATTTTGCCGTTGAAACATTTGTATGTTTATAAGGTAGTGAGAGTTTTTTTTAATCGAAGTGGTCAACAAATAATGAGAAGCGATTTTCGATACAATTTTCGCGGTAACCATCAATTTCTTTGTAACATCCCAATATTCTTCAATGACCACTTCCGACGCTCTATTCAGGTCACTGCACCAACCTTTTTTAATGCGTTACCAATTTATATTAGGAAGGACATTCATTTGAAGCCTTTTTACCTAAAGTTAAACAATGGCTATTTGAAACTGTTGATATCTCCTTTTTATTCAGGGTTATTACATAAAACTTGATGTATTTAGTCACATGTTATGAAGTTGAAATTTAGTAGTAAAAGTAGTTGTAGTGGTAATGGTAGTAATAGTAGTAGTATCTTAGTCATTTTATTGTAAGCTTTTATCACATTTTATACTCATTTTTATCATTTAATTTTGTAAATATTAGGATTATTTTGTATTTTTATGTATTACGCGAATTTGTTTCTGTCGTTTTTTCGGCACAAAATTCGTTATATTTTTTTTTGAATAAAATAAAAATAAAAAAAATAAATATTCTAGATTATAATCAGGCAATAACAAACTAAATTAAATTAATATACTGTCTTAAATAATAGAATTGACAAACAAAGGAGTTTCTGAATTACAAGCCGAATGGAAACCAATATCTACACAGGAATTTTTGACAAACATCAGTACTATTGGCTGGTGTGTATAGCTCACGTAACGAATCAACTCAAAGTTTTGAAATTCTTCATCTGGTCGCCCTAAAATCAAACTACAAGGTGTTTAAAAAGATTTCATGCTATATCACGGGTTGTAAGATTTGACGACAAAGATACCAGAACTGAACTGCACCAAAGGGACAAACTTGCGCCTATTGAGGGAATATCGGATAAATGAGTTGAAATTTTGCCAGATCATTATAACCACAAGATAAATCTTACGGTAGATGAGCAGCTGGTGCCATTTTGTGGGCGTTGCCCCTTCCAACAATATATTCCAAGCAAGGCTGTTAAATACGACATAAAAATATGGGCATTGTGTAACTCAAAAAATGCTTATGTCTGCAATTTGCAAGTTTATACTGGGAAAGCATCGGGAGCTCTACCAGAAAAAAATCTAGCTTTGAGAGTGATTTTGGACCTTGCTTAGTTAGTGGACTAACTATAGAGTATAATATAACGTGATAATTTTTTTACGTTTTATCTATGCACAAATATTGCTAAAGAGATTTTTGATAATCCTAGGCACCATCAGAAAAAATAACCGAATTACCAATAAATTTTATGGATAACAAAAAAGATGTTTATTCTTCAAAATTTTTCTTCAAAGAAAATGTAGCCATTGTATATACCATATATACCTAAAAAACAAGTCTGTGATGTTAACGAGTATAATCCACAAAGACGCCGGTGTAAGTTCCAGAGAGATAGGAAGAGATGATTGTTGCATTGACAAATCTAATATCAACTCTAAAGTATCGTCTAGATAACATAGTTCGTTGGAGATATTTAGTTCAACGATTATTAAAAAAAGTAAATTTTGCAACGAGTTGCTTAGAATTTCTAAAAGACGTCAATTATATAGAGAGTAAATAGTTGGGTTTGGTAAACTACCAGCACCATCACATATTTCTTTAATAGTGTTAAGCGCAATATATTAATTATTTTTATAAGCCATGTTATGATCATCATTTTCATATATTAAAACTAATGATTATTATCTTAACTAGAAAATATTGTAAATAGAAAATGGACAAAATTAGAAAAAATAAACCAACACCTTAAGGCTCAAAATTCCAATATTTCATTAACATTTTTAACTATTTCCGCATCTATTTTTTAAATTAAACAACGATTTTTATTTTTTTTAACTCTTTGGCAAATTTTGGCCATGACATTAACCACCCTTTTTTACTTTTATCAAATTCTAACCTCGAAAATTGTTATTTGAACCGATTTTTGTGGTATCTGAAAGGGTTAACAAATTTTATGAAATACAATTGCGTGAATATAGTCAAGTAAGTTAAAAATAAGGTTATATCTGAACCATCTCATACATTTTTGTGTTCATTCACGGTGAGTTTAAAATATTAATAATATTGTTTTTACTACCAACTGTTGCTAAATCTTATTTTTTATTGCTAATATAAGTATAAACTATAATTAGAATCAAGTTAAATAACATTTGATTGTGTATATTACCAATAAAATGTGAATTAGGTTGTGGTAACATTTGTTGTCATTCCGAGTGAAATGTCATTTATCCAAATGTATGTTTGGCGCCTGAGAGTTTGTAAATTATGGCATCCAAAAAATATCCCCCAAAATATTTTTTGACTTGCGAAGAAGCGACCGAGCTAATTATGGCTGGAAATAATCATAGAAAGGACTTGGAAAATGCAAATGTGCCAACGGCAGCAGATATGGTACAGAATTTGTTGGAACAACATCCAGAGATACAGGTTGTTCAACCAAAATCGACAATTCATGATCTGCTGAAATTGATATGAACTAGGATGATATAGCCTTAGTACAAGCACAAGGAGATGATTATGGCGTTGAGACGAACATTGAGCTCACTGAGGCAAAATATTCAATAACGAATAAAAAATGAAATTAAAAGATGGCCGCCAAGTAGTAAGAATTGATTTGTCTAAGTAAAATTTCAATTAATATTTAAATAATTTTTGTTGGATGAAAACATAAAAATACCTAACCTTATTTATCTATCAATCCATTATAAATAAAAAAAGTTATTAATTGTGTCGTATAGTGAATTAGTAGTTTCGTAGGAATGTTTTGGAGAAATTATGTTATTTTTTTTGGAATTTCTCCTGCAATTGAAGGCATAACACCGCTTATTGAGGCGCTTGGTATAATTTTGCAGCTTAGTATGCCTGATACTGAACATTATTTCAAACGCACCGTACAAAATGTGTAAAAGGCAACATCATTTTTACAAATTTTTGTATCTTTTAAATCTCTAACCAAAAATAAATTTGTGGATGGATACTCTCGTTAAAAATGGTCCGGTGTTTCTACATCAGTCATTTCAAGATTTTGATAAGAACCCAAAAAAAATTAATCATAAATTATCGAATGCGTAAACATTTCACTCAACTATTAACAGCTGCAAAAACTTCACTAAAATGCTAAACATATAAAGCTTGGTACAGCGGGCAAACTTCTACACCCGAAATTGTTTACTGTGTGGCACAGTTGGAGCAAAATTATAATATAGCATCGCATCGTCATCGATGTCACAAGGCAGAGCATAATGTACAAATTCTAAAAATAATTACTGTTTCCTAAATTACCTAAATACATAAATTATAAGCGTTATACGCTTCTGTTATTGCATTAATACGCATTGCATCATATTATAATATAATATTGAAATCCAAAACTGTGGAGTGTTTCAGTGATGTTCATGAGGTTGATAAACAAAGGCTTGTATTTGTGAAACATTTAAAAAAAATGGGATTGGCTCATCAAGGTACATCTTAATCAATGCCAGATCATTAGGGAAAAATGTTGACCATATCAAGTTGTTCCTAAAATCGTTGAAAAGCCCACCACACGTAATTGTCGTTACCGAAACATGAATGTATTCAAACGAAGTGCCATTTTATGAACTACATACCAACGATTGAATTGCTTGATTGCACTAGGGATACTAACAGGGATGAAGGAGTTTCAATTTATGTAAGTAAATCTGTCTTAGTGTTGAAAAAGAAAATTTTAATTATTTGATTCTGGTTTCGTTGTTTTTGAGTTTCCACTACTGAAAAATAAGTTTATTCGTGTATGTCGTACAAATACTTGCTCAGATGACGTATTTTTGGTGAATTAGATGTTTTGCTATCTAAATACCCTAATTCATTAATGTTAGGTGATTTTAAAGTTAATCTATTGAATAAGCATGACCACAGTTTGGCTGAAATCAGTGGTTCCAACTTATGGATTTGCTCATCTTAATAATTTAAATAATGATTTTCACACGCGTTTGTCCTCAACACCGTCTATTATTGATATTACCTACTACTGAACCGATAGTTTATTCGATTCACCTGAACATCGTATTCTATTGATTGATAAATCTGATACAAGAAAAATTATAAAAACTATGAATTCTTGTTTTACAATTCTTCACTATGAGCAAATCATGAATGCACTTATTTCATCAGACATATGTATACTACGATATCATTTATCATTAATCATATCTCATTTCTAATAATACTAAGATCATAAAACTGAATACTGTGATGAATAATTGAATAATAAATGAATTCCAAACAATCCTTCAAAAAGACACCATTAAAACTTAAATACCCGGATAATGCTTATTATATATCCAGATTATTAAATACTTTAGAAATCCAGCTGTTTATTCTAAACGTGAGCTTAAAACAAAAGGTAATGAAAAAAGAATGCTATCAATCTATCATCTATAAATAATTCAAAAAAACTTGGATGTTTCTGAAAAGTCTGCTTTATAACAGAGAATTCGAAACTGATAAAAACGTGACAGCGGTAGTAGATGCAAATGGTCAGCCCGTTCCCGATTCTGCTGAAATTGCTAAGTTATTAAATTATCATTTTGTTAATGTATCTTTTGTAAATAAAGATTCGTTCATTAATGTTATAGCTCCACATTTCAGTACTTGGCTTTTCAGAGGTTTCTAGAATAATAAAACAGTTAAACAAACATGCGGCCTCAGGATATGGTAAAATTTCGGCGAAATTCTGGGAAAAGTTCTGTCATACTTCTGTACCAATAAATGAGTCCACTAGTATGTAATAGGATTTTCCCCAATTGCCTTAAAATTGCGAAAGTATGTCCTATATATAAATTGGGTGATAAGGCTGATAAAATATATATTAATAAGGTGATGTGTTTTCTAAAATCTTCGAAAAAATGATTGTACATAGAACAAAACTTTACTTCGACACGCATTGAATAATAAATATATATCAATTTGGCTTTGTTGATAAATCAAACACGACATCTGATCTGAAAATATTTCACGCGTCCCAAATTACAAATTAAGCTGGACAACTCTTAGTAATTTTTTCATTTCCAAACAATAATTCCAACGATCGGAAACTAAGACGAAATAAAATAATTACTGAAGTTTTAATGCTCGACGACTCGACCATCACTCAAAGTTTATTTCTTTAAATGTGTCCTGTATATAACACACAATGAAAACTTGTTCAAATCATATTATATTCATGAAACAGATGATAAATTTTTCACCCATGTCTAAAATAATTTATAATCTACTATAAAAAGCGCTACAGACGATCCAACTTATCGGACCAACCGTCGGTCGACCAAATTGGATGTTGTCCATAGACGATCCAACTTGCCATCCGATTTTGACAATTTTCGTTTTTCTTCTCTTCTTTCTATATTATTAAAATTTAGTTTTGTAAATTTGTTAATACTATAGAAATACGTTGTATAATATAATTCGTGGTAAATAATATATAATTAAAATTTGTTTGTTTTACGAAGCATCATTTCATTAACAAAAAGACAAAAAATTGGTGTAGTGCTAGCAGCTACACTAACCATCAGTACCAGAGAACGAAAACTGTGGGCCAAAAAATGGTTAAAAGAGTGAAAAAAATTTAGCCATATGATGCTACTAAAAGAATTAAATAGTGATGACTTTCGTAACTATTTAAGAATGGATTACAGCAGTTTCATTGAGTTGCTAAGTTTAGTGGGTCCTTTAGTGAGTAGGAAAGATACATTAATGAGAGAAGCAGTAAATGCTGATGAACGTTTGATAGCTACATTAAGATATTTAGCAACAGGGAGGGATTATGCCGATCTGAAGTTCAGTACCGCAATATCACCACAATTGTTGTCGGAAATAGTTCCAGAAACATGTAAAGCGATTTATAAAGTTCTCAAAACATATATTAAAGTAAGTATACAATGAATTTTATTAAAGATATTCAAATTTCGTTATTTATTTAAATGAAAAATATAAACATAATCTTAAAATTATAAAACTGAAATAAAGTTTATAAAAAGATTTACTTCATTTGTAAATTATTACAAACAAGATAATCTTGCAAGCTATACTGTGATGTGCCAATAAATGTGGATGGTTCTTGTTCTTCTTCTTCTTGCGAAATATTTTGCTCTATTATTACTGGTGGCCTTATGGTAATTCTATTTGCAATTGATGTACTACACACTGGTGATTCAATGTTGGATTGCGTTGTAATAGGAGAAAAGTGAAAATTTGTTGAGGAACTTGCTGATGGTGAAGATGCTGCATAATCATATGTATATGTGTTATTTAAATTTATAGAAGTTTGTAATGTTAATTTGTCGAATTTTCCATAAAATATTATTTCCGAAAATAGTTTTTCGGCAATACACCTCTGCATCTTGGACAATTCCTTTAACTGCTGTCCCACGCTCCTATTATACGCCTCGGCAGCGCTTTTCTCGCCTGTTAGTAAATTTTGTACACTAGCTATCAAGTTTTCTTGTTTTTTTAGTAACGAAGCAGCACGCTTTTTATTAGTTGTTTTTGGAGTTTCACTCACATTGCTCTGTATTTCAGATACCTGCAACAGAAATGGATTGGATTAACATATCAAGACAATTTGAGACAATGTGGCAGTACAATAATTGTGTCGGTACCCTGGACGGCAAACATATTTTAATAACCAAACCACCAGGAAGTGGATCATTATATTACAACTACAAAGGAACATTCAGTATCGTTTTATCTGCGGTGGTTAATGCAAATTACGAATTTATATAAGTTCACACGGGTATAAACGGCAGTGTTTCTGACGGAGGAGTTTTTAAACAAACTGCATTTTACAAAAAATTAATTTCAGGGGACTTAAATTTACCAACGTCTTCGGTATTGCCTGGTACAGATGTATCGGCTCCTTATGTTTTTTTAGGAGATAGTGCATTTGCTATGAATGAACATCTTTTAAAACCGTATTCGCAGAAGAACCTAACGCACGGAAAGAGAATATTGAAGTAAAACTTCTTTAGGCACGCTTGACTTGGGGACTAAGCTTGCAAATGCGTTACGAAAAGTGTAATCGAACGAGGCGAACGAAACAATAACAATACACAGCAACAACAATAAATTAAAACGAAATCATTTTCCTTTAGTATTAGGATGTGCCATGACAATTCATAAATCCTTAGGTGGAACATTAGTTGATACCATTTTATTTTAATAATTGGTTAAAAAAATTGGAAAATAAGAAAATTGGAATATTGGTAAATGGAAAATTGGAAAAATTGGAAAATTTTCAAAATTGGAAAATTTGTAAATTGGAAAATTGTTGGTAATTGGAAAAGTTGATAAATTGGAAAATTTGAAAATTGGAAAATTGAAAAATTTGAACTCGAGAACGCTCAGGGTGACCAAAATTTTTTTTTCGATATTATAACATCTATGTCACTCATTCACTTACTAACTCCTGAACGCACAGGGTGACTAAAAAAAATCGTCCGTGTGATATATTTTATATATGTATTTTTTTCTATATTATAGAAAATTCCATTCCACACGAGGTATCACAGAAACCGATTTTTCTTCGTTTCTTTCCCCGTTTGCCCATGAAACAGGTTTTAATGCGACTTAAACAAATTTTCGATGAAACCACACTGCACAAACATAAATGAAATATTTCAAGGCCATTTTTACTAGCGAAGAGATTTCAAAAATGATTTTTTTTTGTCCATTTTGTTACACATACATAATCATTATCTATTACGACTAGTTGGCCTTGAAAAGGTTACCAAGTTACAAGGTTACCTCTTGTGGCATCAGACATAAACGGCTAGGTGACACTCGAGAACGCACAGGATGACCAATTTTTTTTTTTCAATATTATAATTTTTCTATATTATATTATATATATTAGAAGTTTTACTTCAGTAGTGTGGTCTAAAGCACACTTAATTTTTTTTTTAATTACAGATTATCGCGAGCAAGACGGGTAACAGAGAATGTATTCGGTATTTTATCATCTCGATTTGGAGTTTTTAAAAAACCAATATTACTAGATATTGATAAAGTTGATTGGATAGTTCTTGCCAGCTGTGCCCTACATAATTATTTAAGGAAAAAATCGAAACGTTATATTACGCATAACGCTTTAGATTATGAAGATATAGACAATGAAATATTCCAAGCAGGCAACTGGCGGCGAGAAAATCCTTTACTAAGACTTAATAGGAATACCCAAAGAATAAATACAGAAGATGGTAAACGCGTGAGAAATATATTCACTGATTATTTTAATAAGCAAGGTAGAGTACATTTCCAAGAAAAAATGATTAACATACTAGGTGAAACATATACCAACATTTAAAAAATGTACATACCTCATGATCACAACTGGTCGATGAGTCCACGCCGCTTCTATTAACCGTTTCCTTAGTATTTAAAAAAGTTAAATATTCAAAGTACCATAAAGTTGGTACATAAATGTCACCGGTACCCACACCTGATGTTTTACTTTGTTCAACCTAAAATGAAAATATGTACCATTTTAATTATTTTATATTATGAATAAAAATATAATTAAAAAAAAATGTATTTACTTTTTTTAGCTCTCTTCTGTAGGCGGTCCTCATATTGTCCAACTTCCGTTTGACAGTGGCAATCGAGGCATCTTTATCAACCTCTTTTAGTTTTTCCAATAATGTTTCTAGCGCCGTATTTCTAGCGTCCCTATTGGAATATGAACTACATGTTATATCCCATAGGCAGGTAAAGTCTTTGTACATTTCCAAAAAATCTATTATAACCGCTCGTTCTGTAGTGACAGCCATTTCAATTTATTTGTTTGAGAAGTTTTTTGCAACTGCTAAATTCTACGCACAAATACAAAATAACACTACACTTAAGAAATAAGCATGTGCTTAACAGATGGATTTAATTATTTTTGTCCTTTATGTTTTTCGTATACATAAGACGAATAATTTTTATTATATCCAATCCAACCAAATCGGTCCGACCAGATCGGTTCGTCTGTAACGCTCTTAACACATGAAAATATTATATAGCCATGTATTTCTGTTCATACATGTATTATTACTAATACACTCGCGACCAACTAAATTGAATAAAACCTCCGCGGGTAGAAACAGCCGTATTTTTTTTATTGGCTTAACCGATTGTCGTAAAACAACCTTTTTTGTCAGCTTAGTATTTTATCTTTACAAGGACACCTTTATCATTAAAATATATACAGTACTTTTCGAATTAAAGCAATCGAAGCAAAATGCGATGTTTCGGTGAAAACAATTGGCATGTTGCAATCAACTGTATAATATCACGTTGACCGATATTTGATATCAGTCACTTATCAGACGTTGACCTGAAAAAATCTCAACAAGTTTCATTCATTATTTTCTCAAAATTATGGATATTACTCCAGGCAAATCTGCACAAGTTGTTGCTTTATTGCAAGAAAGATGCAATCAGCGAAAAGTCGCTCGGCAACTAAACATGAGCCAATCTGCTGTCTCAAGAGTATCCAGAAGGTTTCAGGAGACTGCTGCCTTCAATCGAAGACCACGTACCATCCGGTATCGGTGTACATCTGAGAGGGACGATCGATTTATCGTCCTAACTTCACTGCGACATCGCCATTTCACGAGTATCAATGTGCAGGATGAACTAAGAAAAGTTGGATATGAAACTGTGAGTTAATTGATAATAAGAAGACGCTTAAAGCAAACCAACCTCACTCCAAAACGATCCACTAAAGTTTCAAAATCGACAGCACGCCATTGCAAAGAGCGACTGGAATTTGCTCGCGAATGCATCAATTAGAGCATCGAGAAATGGAGATCCGTTTTATTCAGTGACGAGTGCAGAATATGTCTCCATAGTAGTGATAGAAGAGGCTGGGTCTACCGGCGTCCAGGAGAACAATTTTCGCAGTGCTGTTTTGCTGAAACAATCTCGTACGGCGGCGGTTAGTGCATGGTGTGGGCTGCCATACCGCTTGAGGGAAAAACAGATCGTGTTTTCGTACTTGGTGGAGGCCGTAAAAGACGTCTAACCGCTCGAACCACTCGGTAGGGCTTGGATGAAATTGGACTCGAGAAGATGAAGTGGCCAGCTCTCAATCCAGACATGAATCCAATTGAATATTTGTGGGATGAACTATTATTGTAATTGTTTTTAGAACGTAAAACCGCATAATATGTGTACAAAAATAACCCTACTTTAAATAAAAATTAATTTTCCAATTAACAATTTTCAGAGGATAAATTTTTCAGTGTTTGTATCATATAAGAAGTAACCTCTATAAAACTGAATCTAACGGTTTAAATGGGGATCAAACAAATTTAAAACGAAAAAGATTAACTGCTGAAACACATAGAAACAAAATCGAAAATAAAAACACTAGTTCTACTACAATTGATTCAAATTTCGAAAAAAATCTTTTAATTTTAAAACATCTTAATGCAATTTCACAAATCGAAACATTAAAGCAGAAACTACAAAATATTGTTTCAGGCAATCAGAAACAATAAAATTCAAAAAATTTCTGAGACGATCCCAGTTTTCTTCATAAACCCTGATTTAGTAATGAAATTTCGTTTTAAATAATGTGTAGCAGTTGTTGTAATGTTTTTTAAATAACCAAATTTTTTTAACTTAAAGATTTGTTTTGATTTCAACTTAAGATTTCCTGACCGTTCATTGCATTTTATCGAAAGCTGGCACAAATTGGGAGCCGTAATAGAAAAAGTATGGAAAGGTTTTAAGGGTACTAAACGCGTGAAACCAACAGAATTGAACGGTCTTAATTAAAATTTTACAAGATATACACTATCCCTCAAAAGTATTAAGTGTTAGGTCAAAAACAGCATAAAACATATAAAAATTCAGTACCCACAGATCTTAATACGAATATTCGTCTTTGGGTACCGAACACTTCAAATTTTGACTCATCCGCCCATAAAACGGCCATAGCGTACGGCTTCCTGAAGGCGACGTTTTACCGTAGAAACACTAACCTAATATTTTTGGAAAACAATTGACCTCTATATATCATTTTTAAACCCACTACCCCAATGTGATAAGGCATATGGGGCCAATTATTCATATGTTGAAAATGCGTCACGAGGCGAAGCACAGATATTCCACTCGAATAGAGCCCCAAAATTTCATTAATATTTGTAAGACACTTTCCGAGAGGCATCAATAGATGATAGCACTTCCATTTTCGAAAGATCATCTATTGATGCCTCTCGCCTGTCCAGACGAAGAATACATTATTGAAAAAAAACGGACTAATTACTATTCAGGATTTAAATTTTAGTGAATAATAATACTTTAAATTATTTTGAACATTCATATCATAACAAAAAAAATTTTTTTTTAATACAAGAACAAAGTAGTGGTTTAATTGTCCATTCCTATAGAATCGAGAACAGTATTGAGAACGATAAAAATATTTATTATATTTGTACTTAAAAGAATTTATTTTGGTATATAACAAGTTTTATTGCACTTATCACGTATTTGATAAGACAGAAGCACCTTTTTTTTATATAAAATATGAAGAGGTAAAATACAAAAAAAGTTATGAAACCATATTCTATAATCAAAATAGTAAACATTATATAGTGGGATGTAATATTAATTTCATTTCCTTAATTTTTACACTAATGGATTTCTCGAAACTTTGTAACTGTTAATAAAATAATTTATTGTTGCAAATATAATTTTGTATTTTAAAACCCATTTATGCCCAGAACTTTTTTGCTCTCTGATCCGAACAGGAAAATTAATAAGTGTTTTCAAATAGATAAAAAATCATTATGTCATGATTTTGTCTGCCAAATGTTTGAAGGTGAAATGTAGGGGTGACCTAAAACGGCTCTTTGGGATAATAAATACTCGAATATTATTTTTTAGTTTTATAAATAGTAATTGGTACAAAATGAAAGAAACAAAAATAACTTATACATAAAAAAAAAAATAATAGCTATTCAGACGTAAACGTTATAATTTAATCACAATTTTTTTAATTATCACAAAATACATATACTTATGTGATATTGTTGGTGGTAGGCTAAAACGCATTTATTGTGCAATGAAATATCACAAGTTGTACAAGCTGTGGTTGCCCGTGTATGACATTGCGCCCATTACATCGGGTATTGATTTTAGTGATTAAGTGGTGTTATGAACTCAGTACTGGGTTGACTTTCTTTTGCCTGGGTCGAGGCCCTCGTGCAATGCTGGACTTCCATACAGTGTATAATGCACGCGCAGTTTGTCGCCGAAATCCAATTGGCCCAAGCAACAACTATACGATTTATTGAGTGTCCTTGCATTCGTTATAGCTACATCAAATAACCAAAACATAATTTTAATATACCATGTTTCCCTTGGAATCCCCATTCGGTAATTCGAGACATTATTATCTAAGAGATCTACACCACCCATTCGTTTGTTATATGCTCAAACTATATAAGGTTGTAGTATTTAATTTTTTTCTCGCTTGCGGAGTATCGAGTAGCCTTTCGGTTCAACACAATTTGTCGTTTGTCATTTATATTGCTAGTTTTAAATTGTAAAACGCATGGGTGTTTCGCTGCATACAACGATCCTCTTATATAATTTCGTAAATCTTCAAGGTCCCAAGGTTTGGTTAAGTCTACCGAAATGGACATGTGTCCTCTGGAAACCCAAGATGTAGTGTCATATTTTTCAATTATAAATTCCATTGAATTAATGTTTTGATAAATTCCCGCGTTAAAAATATTCGGGTTCGGCTGTAATTCAATCTTAGCATATCCTTCATCAGCAGAAACGTTTTCTAATATTTCAATCGGCTCAGGCACATTTTGGTCGATTTGGTTTATGTCGGTTTTATCAGCTTCAATATATTGCTGTTCTTCAATTATATTAGATTTTAATATTTTTCGTCACATGTTGTACAAACGAAAATGCTTATATTTAGTATTTTTCAATTCTAATTCTTTACAAAAAATTTTCCAGATATTATTTTTACTTATAGGTAACTTAATATTAGAAAGGCTACTTCTAAACTTACCCAATAATATTTTTTTGAAATTAAATTCAAATTTTTTTAAAGTTTTAACCTTATTAATGTAGTAGGTAGGTCTGTTTGCCACTACATATTCTTTTATGATTTTCCATTTTAATTTTTTTAATTGTTCGATCACCACAATTTTTTACACTCAACTTTTCAATTGGTTGCAGATATAATTATTACAACTTTACAGTTTGTATTCTCTAAGCACTACAACAACAACTTTACAGTTTGTATTTTCTAAGCACTACAATAACAACTTTACAGTTTGTTTCACTAAGCACTACAACTACAACTTTACAGTTTGTATAATAAAAAAAATCATTATATTTAACAAACACACTTGAAATTCGATCATACAACATCATATATCAGACGGAAATTATTAATATGTACCACATTCGCCAACAAAAAGCACAAAAATTTTCCGTAACAAGTGTTAAGTAGCCCGAACAACTAATTAAATAAACTTGAAAGATGAAAAATGGGGACAAAACCATAAAATGAATCAAAATAGATAACAAGAAAGGAGAACATATCATACCAAGAATTTTTGCTCAGGTCTAGTCTTTTGAAAAAACAAAAAGTAATAAGTTAAAGTGTCAAACACCTGGAATAAGTTATTTTATCTAAACTAACGGGATTATATGATCGTCAAATTACATAAGGAATACCGAAACCAATACATATGTATTCTACAAGCCATATTAATGGAATACATACACAATTTTCGATCTACCCAAAACCAACAACAATTTCAAGCAATGAACAAAGTTTGAAACGCCGAACTACTTATTAAATTAGAGCGCATGTACAATGTACACATATATGTACTTTAATACAACTATCGATAATTTAGTTTAATTTGTATTAGTTTGCCCACGGCTTTAGATTATATTATCGGTTTTGATCGACTGTATCAAGATTCAAGGTATTGTGAATAAAAAGAAAATCGTAAATAAAAACAAAACTGTATGTAAACGAAAAATGAAATAAAAATTTGTAGACGCTTTATAGTAACAGGTCCTTAATTATTATCCTTATACAGTAATACTATCGTTTCTTGTTTTATTAAATATAAAATCATTACTTAAAAGAACTGCCCCTAGATTTCCGGAACTGTAAATAAAATAGCTGTTCAATTAAGCAGATCAAGCTCTATTCAAAACAGTTTTCCGTTTTCCATTGGTACTTACAAAATTCTGTAAAGTGATATGAACTTGTTAATGCATCCATGCTTTACAACTTTCATAAGTGTCGATCCGATCTGAGTTATGTGGTTCTATTACGAGGCAATTTTGTCTTTATTCCTATAGAGTATTGTTGTTACTGGAAATCACCAGAAATCATCACAACTTCTATCATCGAAACTGCGGTATAGCTGTTTAACTAAGCAGATCAAGCTCTAATCAAAACAATTTTCCGTAGGAATTAGCGCCGTTTAGAAATATAAGAAAATTCGGAAAAACTGGTACATTACGTCTATGTATATGGTAACGATTTTATAAAACCTCAATCCTTAGTACCAATGCCCCTGGATTTTCGAAACTGCGTAAAGGTACTTTATTAAATTTTACTAAACCTACCCTACCCTAGAGAACTTCTATTGTTTTCCGTAACAATTAGTTTCTGTATTAAAGAGAATTTTTCTTACTCAAACTTTATTTACAGTTTTTTTTTAAATTGAGTCAATAAAAATTCAACACACACTTTATCGAGAAAAAATACCAAAAAAAAATAATTTTTACGGAAAATTGGAAAAGCAGAGGCTTCGAGATTTAATTTCAACGTGAGTAATATATGTCTTGGAAAGTTATTTATTTAGGTTTGCTTTATGACCACCCAGTAAAATCAAATGGCACAAACCATGCGTTTCGTTCCTATCAGGCTAAGGTATTTCATCAAAAATTTTTATAATAAATTGCTACGTAACGCAATAACCCAACAATTCCTTAAAATTGTTTGTATATGCAATTGTTATGTTATTGGCACTATCACATATATAATTATCTAGGAATAGAAAAATTTACACGACTCTGCTCAGACGCGTGAATTTTTTCCTAAAAAAAAATCCAAGGAAAATTTTTCGAATTTTAGAAAATACTTCACGTGAATTCGTTAATGTATTATTGTCGTATGCATGGATGTTGCTCATTATTTCGTCAAATCGATTTCGCCTCATTGCATTTGACACCGTTGCATTTTTGGTTTCCAGCTCATTCGACCGATATAATTTGCTTCTAGAAACTGGTGAGTAACCACTATTCTAATAAAAACATATAATTCTTCCAAGGATCAGGAAAATGGACGATTTTTTGGTGCTGCGTAGGTAACACTATATTTTAACAATTCCTCCATCATATCTCTTGTGTAATTCAGCATAAAAAAATCTAATCGGTGTGAACCGTTGGACAAAGATAACGGCGGCGGTTGGCAATCCCATTCTTCGGACTCAGTTCCGCGAATATCTGAAATGTCTCTCTTTTTCCATTTAAGATGTGAAGGATTACATTCTACTTCGATAGCCGGACAATTTCCACTATTATCAACATTAACTGTTTTATCTATGACTTCCTCACTTTGAAGCACTTTTGGACCTAAATTATTGTAGTTTGTGCAGTCTTCATCTCCGGAATCTTTCTTTGTTTCGTTTCGATCTACCGGTGGAATAATGAAAACTGAATGTTCATGTTCTCGAACGTCTTACACATCGCTCCATGCTTTAATCTCGCCCAAAATTCCCTGGAGAGTGAAAGGTTTTCCCCTCACAAAAATAAACTATATGATTTACAAAGACCCAAAGTGCCAAATTTCGTTATTCAACTTTAACCGTTATTTTACGAAAATCCGAAGAATACTTTGAACGAAATTAATTCAAAAATGCAAACATTTCTTTATCCATAAAACACAATTTTAACACAGAAAAATAACAACCCATATACTTACATGCGGCAACCCGAAAATTATGTGCAATACAATTTAACAATCACAAAAGTGCGATAAACAATTGTTAGAAATGAATTCAGAGAAGAATAATTGTAATACAAACAATTTTAAACGGAAACAATTCTATACTGAACAATTCATCGAAAAGACTCGTAATGCAATTAAAAAATATTGATTAATTTTCTCTTAATTGTTCAATTGTGTGGCACGGAAAGCAAAGTAGGACATCTCATTAATGACACTCACTAATTCTATAAATTCTGGAAGAGCGGGGGTTTGGGGCGGCAGCCACCATCTTCTAAGGTATATAACGAATTAAAATTGCATTAAAAAAGTTTATATTTACAAAAGTTGATTTTTTTAACGTTTGTGGCACGATCAGAAGAAGCGAGAAAAACTCCTTGATCTGTGTATGCAAGGTTGAAGAAGCAATTATTATTAATAAAAATAAAAAAAATGCTAGAAATTAGCTGAAAAATAAATTATGCACCTCATTACAATAATCTCATTACAACAATCGCATTACAGTGAAAAGTTTTGTTTCGATGAATTGTTTTTTGCACAATTGTTTTCACGCACACTTGGTTATTGTAAAGTTGTAGTTTTCATATTTGTTTTTCGATGAATTACATATGGAACATAGAACTCATTATAAATAGTAAAACTTTAAGCGCACGTGCACTCGCTATGACAAATTTTTTGACTAACTACCATTTTGTATATGTCTCGAAAATACAGTTAAATTATTTTAGGAAATCTATGGTCGATTTATAGGGAGAAATTTCGACTTTTATGGGAGAACCATTTTTGATACTTTTGGCAAAAATGGGTTAATTTAAATACAACAATAAATATTAGGAATTTCGGTTAGCTAGCCGAAAATTTGGAAACTCTGAACACGGCAGACCTGAAATTGTGGTCAAAAACGAGTCAAGCCCAATTTTTTTAATGGATCATGCCATAAACAGCCTAAAATTATTTATACGTCATTTGATCTTGTTTTGCGTTCTAATTTCGGTTTTGGTCCGACTTTCGATTGGTGTTCTGCTAGCTTTAGAATAAATTATCTGAAATTTAGTCAAAAACGAGTGGAGCCCAAAATCGTTTAGTGAGGCATTTGAATAGGCCATAATGAGCCTAAAATTATATATATGTCAATTGATCTTGTTTTTCATTCTAATTTCGGTTTTGGCCCGATTCGGTTTGGGTTCTGCTCAAAACTGCATTATGTGTTTCTATTCAACAATAATAAATGAGTTGATAATGGAGCTTTGTGGAAAGTTATTTAATAGCGATGAGGCACACCAAGTAGCGATAAACATTGCCAGAACATTTTGAGAAAAAAAATATGAATTATTTGTTTTAGTGATACGCTTTTTTGGTACGAAATGTCCATTGCCGTTTCCATATAATTTGACACCTAATACAATTAAGCAATATTCCAGCAATCCGAAATTAATCGATTAAAACTACTTTCGATTTGGAACATTCGGTAACTATCTCGGTTTAAGCTATTTTCTAATAATCATCATCTAATGTATTTCGATTTAAAAATTTAATGCTATAAAGAAATATCTCGTATAAAAAAATCGGATCAATTCAGCTGAATCATGTACAAATCTGCCATTCGCAAATAAAGCATATAAAAAATATGAAAATTCCTGACACACGAAAATTCGTAAACAACAAATCATACATATGTACATATTACGAACTCGTGTATCAAAAAGTAAGCGAAAAAATGAAATCATAAAACAAATAATAAAATACAAATAAACAAAAATTTATGTAAATTACATAAAAAATCATAAATATATATATACATGTAATTGAATCAAAATTATATTTTTTTATATTTAAACAATCAATGGGAAATCACCATAAATCGAATTAAGCTATGGTAAATTACTTATTTCAATAAAAATAGCAAATTTATTCGTTTAAACCCCTCATGAAATGAACATTTTCCCTTTTGCTGTTGCGTAGCAGAACAATAAACAGTGTGCAATGAGAAGAAAAGTTTGAACAATAAAGGAAACAAAATAATAATTTTCCAAAAATAAAATAAAATTTTCCAGTCAGCATTTATGTATTTACCATTTTCGCATTTTAAATACAAAACGTAAATTCAAAAATCTGGCGAGAGTGGAAAAACGAGGTGAAAAAAATCTACTAAATCTTTTCAATTTCTGTTATATCCGTTTTCTTTTATTTTGTTGGAAAATATTTAAAATAAATAAATGTTTTTTATTTTTCCAATTTTATAATCTTGGAAAGAGTAACATCAGAAAAACGAAAAACATTTTTCCACTGGCTTTTAAATTTTTTATTTTGATTGAAATGCGAAACTCTTCAATTTTTCAAATTGTAATCATCCATTTTTGTATATATTTATTTATTTATTAATTTTTGTTGTTGTATTTTTAATACCAAGTTTTTTAAGGTAGGTAAAAAAAAGTTTATTACATGTATAATGAATTTTAAGTTTTATTAATTATAATTAAAAATTCATTGGAAAAATATTATATTTACATTTTTGTGTTACTATAAATTACGTATACTCATTATTCGTATATACACAGAATAATTTGATCCAATTAATGTTTTGTTTGTTTATTTAACATTTATTAATTAATGAAACTTAACCATTATGTGTTTCATTTTGTATTATGGATTTTTATATTCTTTAATATTTATGAAATTTCCTGATTGATTTATTTTATCGTTTTATACTAAGAAAATGTTTTATTTAAGTTTAGTTACTGTTTCGTTGGAAAACAGGTAAACGTAAATAAAACTTTTAACAGAAACCAAAAGCTTTTTAAAAATTAAATGTTATTTTAAATATTGATAAAAGATTTTTGTCGTTAATCCCCCAGATAAAACTTAATAAAAATTATATTTTTGATTGTGGTCGAGAAATATTGGACAGATTTAATTTAAGTTGAACTCCTCCGTGCTGTCGGCCGGCTATGAATCAATCGACTAAAGACAAATAATTATGTGTAAATTAAAACAAACGTAACTAATAAGTTACGCGCGACATACCGCTTAGGCCTATCCCTTTAAAAAGGATCGATTGGCCAAAAATCACTTAGATATCCCAATTTCTGGGAGAAGCAAAATAGCGAATAGTAAATCAGCAGAAATCCACTATACTTCAGTTTACTTCGTAAAAGTAAGTAAAATTAATTGTTTCAAATGGCATATACTAAATTATTGCCGATGGTTGCTACACGATTGACTTTAATTTTACAGTTTTTAAGAAAATTTATATAATCAGTCGGTCAACAAGTCTCGAGGCTAACTACTAAAACAAAATTATTTTGCAAAATTCGATTTTATACATCAAAATAGTTTTCTTCAAGGGTGATACATTCATTCCAACACTTCTCTAACAATTCAATGTCTTTTTTGTAGAATAATTTATCTTTGGGCACACAATTGACGTAAATCTCTTTCTCAGGAGATTATTTTTGAGGTCTGCGAACAGATCTGGAAAATACGGTGTATGGGGAAGCAAAATATTGAAGTTTGACAATATTTTCATCGTAGCCACGGTGCTTTGTCTTGGTGAAAGACCACTTTTTTCTTTTGCATTTGGGCCGTTTTTTCGAAACTTCTACCTTCAAACGCATTAAAAACGCCACGTAATATTCGCGATTGATGGCCTTCCTCTCTAAAGATGGCCGACGAATAAAATACGTTGTACATCCCAAAATACGGAGGCCGAAACCTTACCGGCCGATATTTTCAGTTTTGGTCACTTCGCACGCCTTTCACTGGTTGCTGTCCAATCAGCTGAAAAACGATTCGACTCCGGAGTGTAGAAGTGCATCCATATTTCTTCCATTATCACATACAAAAGCAAAAAATCCTGTTTATTGCGGTGTAACAGTTGTAGTGTATACACGGCCTTTTGATGTATTAAGGGTGTGTAGCGGCTCAAAATCATTAAAATCCTTTTCACTTCGTGGCACTCCTCGTAGCAAAACTATTTATACACCGCGCCGCTTAATTACGAGGCATTGCTCGTTTTGCTGAATAGAGCTATTTCGCCAACTACAAATTAATTCCGCGAATCTCGATATTTATCGACGATCGATAAATATCGAGATATTTATCGACGACCCGGAAATCAAGAAACGAAAATGTATAGTCGCGTTTAGAATTTCAAAAAGACACGGTCTCAAAAATAATAATAATAAAAGAAAAGTGAAGAGTGCCGCGAACAGTCGTCCACCATTTAATGTTGTGAAATTAGTACTATTGTAGACACATTAAATAATAAATAAATAAATAGTTTATATGAAACATAAATACATATAGTGAGTGTTATTAATTATAATATTAAAAACCCGCTAACACCGCTATAACTGGTGACCTCGACGCGCGTCTATAACGGTCATAAAACGGTTCGACCGTTAAGAAAAACGCGCAGGAGCACATTTTTTTTATTTGCAATGTGCCTTAATAAAAAGTTCAATTAACAAACTATTATAATATAAACTACATGAAACTATAAATAGTGCAACATAAAAATAACGTGAACAACAAAACTAAAACGCTAACAAAAAGTAACAGGCGCACAGAAACGCCTAGTGTGTGCTAAAAATCATAAAACAGTTAATAAGTAACATAAAACACGGCGAATTGCTTAAGTCGTCAGTAGTGCAGTGAATAAATGTGCAAAATTGTGTATGTACACCGTACTAACAGCAAGTACGATACGCGGTCAAAGCCAATATAAATTTTTTTTTTCCACGACACCGCAAAATATACATAATATATACAAAACACATACATATAACATAAAAGTTTGGGCCAATTGCCCCCCGCAAAGGCGATCGAGGGAGCCAGGAAGCTGGCAACATCATTTCGCATGCGGCAAAATTACAAATAAATAACCGACGGCAGATCAAGGTGGCAGCACAAATCAGCGACAAACAGCCACACTTATATTACAAACAACGGATGATTCACCCTATACATCACACACGGATACCTAACGGATATACATGTACATATACGAGTAAATATTAAACTAAAACATTTATTAAACATTCCTTTTTTTTTTCTTAACAAAATGTTTTTTAAAAATAATTTTTATCAAAAATAAATTTAACTATTTTTTTTCTTTAAATAACTACATACATTTAAAAATATAATACATTTAAAAAAAAAAATAAAAATAAAAAGATTCTCTAAATTTTATAAATATGTATTACATTACGATATTATATATTATTATATAAATTTTACGATATTCTATATATTATTCAATTTATAATATAACCGCCATAGCTCAACGGTTAGCGTTGACGGCTAGCGATATTAAGTTCGATAGTTCGAAACTCGATCAGTTCATTTCATTTTTTATATAAAATTAATTTTTTTTCAAACGATTTGAATTTAAATATTTTTTTTAATTATAAATATTATATTAATTATTAAGCTTACTGTAAGTGTACGATTGTTCGATTCTACATTTTCGCACTATTAATACTATAATTTCGTGATATCTGAAATAACTTCCTTTTTCGTTTCTACAATTTCGCTTGATACAATTCCTTAATTATTGAACTCATTGGTTGGAAAAATAGTTCTATTTAGTTTGTTCACGTTCGAATATTTTTTTTAAGTCTACGATTAGATAGACAAGTGAATAAAATAAATATTTCTGCTACGCCGGAATTAAAGTGAAGTGAAAAATAAAATAACCAATTTAAAATGCCACCTAAACAACAAAAAGCCGTTTCATCATCTGAAGATGAGCCATGCTGGCACTTCGCGGGCAACGACTAAAATATACAAGATGCCACGTCGAACACCAGTTCGGCATCCACCGCATTGTGGACGACGATGAACAATTTGCTTATACTCTCGGCGCGATACCACAAGAGACGGTACAATTCATCACGGACATTTTCAGGAACCCGCAGCCAGGCACGAAATATCATCGACTGAAATCCGCGTTAACCAACCGATACTCTGTCAGCGAAGAACAACGACTTGACGAGTTGCTCTCAGGCTTCCAACAAATGGGAGACCTTAAACCGTCCCACTTTTATCGCCTGCTTGAACAAAAAGCAGGTGATTCCAAATTAGTAAACAACGATTTACTCAAAAACCTCTGGCTAAAACGTTTGCCAGACTTCTTACGAGCGATAATGGCGCGGGATATCAAGAACGACATCGAGGAAATCCTACCGGTCGCCGACAATATCTGGATTTACGCTCAATCCAGAGTACCCAAACCAATTGCTGCTGTCAACCAGCCATCCTCAAGCAAGGCAACTGCTGACGGTGAATCAGCCCTTGTTTTAATGCAACGACAACTTGACAAGACGCAACAACAATTGGCAGATCTACAGCGAACACTGGCCAACATGAACATTGGTTCACGTTGAAGATCGCCAAACAACAGACGGAATTTCAATTACCGACACAGGTCAAGGTCGAGATCGTTATCTCGATCCGGACTGTGCTACTTCCACCGTCGTTTCGGCTCACGCGCACGCAACTGTAATCAGCCGTGCAGTTTCCGACCGGTAGCTCACGGACAAGCTACTTCCAAACATTTTAAGTCTTCGGAAAACCACTAAATCCTGCTGTCTCTACGGCAAACAGTGGGATTGGTTCGTCTCGCCGTCTTTTCATCAAAGATCACGAAAACAACTTGCAATTTCTGATCGATTCGGGGGCTGAAGTATCTGTGATACCCGTTAACAAGTTTCCCCAACATGCTAAAGACACCGTTTGCGTTCTTAACGCAGCAAACGGATCCCCAATTTCCACTTACGGCACAAAACTTTTGAAGGTTAATCTCGGTCTCAGGCGTTCGTTCACACATCCCTTCATAATCGCGGCAGTAGACAGGCCTATTATAGGTGCTGACTTTCTGTCTAAATATGGTCTCGTGGTCGATTTGAAGAACAGAAGACTTTCTGATTCATTTACTACCCTCACTGTGAACGCAATCAACGCCTAAGTTGATACGCCATCTCCAAAACATTTCAGCGTCAACAATGATTACGGCGCTCTTTTGAAGAAATACCCCTCGCTCACTGAGGCTCCGAATTACAATCTCCCAGTGAAGCATGACGTAGTCCACTACGTCGTCACGCAAGGTAGGTTACCTTGTGCTAAACCGCGACAACTCGACGCAACTAAACTAAAAGCTGCTAAAACTGAATTTCAGTTTATGACAGACATCGGAATCTGCCGCCCCTCATCATCACCAGTCTCCTCACCATTACATATGGTGCAAAAGAAAGACAAGGACTGGCGCCCTTGTGGAGACTATCGACAGTTGAACACTGTCACTGTCCCAGATAGATATCCTATACTCCACATACACAGTTTCTCGTTGAAACTCGCCGGCGCCACTATTTTTTCGAAAATAGATTTGGTTAGGGCATATCATCAAATTCCCATGGCTCTCGAGGATATTCATAAAACAGCGATAACCACTCCTTTCGGGCTCTTTGAGTTTACCCGATTGCCATACGGCCTTCGTAACTCAGCCCAGACATTCCAGCGATTCCTTAACGAAGTGTTAAAAGGGCTGGACTTCGTCTACTCCTATATCGACGATATCCTCGTTGCGAGCCGGTCCGAGATGGAACACAGTGAACATCTCGAGTCAGTATTTAAACGTCTCTCCGCATATGGAATCAATATTAAAGCTTCTAAATGTATTTTCGGCGTGAAGTCACTCGACTTCTTGAGCCACACAATTTCGAAAGATGGCATCCTCCCGTCGCAAGACAGAGTTGATGTCATTTCAAACTTTCCAGAACCAACATCAATCCGCCAAATACAGCAGTTCGTCAGTATGGTGAACTATTACCACCGCTTTATACCACGGTTAGCCGAACTGTTATCGCCGATTCACAGGCATTTGGCCACTTTACTTAAGAAAGGTAAAAACAAAATAAACTTCTCTTGGCCCGAAGATTTTACAGAATCTTTCGATAAGGTCAAGCGTTCTCTTGCCGCTGTCACTCTTTTGGCACACCCGTTGAACGACGCGCAGTTCAACGTAACTACCGACGCTTCCAATGTAGCAGTTGGAGCTGTCTTACAACAACGCAACAAAGGATGTTGGCAACCATTAGCGTTCTTTTCAAAGAAGCTCTCCCCTGCGGAAATTAAATACTCTACTTTTGATAGAGAACTTCTTGCTATGTATTTAGCAATCAAACACTTTCGCCATTTCGTCGAAGGCCGAAATTTTTCTTTATTTACCGACCATAAGCCTCTTACAACAGCTATTGCGTCAAAGTCTGAACGTAGTCCCCGGCAATTACGACATCTCGATTACATTGCCCAGTTCACTACCGACATTCATCACATCAAAGGTAAACACAATGTGGTGAGCGACTGTTTGTCTCGTTCTGGTGAAACACTTCTCACAGAACTCAGCGTCTTCTCCTTCGACACGAAGGAATTACTTGTACAGCAACAACGCGTCGACGAATTGCAGAAATTGATTTCAGCACACACACCGAAATCAAGCGTAAATCTGCAACGGATCGACTTACCAGACAAGCAGCAAATTTGGTGTGAGACTTCAACAGGTAAAAATCGATCCTACGTTCCTCTCAACATGCGACGGACAATCTTCGATAGTCTACATGGCTTATCACACCCCGGCATCCGTGCCACGCGAAAACTTATTGCTTCAAAATACTTCTGGCCAAGAATGAATACTGATACAAGCAATTGGGCGAAATCTTGTATCCCATGTCAAAAGTCCAAAGTTCACCGCCACACAAAATCAGAACTTGGTAAATTCGAGCTACCAAGTGGCAGGTTTGAACACATCCACATGGACCTGGTTGGTCCACTGCCCCAATCGAATGGCTATCATTATATTTTAACGATAGTCGACCGATTTACCCGTTGGCCAGAATCTTATCCAATCCGAGAAATGACCGCAAAAACCGTAAGTAAGATCTTCTACAATGAGTATATCTGTAGATATGGTGTCCCACTCTTCCTCACGACAGACCAAGGAACACAATTCGAATCAACGTTGTTCACCGAGCTCACGAAGCTCCTAGGTTCCCATCGCATTCGGACAACTGCATACAACCAGAAAGCGAATGGTCTTGTCGAACGGTTCCACAGGCAATTAAAATCCGCCTTAACAGCTCGATGTAATACATCCCATTGGAGTTCAGAACTTCCAACAATCCAATTGGGTATTCGAACCTCCGTCAATGAAGACCTCAACTGCACACCAGCAGAGCTAGTATATGGTCAAAACATCAAGGTTCCCGGTGAATTCTTCATCAACGATCAAAATTCGAACCCAAACACAGATACTTCGGATTTCGTGAATCAGCTTCGTACTACCATGAGAGCGTTAGTTCCTACGGACACACGACATCCAACCGAACAGGCAACGTACATTCCCAAAAATCTGGAAACCTGTTCACATGTATTCGTACGCGTGGATAGAGTCAAAGGTCCATTGAGTACACCCTATTCTGGACCGTATCCAGTAACCCGCAAATTGCGCAAATTCTTTGTTGTGGATATAGATGGAAAATCAACAACAATTGGCATCGACAGACTTAAGCCAGCATACGGAGTACTTGTGGTAAACCCAGTCGAAAAACGTAGTGTTCCAAAAACTGTTACATTTAATTTAAAACACTACGGTTTTCGATCCAGGAGGGGAGTGATGTAGCGGCTCAAAATCATTAAAATCCTTTTCACTTCGTGGCACTCCTCGTAGCAAAACTATTTATACACCGCGCCGCTTAATTACGAGGCATTGCTCGTTTTGCTGAATAGAGCTATTTCGCCAACTACAAATTAATTCCGCGAATCTCGATATTTATCGACGATCGATAAATATCGAGATATTTATCGACGACCCGGAAATCAAGAAACGAAAATGTATAGTCGCGTTTAGAATTTCAAAGAGACACGGTCTCAAAAATAGTAATAATAAAAGAAAAGTGAAAAGTGCCGCGAACAATCGTCCGCCATCTAAAGTTGTGAACTTAACTAATAGATATTAAATAAACTGTTTTTATACTAAAATATAGTGAGTGTTATAATTTAAATAATAAAACATGGTAACACCCGCTATAGGTGTCAGCTATCTCACGCCACTTCATTTTCAAAACGATTGCGTGCACTTCTTTTTATCTTTTCTAGAATAACAGCCGAATTCGCGCGAGCAAGCATTCAGAATCATTTGTGTTTGTACGACCACGTTTAAACTCAAATCTTTCGAAGGAGCAGAGTCCATATATCACTTGGATTGCTTTACTTGAACGGTATTTTTTCCCATAAAAAACAATGTTTAATCAACACACCAAAGTCATTTTTTTCTATTGTTTTGAAAATAACGAAAGTAGCGTTACTTTAACGACCGTAAATTGTAAATGGTCGGATTTCTATAAAATTTTAACACAAATCATTTGAAGGCGGATACTTTCTAAAAATCATATTAGTTGTTCATTAGATGCGCGATCTATGTGTCAGCCTCGGGACTAATTGATCTAATGATTATCTACTAGACTACAGCCAATTCCAAGACCAAGTCAGATTGACAAATATGATTAACTGTTTGGAAGGAGGACAAGTTCACATTATATAAATAAATTCATTAAATCAATCGATTTTCAAAGATTCTGTCTATTGAAGATAGAAAGGTCGTGCGTTCCATTCCTGCCTTGGTACTACAATATTTGGTAAATTATGGATTTTATTTTGATTTAATTTGTTTTAGGAGAGCAAAATTAATTTAATTAATCTAATTATTACATGAAATTTATTTTATTCAAGTATAATTTAACTCATAATAATGACGTTTTATTTCAGGAAATTTACTACAACTTAATTAATTATAAATTTTAAATTATAATTATACATTTTTTTATGATACTGAGTGCTGAATATTTATATAAAAAAAAATCAAAAATAATTGTGCTGTTTTGTTCTAACCGCCTTACATTATATTTTCAACTAACAATTTACTAAATATTGACTACTTAGGTATCTGTAACCGGGTTAATTCGGTCATATTTAACATGCCTATCCTATCCTTCCATCTTATTAAATGCAATAATGGCGTGTGGTGGCCCGTCATCCTTCGGAAGTCACGTTATGGTCATACATTTCAATCAATCAGTTATTCTACCTCTCCCCCACCAAGATATAACTAATATTCAAGTGCCAATTGAAATTCACAGTTAGAAGAAGAAGAAAAACAACTTAACAACTGCATACAAGAAGCGGCGAGGAGTAGTACCCCATAAAGCGCAAAGAAAATGCGGTTAAATATTTTTTATTCTCTTGAAGTTAGGAAACTGGTAGTAGCAAAATGAAAAGCAAAAAAAGTCTGGTGAAGAATTCGAGCGTCAAGAATATAAAACAACTCTAATTTTTTGTCCCATAAATTAAAGTTGCTAATTAAAGAAATCAAGGACGAATTCATTAATAAATACCTAACTGGCCTCACTGGGGAAAATAAAAGATACCGAGTATTCCCTTTGGAAAGTGACAAAAATATTAAAACGACCCCAATTTAAAATTCCACCAGTTAAAAATTAAGAAGGAACATGAGCTATAATTGCAATGCAAAAATCTTCGTTTGCAACCCACCTCGAAGACATGTTCCAGAATCTACCTAGACAAACAGAAGAAGAAAACATACCACCAGTAAATAAAGAATAACTACAATATATCACCAGCCACATTACAAGAATTAAAAGAAGAAATCAAACTTAAATTAATTGCAAAAAATCTCCAGGATATAACTTAACTTATAACGTCGCCCTCGTTAGCTTAGTAAGTAGAGTGCTCTGTTATTCAGGGGTCCCGGGTTCGATTCCTGGTGGTGACTAGTAAAAAAGTTGCGACTGGGTGTTTTTAACGTGTCATATGTTATTTATATATGTTCGTCTACTTTCAAATTTTCAGATTTACAGCCATAGTAGTTACGGCTTTGTCCTTAATATTTAAGAAAACGTCAAATTAAAAATGCCCTTCCTGAACAAGCACTACGTAAACCTTCCAAATAATTAACGCAGTGCACGTTCCAAATCAATCGCAGAAGTAATCAAGATACCTAAATCAAACAAACCACTAAATGATAAAAAATTGTATATGCCGATTTCGATACTTCCAACAATTTCAAAAATATTTGAGAAAATACTCCTCGAGAAACTCGAGGACGACATACTAACGTTTGTGGATAATACGGCCATCTTAGCAATCGCTAATAGCATAGAAGAATCCACAAGCAAAGTGCAAATACTAATGAAACAAAATCAGTCCACGTAAACTTCGCCAACAAAAAAGTCAAATGGATACCAGTAGAACAAAACTTTCAGCAAATTCCCTATGCAAATACGGCAAAATCATGTCAAAAAGGAAAGATCATGTCAAAAAGAAGAGTTAAACATTAAATACAGAAAGGATTGGCTCTTTGGAAGAAATTCTGAGCTAACTCTAAATAATAAATTGCAAATATACCGGCAAATAAAATTTTATGCTGCACTTTAAGCAGCTTCCATAGGAGCTTTTATGCTTTGTATTATACAAATATTTTGAAAAGTATATCATTCTAAATTAAATTTGCAACAATATCGGTAAAGACCAACTTCTCAAAACTTAAGTGGACATGCTGATTTTTGATAAAAAATGATTTTTCTTATTTTTACATTTACATTCATTTTTTGCTATATACGTATGTATGTATGCGTACAGATTAACTGAATGTGTCTTCTCTACAGCCCAGACGGTTTATCTGATCGGGGTGAAACTTCATACATAAGCCTTTTTCATAAATTGTTGGAACCCAGTGATTTTTGGTTGAAATCGGTCCACCGGAAGTGGCAGCTTCCAAAGGAGCCTTTTCGTTTATTGCAAATATTTTGAAACGTGTATGATTATTATTTAGAAAAAACTAAAGATAATGTAGTAAAAGATTCTAAATTAATTTTACAGCAATATCGAAAAAGATCGGTTTTCCAAAATTTAAGCGGAATTTACAATTTTTGGCAAAAAACTGTTTTTCAGTCAAATTTGGTTCTCGTACGGATTGATTGATTGACTGACGACTAACTCGAACCAGTTTAAATTGCTCTGAAGTAGCAACTGATTTGCAATAGTCGAATTTTGTTATATAATACTAAATTTGTTTTCACATATTCGTCCCAAATTGTTGGACTCCCTAGTATTGTAGCGTTTCTATCTTTAAAAAATTCAATCATAATTGCTTTCTATGAGCTCATTAAACCTTTGGGAAAACACTTAGGGCGGATTAATAGTTCTTCGTTCATTCATTCAAACAATTTTCCGGCCATTCAACTCTGGTAAAAAAATGCTGAAGAAAAAAATCGTCATTTTGGAGCAATATGATTGGTCGAAAAAATTGTTTCAATGAATGAACCAAGAACTATGAAAAAACAATTTTGAAAAAAAATTGTGACTTCCACAGTTAGAAATGTTAAATACTCACTTGTTAAACACTTTCTTATTATTTGGTCACTGTTACTTAACAAGCTTGTTAAATGATAAACTAATTGGTTTCTTATTTGTTTGATATTGTTTATTATTTGCAATTCCGAAACAAACAAAATATAAATTAATAGCGGCAAATGCATTGACTCCTGCACTAAAAATATAGTGGGGATGATGAAAGTATCATTCCTTTAGTACAAGTGGCACTATTCTGGCGTTCCCTAAGGATAGGGAATTCATAAAACAGTCATAGCGTTTTTGTTTGAATTGTATTTTTGAGTCTTATACTGATTAAATCAGAATAGGAGCCAAGCATACAATTTATCGATTAAAAAATATCAATATAAAAACATAATTTTTAGGAGAAACTGGAGAAGGCAAAGGCTGCTAGATTTATTTTGATTTGAAAGTGAACCATCATGAAATATTATTTATGTAGTTTTGTTTTTTGATTCTCCATTCACCCAGTAAAATCCAAGGCCTGTTACTTAACTTTGTTTCTAAAATATGTACACTAAACTTATTCCATTAGACAGAAAAATACAATAGAACCGAAACGAGATGATGCCTGCCTGCCAATTCCCTAATCCCCCAACTCCTACGTTTACACAAAAGGCTTCAATTTAATTTTGCTAGAAGAAACCTGACCAGGGATTTAAATTCACATATACGCATGCAGCAAAATGTAGATCGAATCACAATTTGCGAGTATCAACAATATGAAATTTATTGCGTTAAATTTAATTAGGTACACAATTATTACACAAGAACATTCCCTAGGCAACTCAACATTTAGAACAAACAGTAAAAACATGGCCGCTACCCAATTCAAAAATATTACGGTTTAAGTGATGCACAATTATATACAATATAAAATGATTCTGAAATTGGCCTTGATTTATTTGACAAAAGTTAGAAGCTGCCGATATAGAAACAGAAATAGAAATTACCGTTTCTGTCAAAAAACTTACGTTAACGAGTTATTTTAATAAAAACTATTATAGATATGCATTTCATTTCTATTTGATAATAATGACAATCCACGTTCATAAAAACATTTTCATTAAAAAAATTATAGTTTGGTGTTTTATTTTCATGCTATTTGTTCTACGGCAACCGTGAAGTTCCGTCTACTTTAATTTGGCGTTCCCAATAAACAAATAATTAACTTTTCAGTAATTATAAAAATAATAATTTTGTAAATTTATTTTGACAACATTAGGACGTTATTTTATTTTTGCTCTGTTTAATACCCGCGTTCGTTCTGCAGTGAAAAATAAGGAGCTGTGTGGAGAGTTCAATTTATTTTCGATAGTACACTACCGGGTTGAATTAAATAATAGACAAAAGTCATAATACAGGAGACTGCAAGTTAAATTTTATTTCCTTCTTATCCTTCAGAATTGTAACAAGAAACTTTACGAGCTTTCCCCAATCCGCGACCTTAGGAACCCACTTTCTAGGGGTTAGAACAATCAACTCCTTATTGTGAATTTACTTAAGGAATCATTTAAGAATCTCGTTTTTATCGGATTATCCAATATTTTATTACATTTTGATATTTTACGCACTTAAAACAATTTACACGTACGAGCCTTATATCAAATAAAAAATCACCGACAGATTATTTTTCAATCATAAATCAACAGAAAACTGTTAATTTCTTTTAAATCATCTCGTTTCTTCACGACGAGCTACTCAAAGATCAATTTAATATTAATTTAAATTAATCGTATCCACTTAAGACAATAATTTGTCAACAAAAAGATTTGTATAGTGTCAAGACCACAAAACAATTATGTTGGGAAGATGATAAAAACAATAACAAAATTTGGTATATAGCCGCCATTTGATGAATTTAAAATTACAAAATTTTCTTTTGCTTATAAAAAAAACCGAAAGAAAAATGTTAAGAAACAGAAACCGTATACATAAAAAGTCATTTCGAATGTAAAAACACAACAAAAAATTATTATTTGTGATATTTTTAGTTTAATCTTTATTTATGTGGATATTTTTATGTCAGTGACTAAGTATATATGAAATATTATCAAAAAGCTTTGAAATATTATATTTACAAAAAATAATGCAAACAAGAACCACACAGTAACAAAAAAATAATGCGGATTTGGTACTATACGTTGTCGATATCGAACTAGGTACAGAGACGTTTTATGATGTTGTTATTTGGGAAATAAATAAATTTAAAGCGTTAACTTAGCTTGATTTAAAACTCTGAGTGGAGTGCTCGTTGATATTCATTGTGAAGCGCCCATTTCGTTGATGCGTATTCTTATTCGACTGTACGCACCTTTAAACACATTTAGACGTACGAGTATATACAAGTAACTTTCCAAGAACACGGTATTTGAAGAACACGGTTTCGAAGAACACGGATACCCATTTTCTCAAATTACACGGTTTCAAACAACATGATTTTCGTTCTTCTCTTTTATTTTGTTTTTTGTATATCATAACAAAAAATAAAACGTAAACTTTTTTTCTTTTCTTTTTTGTAGTCTCGAACAACACGGTTTTAAAGAACACGGAACGAATTAATCGTGTTCTTAGAGGGTTTCCTGTAGTTGTGAAGTTTGAAAAATTAAAGAATATAAAATCTATTTTTCTACATTTATCTTCTTTTAAATTTAACCTTTCCAAAAATTTTAACCGTATAATCGAGTATGGGATGCAGTTTTTCCCAAGTGTTTTTCGTCTTGGACCCTTCTCCAATTACTTACGTATTTGAAACTTATCAACTTATTAGGGTGCCATCTTAAATAAGTCTGTCAAATCATTCCAATTCATTGTACCGACTTATTTGTGACGTAATATCAAAAAACAAGACAAAATTTCTATTATATGAAAGAAACAAAATCTTGACATGTTAGTCGTTGTCTAGATTTGAAAATAAAAACGGCATGTATAACCTCATAAAGCAAAATATACATAAGAGGACTCATGTAGATATTCCAAGGTTAATCTATTTTAGTATTGGCAATCTGTATAACAAGAAAAATGAACTATAAAATAACTATGCCGATATGTTTATAAGATACGTATATATGGATTAAATATAAAAAAATAAATTTGTGTATACAAATATATTAAAACCATAAAATAAGATTAACCTCGGAAAAACTGGCTTATACAATTTGCACTACTTGATTTCTCTTATATATTTATTGCTCGATGGTAATATTTAGTCAAGACACAATTTTGGAGACTTTTCTGTGTAGACGTACTTATTCAAATAAATCACCTCGCGAGGTTAGTTATTTCATCGAGCAATAAATATATAAGAGAAATCAAGTAGTGCAAATTTTATAAGCAGGTTTTTCCGAGGTTAATCTTATTTTATAGTTTTAATATAATTATATACACAAATTTAAATTTTTTCTATATTTAATCCATATCGTAAAAACGTATCGGCATAGTTATTTTATAGTTTATTGTTCTTGTTAGGCTTATACAGGTTGCCAAAAGTAAGTGAGATTAACCTCGGAAAGTCTACATCAGTCCTCTTATATGTATATTTTGCTTTATGGTTATTTGAATAAGGACGTCTACCGAAATAAGTGAGTTTATTGGAAAAGGGCTTCACAATAAAATAGACTAATATGTTCTACACTACCATATATTCTTGATGTTTTTCGATGTATTGTACAATATAGCTTTGCTACCGAAATTAATTCCGATTTTATTTTGTTGTTGTTTCGGTAAGAGAGATCCGATGCATACGAATCGCGACGAATCGAATACGTGTTCGGAGCGCTGTATTTATGTCAGTAGATTTTTTATGGAATCCTTTCGAACTAAAACATGAATATAATTTTTTTAAAAGAATTGGCGAAGGCAAGGCGTTGGTTCAGAAACATCTAGAGCGAGACAACCGGAGCAAATTTGTACTGAAGCCATCCTTGAAAACTACTATGAACCTGATGGGCTACAAATTTAGATCTGTTTCTAAGCGACCGGTCAAACAAATGCAGATAGCTAATCAATAAAATGGGCAGCTCTTGCGGAGTGAGAAAGTATGAAGTGGATCTATGTTTAAAAAAATGTAAGTTGTAATCAATGAAATTTTACTCATATTCCTTTGCGCAGATGTGAGCAATGTAAAAGATTTCGGACGATGGTCAGAGCCACGGAAACAACTGCCCTTTGTGATTTATGCCTCAGACCAACAGACACCAAGCACTATGTTTGGGGTTACGAACCGTGTTCCATGCTAATTTTCAAGGAACCTGATTCCAACAAAGTATTTTCTGATGAGGTTGACGCTCAAACCAGACTAGGTTCATCCACATCAAACCCACCAAAACCAGGTCCATTCACACCAATGAACCTGGTGACCTATTTGATCTATCATTGGCTCTCCGATACATTCATCAGACATATAATATAACAATAAATAAAATAAATTCCTCGTATCAATGTCATTTTTAATACTGGGGAATTCAATTCCCCGAACACTCTATTAAGCTGGTAGAAGGATAATGATTCTAAGGTTAATAGAGTTCAACAAACTTATCCCTTCAGTGTCCAATTTTTTTTCCAGAAAATAGAATATATTTTCTCAGTATGGGGAAATGGAAAATAAACTTCAGAAAACTAATAAACAAATTTTTTTTGTTTTGTTTCATTGTTTTTTATTTAAAAGAAAATTCGATGCATATATGAATCAGTGCGTAAAAAGGTACCGAAAAAATTAATTTTTATGAAATGATTTAAAACAATTTTTGTTTTTGTTGAAGCATAAGGCTCACGTATGTTTCAGCATCACCACAACCACGTATGTTTGAGCATCACAACTTGGATTTTTACAGCGCAATCGGGTTTCATTCCAAATGGGAAAGTGCTTTATACTGTCTAATCGAGCAGCTTTGGTAGATAATTCATTACATTTCGTCTCTTCTTTTTCTCTTGATATTCCCGTTGTACTTCGGATGGTCTTCCTCGCTTAGCAATGGTAGGTGCGCCTATTGTCAATAAAGTTCGAGCTAATTCTATTATAAACCACGTTGCTACTTGCGCCAAAATATATGGTTCAGGTGAAAAGCGTTTCGCTGGGTCATTTTCAGTTCCGGAATAAATTTCAAATTTGTAGCAAAATCCGGAAACTCCTGAGAGAACAAACAATTTGTAACCACATTTGTGTGGCTTTAGTGGTAATTATTGCTTTAGATGATGCCGAGCTTTTGTGGCACAAATTAGCATCGATGGATAGCATTTCCTCCATAGGAATTTGTAAAAACTTGGATGACAGCGCGTCTATTACCGGACGAAACTTGTGAAGTTTATCATTAGCTTGTGTCAAATTGTCATAGAAATGTAAAAATGATCGTATTTTTCGAAAGATTTCTGGCTAATCGAATTGCGGATAATGTCCATCCCAACATTTTCATTCCAATACATTCTCATATTCCAATGAGTACAAGTCGATGAAATAACGCAAACGCCTAAAATATCTCAAAAGCTTATTTTTTAACAAATTGAAAGGGTTGCCACTGTGCTTGGAAAAACTAATTGTATTTCATCGTTTCTTCAATGATTTTCTCAATAAGGTCGTCATTAAAAAACATCGGAAGAACTGAAATGGAGTTTCTAATTCTTTAATGGATGATGTTAATTCTGTAATTCCTGAAAAGTTACAGCGCACGTTTTGGATGTGTTTTCGTCTCCATCTAAGCTCTTTTAGTTTAGAGGCCTCACAAGCCATTTTGTTTGATGTCGCTGGTTTTATCGACGAAAGTGCAACAGATGTCTTATGCAAGTTTTAGAAAATCGTTTTTTCAGAATCTCTGAGGTAATATTATTTTTTTTGTTCCTTGATTTACCAGATGTTAGACATTATTATTTCGTTTTTTCATTGTTATTATTATTATTATTAATATTTGTATATTACTATATTGTTATTATTATTGTTATTTAGTATATTACTATATTGTTATTATTTTTTAAATGTTTTGAAATCTATTTTATGTATTTTTAAATATTCTATTTTAAAAAAAGTTTTTTGTACTAAATTATTACTTTTCATAATGTGTATAAGCTCTAAGCTTTATTATGTATTAAATAATAAATAAATAAATAGATGTGGAAGGTTCCTGATTTAAATTACGTTCTAAAATACGGTTCCTGATCTAGATTACGTTCTAAATCAGGAACTTGAATTGTCAATTCTTCAACACCATTTCGTTTCAAGTATTCATCCACTATCTCTTCAGAAGCAACAATTGCTTCATCGTCAGCTATTAATTCTTCAGAAGAAACAATTGCCTCATCTTCATCACTGTTCTCGTCTATTTCATCCTCGCTGGCATCAGGAATATTTTCAATAAAATCGAATAATTCGTCGCTTTGCATATTTTGTAAGTCCAAAATTTTAGACCCATCTTTATAAATAAGAGGCATATCTAAAGCAGAAAATTGGACCCTGCATTAGAAATAAAAATAAAGATAAGGTGAACAAACACAGAAAGCGCACCAAGAAACCAATATATCAATTAACACATAATTCATAATTACACAAACTTTTTAACCAAAATTTTTACCCAAAATGTGCAGTGATTCATATATGATCGCATAGTTTTAACCATATTACAGAACCACTGTAAACAAAAATATCCATTAATCTACAAAAGTAGGCACACAGCTACAATAATCCGAAAAAAAATTAATTTATACATACCTTGATATCGATTAATTGATTATTATAAATCAGACAGACCAGAAATCACTTGTAATGTTTATACTAACACTTGTCACATCACACGGCTCTAAACGCGAGTGAAAGTAAATTTTGTGAAAAATAAAAAAAGAAATTCTACAAATGGGATTCCCCTTAATATAAATCAAGCAAACAATTTTTATATTTCTTATGTTGCACAAAGGATAACAATGAAAATAGAAACGATTCATAAATGAGTCATTGCGCACTGTAGGGTTATAGATGAATCGCTTTCTCGATATTAGGTTTTACGGTTTTTAAAAATTGAAAAATTTTGTTAAAAAAACTATTAAAAATTTAGTTTAGTTTATTACGCAGAAGAACTTTACGTTCTATACCAGAGGAATTGGAAATTTAAACAAAAAAAAAACAATTTTTATAAAGTACCCGCTCCTGTACTTGAACTAGTCAAACATATCAACAACTTGTCACTCTGATAGACTTCAATTGGACATATTGACTTCAATTGTACACCGCCTGTACACCCACGAGTAAACACTTAAATCACGAAAAAACCAAATCGATAGATTTATGGCGGTTTACCATTTTGACTGATCAAATATTTAAAACGAGCAAAGATGTAAAACTATTAAATATTCGAATCATTTGGAACTCGGGTTGCAGGCATCCCTTGATTTACACGGTAGGTACGTTCCAAAGATAATCGTTGGATTCATATTAAAAAGGTAGATAAGTTCCACTATACTTAGAACCATGTAAATTGAGTTAAAGAACCTAAGGAAGATACATATGAATAAATGTGTTCTTTCGAACTATGTATGTAAAACAAAGCAATGGCGGTGATTTATGATGCCCGTATTACTTTATCGGCTATTGCCGTTGAACAATCCGTAATCAACATTTGTTTGCCTTTACGCATTTTCTTTTAAATTTCTTTATATTGCTTGAGTGCATTTTTAATTATTCTTTGAAGTGTTAGTGGTCGGTCTGTATCGGGTTCTATGTTCATAAAGAACGTTTGCAAACTGCTACCTAACTGCGGACCCTTTACCAATTACATTTGGTATAAATTGGTCTGCGGATTTTCGCTATCGTAGGGTATTTCTACTACGTCATCAGATACATCAACCATCTCTAGGAGATCGGCATTCAACATTTCCTTATGTTCAAACAATTCCTCCAAATCGGAAATACCAAAAGATCTTCGAATCCGTCTTCCCCGGGTGAATGAGCCAGGTTTGAATAGAGCATTTCGGTTTACGGCACACTATGTCTCTGACTCACTAAATCTGGCTAGATTGACTTCCAGCATGCATTAAAAAGTTGTATTCTTGATGTTGGCCACTGCCAAACCAACATGTGTCACAATTAAAAATAGTAAAAAGTTTTAACACTTCAAGAAACAATAAAGAGTGCATTATCAATTAATTTTCCTAAAATATCGGCAAAAATTTTTCTAATATAATATATCTTAAAAGTAAAACTTATGCCGTGATCTTAAAAACAATCCGGTTTCAATCAGGCTCGCCAGAATTATCTTGAATGATTTCTATGACTGGCTGATATTTCAGTACCGAACGCAGTTTCACCTTTTAGTAAAGATTATGTAAGTTATCATCGAATCATTTATTACTGGCGGAAAATTCGTTTGTCGAGGCAGTGGACTCACTTTTAATTTGGTTGAAAAGTTGAAACGCGTTGTGTTTAATGGAATTACTATCTACCGGTATTCTCTTTTTTACCGTAATCCAAGTAAATAAAGCTTTTTGAACGACTTCCATAATATGATTCTGTTTATAAGTTGAAAATTTTGTAGTGAGTTGTACCACTCGCCACACTTACGAATAGAATCTTACATCCCCTTTATTGTTCTTAGAATCGGCTCATTCAAACCACACTCTTTTGCCACAAGGATTGATCCCTGCTCCCATTTCAAGCTATCCAAAATCTTAATTTTGGTTTCTAATGAAACTACATGCCGTTTTTGGTAAAATTCGTTTTCTTTCCTGTTGTCGACATGGTAGGGTTATACAAATTGTATGTTAGCAAAGTTAAATAGAAATTTACATATTGTAGAATTTATTAATATAAATTACAAAATTTTCTTACCGTTTGTTACGATGGGTTATAATACGCGTGTTCAGTCCGACCAAAATGATAAAAAATATCATGATAATTTTTATCATGTTTTGCCATAAAACGCACTCATTTATTACACAACAAACCAAGATTTTTTTCGGTTATAACTGTCAAAATATTTGTATTTGTTTATTTAAAATTTATATTGTACGTATTTTTCAAATAAATTATAAATTCAAATAAATTGTTATAAATTCAAATAAATTGGTTTAAATATGTGGTCGAGATATGCTACCGAGTTATTAATTGAATGGTATGAGGAGTACCAACTTCTAATTAATGCTCCTTTAGGAAAACGTCCGTTTTGGCGAAATATTAAGGAATATTTGTCGGTGAAGAGTTTTGTGAGTATTAAATTTATAATATAATAATATATATATTCAACAAAATAATTTTAAAGCTATAGATAATAAAATAAATATATATTTTAGGATTTTTCTATTATTCAAATTAAAAGCAAGTGGCGAAATTTAGTGAAGCTGTATAAGGCAGCTAAAGATAGAATGCGGACTAGTGGCGAGCCGCATTCTACCTTTGAATTTTTTGACAAGCTGGATGCAATTTTTGAAGAGAGGCCGGCACAGTCGGAAAATGATGCTGTTGGGCTTGGTTTCGAGGAAGAACCGGCTTATACAGTCGAATGGTTAAACGACGAAGAGGCCACTCGAACACCAGAAAATTATAGCCCCATACCGTGGGCTTATAGTCCAAGTAATTTGGAACCAGTGGAGGACACTCCAATAGAAGATTTTTCGGCTCCCCCTAGAACAAAACCCGGGAATAACAGACGGTCGCAACGACGATACCGTCGCACAAACATCGACCGTCTGTTAGAATACAGAAGGGCTGAAAGGAGAATCAAAGAGAAAAACCATAAGGAGCTTATGGAGGAGTTGGTCGGTATAACCACTTCGTTTAATGGCATAGGCGCAGCATTGAATAATGTGGCAAATGCTATCGAAGAGTTAGCGCTCCGAAATTAATGAATTTTTTTATATTTTTTTTTACAAATACTTCGTAATATGTACTATATATAGAATAATGAAATAGACTGAAATATAATTTATGATTATCGTTTTAATTTATTAAATTTACATTAATTTGTTTTTATTACATTCTCCTGAATCAATTCATTTAATAATTGGTCTTGCCTGGTTGATTCGTTATTCACTTCAATTACAGAAATTCTAACATCAGTTGGAATGTCATCGTGTGCCAGATCCGTTTGTTCTTGTTCATCATCTCGGTCAATGCACAAATTGTGTAACCCACAAGCACTTAATGTTAGTAAAACAATGAGCCTTTTATTTATATTTCCAAACTTCTGCGCCGAAATCTGGATTTCAAAAGACCAAATGCTTGTTCAATTATGATTCTCGTCGAAGAATGCATCTTGTTGAACTGTTTTTTTTTGTTCACTTAATCCTTCATTAATTGGTGGGGTAAGGTGGAACCAACCACATATAAGTTTTAGGATAGGCAAGATCTCCAAGTAAAAATCCTCTAGAATCAATCAATTCACTTTGCCTTTCATTTATTTCTCTAAACAAGGTTGAACGACACAACACTCGAGCATCACGCATTGAACCAGGCTCCCCCACAAACACGCTCGTAAATCTTTTAAGATAGTCCACTGTTGGTGTTGCATTTGTAAGCTATGGTACTTTTTTCGGTTGAAATAATCCCCCTGGTGGTGTTTAGGTCTTGGTATTTCAATATGACTGCCGTCTATTGCTCCAATAATGTTATTAATTTTTGACAATTTTTTGAAGCCTTCTGAAATATGTATTTGTTCCTCGAGGGATGGCCACTTCACATATTTTTTCGATTCATTAGCCATAAATAAGGCAAAGTTCGTGATTGCATAATATACGTAGCTGCGACTAATCCCAAACCGATCCCCTATTTAACGAAATGTTTCAGTATTTGCCAAATACCAGATGAACATATAAACATATGTTTTTGGCGACAAATTAATAAATTGTTGGTTTAACGTAACAGTGATTTGTGTAACTATCTGAAATTAATATTCGACAATCAAACGCGAACAACTTTAATTTTGTATCTGTTTACTTACCACCAATTATTTTTAGAGTATTTCTGGACAATCTAAAGTAACGCCTAAACTGTTCTTCAGTGTAATTTTCAATAACACTAGTAACATTTTCAATTTTTTGATGCTCTTCATTCAGCATTAATAAAACTAATTCATCATCCGTGTGAGAATCGCTTGATTCATACATTTTAAGGGAATCAACACACAATTGGGTATCAACAACACTGGAAAATCTAGGGCGTATAGAGTGTAATATTCAAAAGTTATACAATTCAAATCAGTATAAAAGTGTTTTGTCTTAAGATATTTCTAAGACGTTACCACGCCTGAAATTGGTATTTTTACTTTGTACTAGACCCAATCCAATTAAAATACATGAGTTTTCTACGGGACAACTAGGTGTAATACTCAAAATTTGTTTAGCTCAAAATCGTACTAAAAGCGAATTGTCCGAAGATATTTCTAAGAGGTTGCTACGGCTGGAATGCGTGTTTTTCCTTTGCACTAGACCCAATTCAATTAAACAATATGAACTTTCGGGAAAATCTAGAGGAACTTGGTGAAATATTCGAAAGTTGGTTAGCTTAAAATCATATTAGAAGTTCATAAGATATTTGTAAGAGGTTGGTTACACGGCTGTAACAGGTGTTTTCATTTTGTTCTATAAGGTTTTTTGAAGCCTGATAGAACTTGAAATTGTAAAAAAAAAATTAAATTTTTATGAAAAATATACTCTGGCAGATCTCAGTATACTGTGGCAAATCTTCATGAATAGACTCACGCTTGAACAACTGAACGAAATTATTAACAGGATAGCGCTACGTACCATACTGCAACCGCAACCATCGACTTATTAAAATCAAAATTTAGCGATAACTTGATTTTGAGAAATGGAGCTGTCAATTGGCCTGTGGGGCTACGTAAAGTAACTGGTTTATGCTGTTAAACTAGCAAAAATTGACGCCTTGGAGACAAGCATTGTTCGTGTTATTCGTGACAATGGCCAGCAGTGCTCGAAATTGGACGTCCAGAATGCGTTTCGACAAGAACAGCCGCGGTGCTCATATGCCCGATATCACTTACAAATATTAATGCCATTACAGTTTAAGTTTTTGTGTTATTTTTTACAATTTCAAGTTCTATCGGGTTTAAAAAAACACCCCTTAGGTCTAATCCAATTATAAAACTGAAATTTACGGGAAAACCTAGGGGAACACTGGTTGTAATATTCAAGAGTAGTGTAGCTCTAAGTCTCATTAAAAGTATGCTTAGTCCAAAGATATTTCTAAGAGGTTACTACGGCTGGATTGGATGTTTTGCCTTTGAAATGACAATCCAATTCCAGCCTTAGTAACCTCTTAGAATAGCCTTACGACTATGCACTTTTAATGCGATATTGTGGTAAAATACGCTGTTAAATTTATTTATAAATATTGTTGTTGGTTTTAGGACAAGTAAGGACAACCTTTAAATCCGTGAATAAACTTAGATTCATTTTTGTTGAACTAGTCTCATTAAAAGTATGCTTAGTCCATGAAGCACAAACAAGTTGACGGACTTTGCTAAAGCTTTCGACTCCATTAGCCATTGTAAAACTTTGGAACACATTTTCAAGTTCGGATTTTTCAGCCATTTCGTAGCCTGATTCAAATCTTATTTGACTATATATATTGAACCAATATATTGAAATAGGAGGTAAAACGTCGAATAGAATACACGCAACCTCTGGTGTACCACAGCTCTCTCACGTTGGCCCAAGGATTTTAACAATCTTCATAAATGGTATTACCGAAGTGATAAAGCATTCCAATATCCTGATGTTCGCAGATGACCTCAAAATCTACAAAGCCATCGAGTCAGTCGACGATGCAATTAAACTACAGGAAGATATTGACAACCTAGCGTTATGGTGCGAGTTTAATTCTCTGAGTCTCAATATTGGAAAGTGCAGATCTCTATCATTTCACTGAAAACCCAACCCTGTTTCACAAGGCTACAAGATAAATGGTGTACTCCTTCAGGTAGTACTTGAGACTAAAGACCTAGGGGTTACTTTCGTTGAAAACATGAGCTTTACTAAGCACACTGAGCTGTGCATCGCTAGGGCGAACTCCATGCTCGGTTTTGTCAAACGTTGGACGGGTGACAATTTTGATGTGGAGAAAATTAAGGTCCGTTCTACGAAGATCATATCCAGAGTATTGAGAAAATTCTGAAAAAGTTTATACGCTACTTGACCTGGAAAGACGGATAGGCTTATGACCATGATCTACCATACCACGTAAACATACAGCAAGAACCACCTTATTTAGCCGGGTGCAAGACATACAACATGACAACTCTTGAAAATAGACGCGAATTGCTAAAAAGTACATTTATTGGTAATCTCCTATTATAGAGTTTTCCAATAGGAATGATATGATTTTTAAGTAACGTTTCGGCCATTTGTAATATGTCATGATCTGTCATTTTTTGTTTCATTGTATTCAGGTTTATTATAAAAAATATCGTTCTCCGATTGCAGCTTTTCGTGCGCTTTTGCCATTTTATAGTCCTAATAATCGTCCAAGTGTGCTCGCTATTATGTGCCAATAAGATAAGAAACGCTCGAAGTAATGAAAATATTGCTGCCGCTCAGGCAAGTGTTGCTGAAGATCGCAATTTGTCGATTCCTTGCCTTGGAACGATAACCATTTTTTTAAGAAAATCATCTTTTCCGATGAGGCTCATTTTCATCTGAGGAGTGCGGTAAATAACCAAAACTGTCGATTCTGGTGCGAGGAAAATCCACAAATTATTCATGAAAAATCATTACATTTTTTTCGAAATGAAGCTGGTAACACCATTACTGTCAATGGAGATCGGTATAGATCGTTGATAACCAACCTTCTATGGCCGAAATTGGAAGAAGTTGATCTTGACAACATTTGGTCCCAACAAGACCGGGCAGCAGGTGTAACAATTGAATTATTACGAAAAAAGTTTGGAGATTCGATTATTTCAAGAAATTGTGATATTGAATGGCCTCCAACAAATTGTGATTTAACACAATTAGACTATTTCTTGTGGGGTTATTTGAAGTTATTGGTCTTTAGCAATAAACCAAACTATTTTCAAGTTTTACAAGTCAATATTGAACGTGCTATTCATGACATACGACTTGATTTAGTGGAAAAAGTACTGGAAAATTAGGTTCATCGAATTCGTTCCTGCAGAAGAAGTCTTGGAGGCCATTTGAATGCCGTTTTATTCAGAACTTAATTGTATCGATTGTACTTCACATTAAATAAAAAACATTTCTATTTCCTTAACAATTAGTGTGATTTTTTTAGAGAAATCATATCACGCTTATTGGAAAACCCTTTAGATCTAATCGACGCACCGGATGTGCTAAAGTCAATTAAAATAAATGTTTCTGGTAGACAACTAAGAGATCATGACTTCCTCTACTTAGGCAGACACAGAACAAACTACGGCGACAATGAAAAAGTGAAGATGATGTGTAAAAATTTCAATAAAATTAACTATTTATTTGATTTTTGTTTAACTAAAGATAATTTTAAAAGTAGGTTAAGGCAATTTTATGCCTCAGTGATTTTTTAACTTGTTTCTTTACTTTTATATGTCAAATTTTCAAATCCAACGCGGATTTATTTTATTTTGTATTCCTAATTTAATATTTTTCAAGTCAAATTTGTAGACTTATTTCAATATAAATAAATAAATTAGTTTCATCATTAGCAGAATTTAAAGCTAACGGGCCGAGCCGTCAGTAACGATTTCCGCAAAAATACTAAATACAGCACTGTCGAAAAATTTAGCTATCATTTCAACACGACACCCTACAACAACAACCTTAAACGTTTGAAACCAGAACAGAATTTGGCAGAAGTTAAGTGAATACTCACATTTTTTTTCTTTTTTCCTTTGGTGTCGGTCTCCGTAAAATAAATAGTCTAACCAGCACGTCTTCTGCTTGTGTTGTACGCAACTCCACGATTGGTGTAATAATTCCGGTTGCGATATTTAACATTTATCGCATTGAATATTAAATTAAAACAACTTTTATTTAAATTTTTAACGTTCTTATCGCGAGTTTCGATCGCAAACAGTCAAGTATGTTCGAGATCAAATTCTGAAACCGCTCAATGCTAAATTTTAAACATTAAAAGGTGTAGTTTTCGAGCGTTTTGCGAGTGTGTAAAAATCGATATCAATCGACTTTCAGGTTAACAACTTGGTGATAAAAAACCATTGCAACTTTTAAGAGATAAACGTTATCCATCGGACAAGTTACAATTAGCCAAACCAGCCGACAAAATTGTTGATGTGTAGAAAGAAGCCTGCTAGTGTGTACAATTTAAATGCAATCAAGTAACCAAGCATCCGATGTGTTTGTTATCATTACAAACACGAATCACGAGCAAAAAATTGTTTAAAATCATGCAGTTTTGATTATGTCAACTCAGTAATTACGAAATCGGAAAACCATTGGGCACCGACCTTCATGCGGCAAGCGACAGTAGCCCAAATTCTAAAAGCCGCTTTATGATAACCAATTCACAAAATAAACTTCAATTTTTAGTTGACCGGTACTGAGGTTTTAGTGGTTCCACTAACGAATTCTTACTTTATATATTATTTTAAAGAAATATTGTCTGGGATTTACATGAATGATTTCATATTACTTACTTTAAAACAAAAAAAAATCAAGTTTTGATTTAACATTTAAAATTTTTAAAAATAATTATTCAGGATATTTTTGAAGTTGTCCTTTGATAAATTAAAGTCAAATAGGTCGTCGATGATGTTGAATGCTTTAGTTTAGACAGCCTATTAATCGGGTTATTTTCTCCATAGTTTGTAGAATGGTGTTCTTACTACTACTCCACGTCACTTGTTCGACGCTTAAATACAGATAAAATGGCTTTCACCAAATCAGAGATCAAAGCCTGGCTAGCACAAGGAGTTTGCAGGCAATTAATAATTAATTGGACCAGTCCACTTCAAATGACATTAAAGAAAACTGGGAGCTGATGATTATGTGGCGACTATCGAGCATTAAATGCAATAACAAAACCCGGACACCAAGATATTGGGGAAACAACAATATTAATACGGTTTGGTTTGATTGAGTTTCTCCGATTGACTTTCGAGTTACGAAACCCGTCTCAAACATTCCAAAGGTTAATTCATTCATTGTTTCGAGATTTCGCATCAAAATGTATGGAAGCACACATTAAACTCGTTAGATTGTTTCTTCGACGGTTAAATGACGCAGGTCTAGTAATAAATCTTAACAAATGTAATTTTGCAAAAGATGAGATATCGTCGTTAGTTGCGTCGTGTGGGCTTAAATACTTTCACCATGACGAGCCAGAGTAAACTGTCTCCATGCGTGACACTACTGGTATCAAACTGGTGATACGCCACATAATTTTTCTTGCAACGCTAGCGGCTGCTAAAATGAAAAAAGTTGATTACAGACATTTATTAAAAATTTTTCCGCTCATGATTTGACCAAGTCCTTTTTCCGAATGTTAAATTACAAATTTTGTATTTTATTATTGTTTATGAACGATGTCAAGGACATTTTTGAATTCAGAACACCTACGCGATTCACCACTGTGAAATAATTTGACATTAAAAGTTATAAACTTATCCCTCGTTTTAGATAGTATTACACCAACCAAAATCGTGAGAAATGAAAAACTAAAAGTAGAAATAAAGCTAAAAATTAGAAAAGTGAATTAGAAAGTTAAATAACATAAAAAACAACGTTTGCTCTGCACACTAAACAATGCCAACAACATGTTTTATATAACAGGTACTTCAACAACAATAAACTATTCTCAGAAAAATGATTTTTCGAGTTCCAAAGTAATTGGTGACTATGCTCGCGATTCATAGTAGATAAATTGAATACGATGTACGCGACAGTTACGACAAAAATATTAAAATTAATTCAAATGAAGATAAATAAAGGAAGAATGAAATCAGTGTCACTTGCTTCGCGGAAAATTTATTTTGTAAATTGGAAAATAAATGACATCGTTATTCGCGGTATCAATTATTGTAGTTTTTTCTCCATACCGATTGCACTATATAAATCTAGAAAATCATAGTTATAACATAACAAACACTTTTTTCTGATTAATTTGCATACCGAGAGATGTATGCAAATTGTAAGATACAAACAAATTTTTGTTATAACATACAAACTAGCTTATATACAGTTATTTTCAAAACCGTGTTAGATTGGATATTGGGTTGGATGTTAGAGCAAGGTTGGATAGTTAGACCAACGACACCCACTTTGGAAAACACTGTCTTAATAGATATTTGCAAAAGAAGATTGGATTTTTATTGATTATTTTTATTTTATAATATTTAGTGTTGCTTAGAAAGAAAGCTTTTCTTACAATTTTTATAAAACATTTATGTGTAATCAAATCTTCCTTGAAAGTCGTTTTTACCACAAGGTTTTAACAGTCGTCGATTAATTAGAAACCAAATTTTCAAAAGATACAATTTTCACATCATTGGCTACATCAGTCTATTTGAAACGGACATTTAAAATTTAAAACTTAACTAAAAAGGACATTTCGTTTTCGAGTTGAACTGGGTCAACTTCACATAAATTTACAAATGATTTACTAAGAAAATAAGTAGAATAAATTTAGATTAATGAAAAAAGATTAAGATTATCATGTTTATACAACACATAAAAGTAGAAAAACAATAATCAACATAAAAATGGAAATGTGATTAATTTTATTGTTTTGTTATGTGTAATTTATATACTGAGTGTAACAATAATACAATTAACAAAAAGCAAAAACAATATTTTTAATTTATGGATTCAATTTAAATTCGAATTAATGAAGAATTAATTTTTGTTTTTAAAATTTAATATTTTTAAATATTAAATGAGATAAGATTTTAATAAAGCGCCTGTTATGGAAATCAAAATATTTTATCTGTTAAATACAATTCGTAGAAATATTTTTTACAAAATTCTCCTTAAACTCAGCATCCAAATTACCTTAATATGTAGAAAACAATTTTCGGCATTATTTTATTATTATGTCATTGATAAATTAAGGAGAATGGCCGATCTGTTATAGGTTTAAATATTGATAATCATTATTTTGGTACAGAGAAAATAGGAGATGAGATTAGTCAGGCCATTCGTTATTTTGAAAGAGTTTGTCATTTGAGTTTGGGGGTTTCATGCAATGGTTCGTAGCTCAAATGTGCTATTGAAGTCGAAGGTCGTGAGCTAATATCGACTTAGAATATTTTCAGTGCTAGTTTGTTGTATGTTTTTAGGTTATAAAAACAATTATGAATGTAGAAATAATTTTATTTTTTATAGACGTTTTCTGTTTTTTTTACTTCATATGGCCAAGATTAGCAATTTTTTGCCTTTATGATGAATTATTAAACTATTTTTTAATTTAATCGTTGAGCAACCTGAACAACTATCTATTTTATTTTGGAATACACTTAAATACACAACATTATAGGGTTAATGTTACCTTGTAGATGTTAATCTGCAGTCAATAAAGGTATATGAAAGAGCACATAATGTCCATCAATCTAGAGACCCACGAATTCTTGCTCTAGGTAGAATTCTCCTATATAAGCAGGTATAACATTTCTATATACTAAACAGAAAGCATGTTGGTGTTTGTTCGCTTTACAATTCTATACTGTTCTGAACCAAACATGGCACAATTATCGATTCTTTATCACACCACACTTTCATGCAGTGTGGTAGCATACGTGTGAGATAGAAGTCTACGAGGCGAAAGAGGTTGAGATGTTGTTCGGCAACTAGAATTATTTTCCATGTTACTATACCTTAAAATATTATATAAAGTATGGCGTGACTCAGACAAAAATATAGCTGAATTCAACAATAGGAATTTTCAGTATGTTATTAATATCTTAATTTCAATTAATTTATTTTATTTCCTATTTTACATTATATGGTATTTAGAAATATAATTTTTATACAAATAAATAGTTTTAAGAGATATTTTTATAACCCAATCATAATTATTGTTCATGGTTTTATAAAATAATGTGTTTCTCTATAAATTAATTTTTAATTATCTTATTTAAATTAGCCTACCAACTGTAGTGACATTTCATAATCTCACGTCTTATAAAAAACACCTAAACTTCTTATAGTGTAATATAATTTGCTAAGTTAATGAGCGTTTACTTCATATAGATACCTGGTGCTACTAAATACTTGGCAATCTGTACTTATAAAGTACTGTACTTTTATTATAGTACTTATAAAAAATATTCAAATTAAAACATGATACAGGCACATTGCTCAATGTCACATAAAAGTGTCCTTAATTAGAAAATATTATAATCAATTCATTTATACTAAAAATTTAAATTATAAATAATTTATTTACAATTTAGGCATAGAATATTTTCAAAGTTTACAAATTAACATCCTGCGCATAATATTTGATAGCCTTTATTTGATAGCCAACAAACATTATTTTTTAATTATATTGATTATATGCGACCGTTAATTTTTATTTGGTATAGGTTTTTTCGGCTTTTCGGTCGTAATTTTTTATTTTTTTAAACTAAAATATTTAAAACATAATTGATTTATGCTGAAAAATATTTCTTTTTATTTTGCCATACGTTTCGGTATTTTTAATACCATTGTCAATGGCCAGAATCTATGGAAAATATACAATCGTTATTAATATTTGTGCCCGCACTATACTTGCTATTAACAAAATCATAAGTAAAAAACTTTTTAACTTACAAGTTTCAGTCATAAAAAATTGAAACATGTTTCAAATTTTTTTAAAACATTTTACATAGTACAAAAATAAAAATTTTAATGTAAAATTAATTTGAAGTACAACCTAAGAGGTAAAAATAAGAGGTAAAAATTATTTTTTACAAAATCATATAAAGGAAAGTCACCTAGCGAGGCTTGCGCCCAAACTGGTAACTTGGGGATTGAAAATTTAGGGCCAAGCGACAAAAACCATCGAAATAAGATGGTTTTTGTCGCTTGGCCCTAAATTTTCAATCCTCCATGATGACTCCGACTATCCTTTATATGACGTCATAGCTGATTCTGAAGAATTAATTAAACAGATAGAAGATCCAAGAGTTAAAGACATTACCCGTGCAAAGATAGCTAATATCATTTCCAATCACACATTTTTCAGATACAACCAGCGTAAGAAGGGATCTCCCGAACGATCAAACTAACGAAGCTTTTCTCATCGGTGGTAAGATTAACTGATTTTATCAGTGTTATACAACAATTCAAATTTCTTTATGTGGGTCTGTTTCTGTTGTTGCTGTTTCATATCTAGATAATTTTTCTGTCTCCGGTTTCATCCTACACCATTTTTAAAAACTACTGACGTCGTATATCTGATCCCTTGACTGGGTGGAGAATCCAAAGGACCCTGCGCACAAAATTATGTTGGGCAAACCAAACAATATCTGGGAAAAAGACTTCAAAACCACCAACGTGATCTAGGTAGAGCTTTGAACCCTTCCACACAAAGCAAGGCTTTGATTTTGAATCTGCATCCATTCTAGCCCGTCAATCTAATTACTATAAAAGATTAACCATCGAAGCACTCCACATGTACACAAAGAACACATAAAACGGGATACGGGCGGCTTGGCCCCGTCTATTGCTCACTTATAGATGATTTTTTTGTCACACCAAATAATAAAAAAAGGCAACGTACACAATCATTTGCACAGCACGGCGGCTATTTCTCAGACAATACACTACACCCACACAAACGTAGGAGAGTTAATTAGTTCAATAATTTTTACCTCTTATTTCACATTTCATTGTATTTCTGCCTGTGTTAACGTAATACATGAATTTCAATTTTGTTGTTTGTACTTCAAATTAATTTTACATTAAAATTTTTATTTTTGTACTAAAATGTTTTAAAAAATTTTCCAATTTTTAATGACTGAAACTTGTAAGTTAAAAAGTTTTTTAATTATAATTTTTATTAATAGCAATTATAGTGCGTGCACAAATATTTATAACGATTGTATATTTTCCATAAATTCTGGCCATTGACAATGGTATTAAAAATACCGAAACGTATGGCAAAATAAAAAAAAATATTTTTCAGCATAAATCATTTATGTTTTAATAATATTTTAGTTTAAAAAAATAAAAAATTACGACCGAAAAGTCGAAAAAACCTATTCAAAATTATTTTTAATATCAGTTTTGATATTTAGATTGCGGTCCAATTCGTGATTTATTTTGTGGAGACTGACTTATTTGAAAGTCTATAATAAGACTCCTGACGGCTAGACTTACTGTAGACTTGTTTGAGTTTTATGCGAGGCTTGCGCCCAAACTGGTAACTCATCATAATAATTCTAACAAGTTTGCAATAAGTCTTTTCGACTGGAGACCTATTGTAGACTTTCAAATAAGTTAGTCTCCATAAAATAAGTGACGAATTGGACCGCAGACTTAATATTTTCATCGTAATTATTAATTATTTGTTAAATAGTTTATTCAAAACAGACTAACTAAAATATTGCAAATTGGGATATAAATTATGGTTGTCGTCTTTTCCAATATATTGTATATTCGAAACATGTATTAACTGTGTCTTTTCTGAACATGAGTTTTCTGAGTGTTTAGGTCCTACGTAAACGTATTGCATAACTCCATGCCAGCCTACATTACTGGCATGCAACATGGGTCGGCCTATTAGTTCTGTACTTTTCGACAGGGGATCATAATTATGTTTATTTTCATCACCGATCGTAATCAAGAGATTTTTCATCATCCTATTCGTTCGGTGATGAAAATGAACACAACTATGATCTACTGTCGGAGTGCATAACCCATGGGCTGACCCATATTCTATGTCAGTACTATAGGCTGACATGGAGCTATGAAATGCGCAGTTGATTTCTGTATGAGGTAGGCCGTTAAAAGCGAATTGCGAAATAGTTGAAAGTGTTTCGGTCTCATAACAAATTACAAAGTTAATAAACAAAGAAAAAGTTATCCTGTTTGTTTGTTCATTATGTAACTTTGCTCTTTTAAATTTAATTTATTTTCATTAAGAAGTTTTAATTCGTCTGTATTTTTAATTTAAAGATTTTCGGTTTTTTTTACAGAGAAATATTATTAACTATGTCATTCACAATGTTTGCGACTTTTCGAGCCAGAAAAAAAGAGGCCATTTACTCATAACAAACTACCAAAAAAACAGTAGAAAATTAACACCCCCTCCCATTTTTAACGCCCAGGGTCATTGTGTAAAATACACACCACACCTTACAAAAATTAAGAACCTCCTCAAGTTGCAAAAATTAAGAACCTCCTCCCTCTTTCTTGGCAGTTTGGTATTTTTGTAAGGGTTGTGTGTATTTTACACAATGACCCCGGGCGTTTAAATGGAGGGGACTTAATTTTCTACTTTTTTGTTGTAGTATATTATGAGTAAATGGTCTCTTTTTTTGGTGGCTCAAAAAGTGGCGAACATTGTGAATGTCATAGTTAATAATATTTGTCTATAAAAAAGCCGAAAATCTTTAAATTAATAATACAGACAAATTTAAACTTCTTAATTTATACTAGTATGGGCGTATGTTATGCACATGATGAGAGTCTCCAAAACTTCTGGTTTGGTAGTATAATTCGCTAAATCGATTTGTTCTTGTTTTACACTATAGGTGTAAAGCAAGATGTAAATTTTTGCAGTTTGGTCGTTCCAACCTGATGAGTAGACCAACATTTTATCAGCACGAAACCAAACTGCCAAAAAAGAACTTGAGATGGTTCTCAATTTTTGCTGGCTCGAAAAGTCGTAAACATTGTGAATGTCATAGTAAATAATATTTGTTTATAAAATCAAAGTCTTTAAATTTATTTTTATTTTGATTAAACTATAATTTTATGCTTTAACTGATATAAAAATCGAGTTTTGGAAGGAGTCTCGGAAAGAGCTCTGTTGGAAGGATATACATACATTCAAAACCTTTTAACTTTTTTCAATTCAAATGTTTACAATGAATAGGTGATTGTTATTTATTAACACCATTACCTAACAAAGAACCAAAGTATCTTCATTTGTATTTTGTTGGAGATTTACTGAAACAAGCATAAAATAGACGCAATACACATTCGACATAATATGCTTCGAATAATTATATTTAAGTTTTGAGCGTGCTTTAGAAAATATACCTGCCGCAGCGAACAAAATAATCATTGATTCCGACCAAGGATCTTTTACAGAACACGCTAGACTTTTTAATCTCCCTGAATGCAATGCAGTGGATGTGATAATCACTGGTCAAGAACATGGCATAGAGATATTGTAATTAAAAACAGACAACACCTTGCAATTTAAAAATAAAACGCATCGATTGTATGATGCTTTAAATATTCCCTACTGTTTCTTTATGGAGAAGATGGCTTTGGTATACTCCAGTACCGAGCAGATTGCAAGCTCCATGTCAACCTGTACAATGACATGGGCGGTGGGTTGGCGCTGGATTCTGCATTCCATCAGAGGGTCTTAGTTGTGTTTATTAACATCACCGATTGTAATCGATGATGAAAATTCGATTTGCATCTATCATCTGATGGGAATCGAACCCAGTACCTCCCGGTCCAAGTGCCGAACCACCGCACTACTTGTCCGGTACCCCAGTAGGTTTACATTCTAGAAAAACAGTTTCCTGTATGGTTTTCTATGCCTACAGGTTGATGGTTCACCTTATCATATTACTCACTATATTATATTATGTTGACAAGAAACCTTTTTCATCAATTTGCTGTTGACATGTATAGTATGCCAAAATAGAAGCAGATATATTGTGTTACATCAGAACTCATCAAAGATAGTTTAGGTGTGATTTATATATTCATATAAGAGATGCCGTCAACAATGAGGTAACAGGAGAAGAGGTTGAACAACTTTAAATCCAACCGTCATCTTTTACAGGGCAGTTCACGTTACATACATGAAAGATCACAATGCAACGACATACACTCGCAAGAAAAAGTTTGCGTACACTTTACAATGTTTATACTTTTTTAAAGAAAATCTAAAACAAACAAATGGTTTCTAAATTTTATTTTACGTTCATTTATTGTTCTATACTCTTTTAAAATACGCAGTTAAGCAAAAATAAAAACAATAAAAATCAAAAAAAAATCAATAAGATAGAAAAAACTACTAAATTTGAGCGGAAAAAGTTTGCGTACGATTATACAATTAGGAAATTTCAGTTTGACTCGTAAGATGTTGTTTTATTCTCTTTTGTTATAATCTTCCTGCTTATAGTCTCTATGAAGGCTGGTGGAAGCAAGTTAGTTATTGCCAGTGAAAGTTTTTCATTACGAAGCCAAAAGGAAAGGAAATTGTAGTAAGTGATCTTAAATAATTCAGATTTATGGAAAGAAGGCAAAAGTTTTGAGGAAATTGGAAAACTAGTGAAAATAACCCATTCATCTATTCAGAGAGTAGTGAATAATTTAAAAATACAGGAGTTCTTACATCTGATGTGATTTAATAAGAACGGTTAAGAAGAATCCACGAACAACAGCTTCCCAAATTGCAAAGAATATAAAAACCATTTATGTATATCAGAAAACAATCGGTTAAAACGAATTAAATTTACAAATGAGCATATTAATAAGCCAAACCAGTTCTGGAATAGTCATTTTCTCAGATGAGAGCAAATTTTGCATTTTCGGTATAAAAGGACGGAACATTATATGAAGAAAAACAGGTACAGGAATAAACAAAGAAAATTTAATACCAAGTAAAACATGGTGGTGGATGAGTAATGGTTTGGTGGTGTATCGCTCTACTCGCCGTATAGGTGTGTGGGAAATTTACAATTTATTGAATCCACTACGACTAAAGAGGGCATTTAAATATTCTAAAACAAAATTTACAACGTGTGCTAATTTAGTGCTGAAAAGTTGGGCTCGCATGACAAATACACATTTCAACGTGATAATGACGCAAAGCACACCTCTTGGATTGTAAAGTTGTGGTTGTTATATAACGTATTTATTTATTTGTTTAATTATCAATAATGACATTTTATAATACATTGTTATTTAAATTAATTAAATTTTATTTCATATACTAAATATCTACTTTTTCTTTAATGCATATTTGCAATAATTTAATAAATTGACCGTACTCTAATTCTTGAAGTTCACCTAGCATGCAATAGTCACCCAATGAATTATACAACTTTACTCCATTATATCCCAGCGACCGCTGTGAAAATGATTTACTATACATTGGTAGTCTAAAGTGTGTACTCCGAGTATTATAAGTATGAACATTTCTATTATAAGAAAGCAAAGTATCTAAATGTTTTGGCAGATCTCCCTTTTCCAGCCTAAACAAGAATTTTAACACATTAAATTGTATTCTCTGTTTGATTGACTTCCAGTTTAAAATTTCCAACATGTCTTTTATGTGTGTTCTACTTTCCGCATTCAAGATACGTCGCACGAATCGATTCTGAATTTCTTGAAGACGTGTAATTTGAGTTTGATTCATGATAAACAGCACAGAAGAACAATAATCAATATGTGGAGTCACAATTGATTCATATAAAATAACTTTTCTCTGCATTGGTAATTTGTCTTTAATTCTGGTAAAAAATCCAAGTTTTTTATTAATCTTTTTAGCGATATAATCCAAATGATCGTTAAAACTTAAGTGCTCGTCGATAATAACACCAAGATATTTATACTGTTTTACTCGTTCGATAATTTGGTTGTCAACTATTATATCTGCATTACTCTCGAATTTTCCTTTGATTGATAGGAGCATGCACCTCGTTTTCGAGATATTCAGTGCTAGTTTGTGAAACATCAGCCATTTCCGTAAACTCTCGAGATCTTCGTTTACTTTCTGCACTGCTTCTGGAAGAGTTGTTGCCGAAATAGTAAGTAAAGTATCATCTGCGAACATATTTATTTTGCAATTTTGTATAACATCGACTATGTCATTGATGTACAGAATAAAGAGTAACGGACCCAGGGCTGACCCTTGAGGTACTCCGAGATTATTTTGTATTAGTGACGATGTGAAATTATCAATTTCCGTATATTGTTGCCTCCCTTGAAGATAACTGTTAAACCACTCTAGTTTTTTCCCAACAACTCCGTACTTGGTTAACTTTTTAAGTAGAATTCCTCTATCGATGGTTTCAAAAGCCCTTTTAAAATCTAAAAAGACTACAATGATTACTTTCTTGTCATCTATTTGACTTTTCCAGCTATCCAACATTAGGGTTAAGGCCGTTTCACAATGTTGTAGAACGGTGTGGAAATTTAAGGAATTCAATTTCAATTTTTAAATAAACTAAACTATGCACTTTTAAAATATTTTATTTTATTGACATTTTTTATTGTTTTTTATTTTATTTATGTATAATATAATTTGTTTTGTGTTCATTAATCGATACCCAAAATCTGACTGATGCAATCAGACAAAGTTGGTAATTTATAGATTTTGGTACTTACAATACATATACAAAGATGCTGTACCTAATCAGTATTTTAGTTATATAAAGTAATTACATGCTTATGTACTTATATACATGCAGAGGTATATACTATGAGCTACAGTTTAGTATCAGTAATCCATAACACCATCCCCCTAAGTTTTAAATAACCCTAAGGATTATTTTATACAAACAAAATTATAACTATTTTCTTTAATTAACTTTCTAGCTATAATTCAAAATTAAAAAAATTGTATATAATAATAAATTTAATAATTAATAATATAGTATATAAATATGAATGAATTTAAAAATAAGTATATAATAATTTTTATAATTGTAATGAATTTGAAAAAAACTTTTATTTTTATTTAATTTCAATATAAGACTTATTTTATATAACATAGTTTAAATTCGTTTCGAAATTCTCAACCAAGAATCATTAACTTACAAACAGCTTTAATCGATTATTATGAACTGTTTTCAATTTATTTTTTATTAATATTGTAGTATTGGTTTGTGAATTAATTTGTTTAACTTCGAACGGACCATTCCAAAGAGGTGCAAATTTGGTATATCGAACTTCATTTTTTAATAAAACTAGATCACCGACTTGGAAATGTTTAATTTGGGTGTTGTTATCGTAATACTCCTTAGATCTAAGTTTTTGATTTATAAGATTCTCCTTGGCGTTTTGAAATGATATTTGCATTCGGCTTTTAAGTTCCAACATATAATCATCATAGTTATAGACTATTTCTGGTTCCTGCAGTAATGCTGTAGGTATCACAGGTTTCCAACCAAATAGTAATTCAAAAGGCATGTATTTGGTTGCACTGTGCGGAGTCGAATTAAAAGTAAAGATAGCATAAGGAAGCCAAGAATCCCAATTGAGTGGGTCTGACTGAGTGTAATTTCTCAGGTATTCCGTCCATGTTCTGTGGGACCGCTCTAACGCTCCATTCGTCTGTGGATGGTAGGCAGTTGTGTTTAATTTTTTAATTTTTAGAAGTTTACATATGTTTGTGAACAGATCGCTCATAAAGTTCGTCCCTTGATCGGATAGTATTTGTTGAGGGGTTCCGAAAACACATATTATTTGTTCTAGAAAGACTCGAGCCACGGTTTCCGCTTCCTGGTTCTTAAGAGGAAATGCGAGAGAAAACTTAGTGAGGTCGTCCTGAATGGTAAGTATATATTTGTTTTCTTGATAGGACACTGGGAGAGGACCGACTATGTCTAAAAATAGCTTTTCGAATGCTTGAGACGATGTTGAAGTTATTTGCATTGGAATTTTGTTGAGTTTGTAGCATTTATTTTTTTGGCACAATTCACATGATCTAATTATTTTTCTAATACGAGTATACATATTATTGAAATAATAATACCTTTTGATCCGCTGTGCTGTTCGGAAAACAGCTTGATGTCCACCTAATGGTTTAGAATGAAATTGTTCAATCACTTTATTAATTTCAGAATCGTCAGTGAGATGTATTATTTTGGAATTAGGCAAGTTTGGTTCAGAACTTTCAATATTTTGAAGATTTTCGGCATTTGGCGTGATTTCGGATAGTTGTTTGCTTTGTGATCGCGTTGTGACATTGACTTCTTTGGTAGTTGATGGAAGTTCTGGAGGTTGATCTGGTACAATTACTACTCTGCTTAAAGCATCCGCATTTTGATTGTGACTTCCAGGTTTGTGGTAAACCTTATAATCAAAATTTTCCAATCTAATGCGCCACCTCATTAACCGAGAAGAAGGGTTTCTTAAATTACACAGCCATATCAACGGCTTATGATCTGTAATTATGGAAAAGTGACGACCATATACATATGGCCGAAAATGTTCGCAAGCCCATACTATAGCCAACAGCTCCTTTTCTATCGTTGGATAATTAAGTTCAGCTTTATTGAGCACTCTACTAGCAAATGCAATTGGTAAATCAAAGTTGTTTATGTTTTGAGAGAGCACTCCGCCGATTGCAATATCACTTGCATCGGTGGTTATAGTGAAGGGTAAGGAAAAATCAGGGTGTTGTAGAATCGGAGGATTTAGTAAACAGTGTTTTAGTTTGGTGAAAGCTTCATCGCAAAACGCATTCCAAATAAATGGTTGTTCTTTCTTTAATAAAATTGTAAGAGGTTTTGCTATTTCGGAAAATTGTTTAATAAAACGGCGGTAATAACCTGCCAGGCCCAAAAACGATTTAACTTCCTTTTGAGTGTTAGGTTGGGGATAATTTCGTATTGCTTCTATTTTCTTTTGATCCGGTTTAATTCCTTCTTCAGTGACTGTGTGACCCAGGTATATGATTTCCTTAGATAAGAATTGGCATTTCTCAAGATTGACCTTCAGATTATTGATTTTGAAACAGTTGAAAACGGATTCTAATTTGTTGTTATGATCATCAAGATTATAACCAGTCACTATCACATCATCCAAGTAAACAATGCATTTAATCCCATTTAAACCACTTAGAATAGTATTCATAAAACGTTGAAACGTTGCCGGTGCACTTTTTAACCCGAACGGCATTCGCTTAAACTGAAAATGTCCTAAGTGAGTATTAAATGCAGTCTTCTCCCTGTCTTTGGGATTTAACGGAATTTGATGATAGCCCTTGGCAAGGTCTAACGTTGAAAAATATTTAGATTTGCCAAGGTGATCCAAGATATCACTTATGTTTGGTAAAGGAAATACGTCGTTGACGGTTACGTCGTTTAATTTACGAAAATCCACCACGATTCTCCATTTCTTTTCTTCATTGTTAGCTGTTTTTTTAGGGACTACAATTAATGGAAAATTCCATGGGCTTTTACTTGGTTCAATTATGTCATCTTTCAACATTTCGGTTATCTGTTTGTTGATTTCAGCTTTCGTGGACTCGGGTAACCTGTATTGCTTGACATATATGGGCTCTACGTTACTACCGGTTCTAATTTTGTGCATCGTGACATCCGTTGTAGTAAGCTTGTCACCAGACACAAAGAATATTTCGTTGTATTTCCGACACAGGTTTATAATAGAGTTTCGTTCTTCTTGATTAAGATGGTCGGTTTTTAGAGAAGATTCGATAATTTGCAATCGATTTCTTATAACATTTGACCAAGAATTTAACTGGATTACCTCAAACTCGTCTAGTTTCGTTAGCGGTAAATTAAGATTTTCTATTTCGACTTCATAATCGTTTGTATTTACTATGCTGATAGTAACGAGATTGTTTTGTGATTTAATAATGGAATTCGCTATATACACTCCAGAGACAATTTGAGATGATTGGCATACATAATCGACTTCGTTTGGAATATTGGAATATATTGAAGTTGTTTTTTCTGAACGAGCAGGAATTAGAACAGAATCTTTAGAGGTTAATTTAAGTTGAATTGAAATATCGTTAAACAAGATTTCAAAAACGTAATTAGAAAAGTCTATCTTACATTTGTATTTAGACAGAAAATCCTTACCAATAATACCAGCACATGAGATAGGAAACGAATTTGAAACGATTTGGAATGTGTGGTTTATGGAAAGGGTTTCCGATAGAATTATATTGCCTTCACAACTAGCTATCGTCTCGATTAGTTGAGTAGTTATACCTTTAATTTTACATTTTCTTTCTGGGTAACATAGTGTATCTTCAGCCAAGAAATTCCGTTTTATTATGCTAATGTCAGCCCCGGTGTCGACCAAAAAGAGAAACGATTTTGTATTCAATATGTCCAATTGTAGTTCAACATATTTTTTATTGTTGTTGTGGTTAGTCATGTTAATTGAATAAGGCATTAAATTTAGGTTGCAAGAATTATGAATTGAATCTGGATTAGATTTGTGATTGAAACGATGTGAATTAATATTAGTAGACTCAATTAAGAAATTGGAATTTTCATGATTATTTGGTAAATTATTAATGGTTGCATCTGGGAAACACTCTACTTTAAATTCTGGATCCGAACTGGAGTGTTTGCCGAAATTGTTGGAACGGATCCCGAGGCATTTCCCGAAGAAGATTGAATATTTTGGTTTGAAATTTCGTTCTGTTTCTTCGTGTTAACAAACTGGCGTTTTCTGCAAATACTGATATGATGACCAGGCGCCTTGCAGTAAGCGCAAATTAAAGTTTTCTGAACTATTCCGATTTCAGGTTTGTGACGTCCTGTTTCATTATACCTTTTAAATGACGTATGATTTGGTATAATTCCACTTGTAACTTGGGTTTTCTGTTCTGGATAACGATTGTAGCATTTTTCTGCAGAATGCCCAACTCGCTTGCATATTTGGCACTTAACTTTATTTGTTTGATCATACGAATGGAATGTATTACGTGTACTTAAAATAAGTTCTTCTTCACAAGCTTTATTTATGGAATCCTGAAGTGTAGTAAAGCGACAAGCTTTAATGATTAATTTGATTGGATCAAGTAGGCCTTCTTGAAAGGCTTTGAGAGCTGTCTTAGAATTTAGGTTTACAATGGTTTTTGAAGCAGTCGTACCTTCACTAGCTATACACACTTCATTCAATTCGGAAAGTAATTTTTCAACCCTGCTTGCATATGCTGTAACGTTCTCAGTTCTTTGTTGCCTAATATTAATGAGCTCTATTTGTAATTGTTCTATGGATTTGGAGCATTGAAATTTATTTTTTAACTCATCTTTCAATTCTTTCCATGTACCATAATCAGTATATTTCACTATGTCGTATGCTTTATATGAAAGTTTTGTTTTGATTAAATTGAGAAATTTTTCATATTCCGTGTGCAATAAACCATTATATACCATATCACAACATAATAAAAATTTATGTAGACGATCTGTGCTACCATCAAAATCAGGAATGATTTTTAGAGCAACGTCTAAGTTTAAAACGGACATGGTTGTACGCGAAGATTTATTTAACTGTTTATTCACTTGAGACAAATCAGTAGACTTAATGTCGTCAGTGTTATCTATGTTATATTTTTCATTTAGAGATCTTGATCGCCTTTTGGTTTTCTTTATAATTCGACTTCGCAAAGTAACGTACGAGTGACTCTTGGAATTATCCAAACTTTCGGATGACATAAAATTAAATTTAAATGTAGGAGAGTTTTAAAATATAACTAGCAAAAGAATAATGTGATAACAACATATTTAATTTAAATATAGAAACAAAATTTAAGATGATCGATATGCTAATATGAACCGGTGAACGGGAATCACAATATCCACAATATAAATGTAAAAATAAATTTGAATTTTGACAAATCATAAAATTTTTTTTTTACAGAACAGTCATCAATTAAATAAATATGATAAAGTTGAGAATAAGGAAAAAAATGTAAACTAACCTTGACAAAATCTCCGTAATGACATATACATAACCTGATGTCATAATAATATCCATTGAATGAAGAACTGAATTATTCTCCGATTGTATGATCTCTGTTGTTGGTTTATATATTTAGCATCAGCATATTTGTAAAATAATTCGTTGGGAACAGGAATTTGTTAACGAAGCGATGTGAGATAAATATTTGTTGAATTATGTGTTAATGCGGCTGTAACTTTTAATGAAGCGGCTATCCGTTGATACGATATCCAATATATGAGTTATGATAACCCGATGAAACAATTTGTTGATGACTGGTTACACACTTTGTAAATGATGATGAACCGTTGAAATTTTTGTTAATCCGTTTGGTTATCGTACGATGATAATAAAATGGCTTTGATGAATGACTAATTTTATGATGATCCGATAATTGCTTTGATTGCTTGAAAACGACGATGAAATTGGACCGGTATGGAAATTTCTCGAATCATCTATACGGTTTCGCTGGTCAGTTAATCCTCGTATGATATGATATGATACGAATTTTATGTGATTGAATAATTGTTCATATCGTATGATTGATGTTTAATTGCGGTTTTTATACATCAGTCACATGTGTTTACACTTATGATTTTAACATAATATTAAATTAACTGTTATTACGAAATTGTTTTAATTTTGAATTTAACTTTTTATGATAAAATTATAGATTTATATTTTAAATAATTCCTTATTGATTTTAATTATTAAAACTGTGCATTTTCACATTTTCAAATCACGTTTTTTTTCTAACACATGTGTTAAATATTGCACTACACTTTTACGTTAAAGTAACGTTTAGTTTCACGTTATCACTTATTGTCCATGATGTTTAACGTTTTTAATTGGAAGAATTTCCACACCAAGAATTGCTGCATAGAGCAATCCCTCCGCTGCCACCAAGTTTTTTGTTGTAGAACGGTGTGGAAATTTAAGGAATTCAATTTCAATTTTTAAATAAACTAAACTATGCACTTTTAAAATATTTTATTTTATTGACATTTTTTATTGTTTTTTATTTTATTTATGTATAATATAATTTGTTTTGTGTTCATTAATCGATACCCAAAATCTGACTGATGCAATCAGACAAAGTTGGTAATTTATAGATTTTGGTACTTACAATACATATACAAAGATGCTGTACCTAATCAGTATTTTAGTTATATAAAGTAATTACATGCTTATGTACTTATATACATGCAGAGGTATATACTATGAGCTACAGTTTAGTATCAGTAATCCATAACAACAAGAATCTAATTCTCTAAATCCAGATTGTTGATCAACCAATATATTATGATATGATTTACCAGTTGGTTTTTAATTACTCGTTCCAGAACAGTCTCATACAGTGGGAGCATATTTATTGGCCGGAGCTCTTCTGGCGTGGTTGGCTTCGAAATTTTTGGAATGGGAACAACTGTTGATATTTTCCATGAATCTGGTACCACTGCTTGCCTTAAACTACAATTAACTATATCAGTAAAATGTTCAGAGAACATTTAATTCTGCATTGCATCCAGCATGGCCATTTTGTTTATACCATCTATTCCATATTGCAATTTTATTCTGCTTATTATTTTTAATATTTCGTTTTGTGATGTCTGTTGGAATTGAAATTTTTGTATGTTAAAATCAGCATTAGGAAGTTCAAAATCCAATATTTCAGGGATGGTACGATGAATACCTACCACGCTGGACACAAACGAGCGATTTAGTTCATCTGCTATCTGTTGTTTCTCGGTGAGTGTTTTGTTATTAAATTGAATATTCCATTGCATCGTATTTTTAGTCTTATACATAGATTTGAGAGTTTTCCATAGCTCCTTTGGGTTATATTGGTTTTCAATGAACTAATTCTTGAAGTATTCAGATTGTTGCTTTCTTAACGATTGTTTGTAAATATTTCTAGCTTTTCTATAGTTTCCCAATTCTCGCTTGAATTTATTAATTTCAGAATGCTATAATTACGCTCCTTTTCTTGTCTTAATAATGACAAATTTTCTGAGAACCAAGGGATTTTATTTCTACTTTGAACAATTTTTGTTTGCGTCAGTTGTTTAATCGCATTCTTTAACTCCAGTATTAAGCTTTCATCTTTCTCATTCAATTCATTCTGTGTTTTGTAGTGCTGCAGTCTAATGTTTAGAATACAATTTAATTTTTCACCAGAATAATCGAGATCTAATTTCTTTAAATTGATCAAATAACTGTGAATTGTTTCTGCTTATATCCACACATAACATACAATGATCACTTATTAGTTGTTCTTTTATAATTTCACATTTTGTATTTACTGAATTAGTTATCAAAAGATCTATTAAACATTTGCTGGTTTGTGTAACTCTGGTATAATCTGGAACTACTTGCGCCAATCTATAATCCTTGATTAACTGCTTTAATTGTAAACTGTAAATATCGTTACTTTTCACGTCAATATTGAAATCCCCAAATATTATAGTTCGATTTATTATAATTGATAACTTCTTCGAACCATCCATCTAAATTATTTAGAAATGCTGCTTTTGTTGTTTGGTATGATCTATAAACTACGACAAATATTCCAGTTGTATGGTATCCTTTTATGATCTGAATCGCCAAAAACGAAGCGCGGTCCTTCTCGATATTCGAAATTATTTTAAACCTTATGTTTTGGTGAATATACATGACCACGTACCAAAACAACTGCACACAATTCCACAATCACCCGATTTAAATCCCCATTTATGGAATTTATTAGAAGAAAAGAGAATTCGTCAACATAACATAATGTCCAAAAATATGTTGAGGGATGTACTACAAAAAGAGTGGCCCAAAATCAGTGAGGCGGAAACCTCAAATCTCCTCCGTTCAATGAGTAAATCATTAAAAGAAGTTCTTCAGAGAAAAGGATACCTTACCAGTGTTTAATTTACCTTTTGAAGATGTTAAATAAATAAACTATTTATATGTACTTTGATTTGTTATACGAAGACTTTCTCCGACTAATTTTTGTTACTTTTCTTTAGTTAGATTTTGTGTGTGCTTGTTTTTTGTTATATTGATATATTTTGGAATAGGATAGGTCAATCACTGATGCCACACAAGGTATCACAGAAATCGTATTTTTCTTCGATTCTTTCCCCGTTTACCTATGATACGGGTTTTAATTGCGACTTAAACAAATTTGCGGCGCAACCACACTGCGACTTAAACAAACATAAATGAAATAAAAAATATTTCAAGGCCATTGGGCCTATTTAGTCGTGTATGCAGTACATGATATATTTTCCTCGCCCCTTACCTCTTCGCCTATAAACTTATTTTGGAGTGGGGATATTTGTGTTGCATCGATTTGCATTTTTTCTCAACAATTTTTTTGCGGAACGATTTGTTACTCACTAATACAATGAAAAATCCATACAATAATTTTGTTTTTCGCTATTATTTGATTTTTTGTTTTTCGCTATTATTTGAAATTTGACTCTTGAAGCCGACACACGAAAATGAAAGAAAATTTAAGAATGTCGGGTACTTCGAGGAAGCTACAAACTTTGGCACTAACAAATAAACAGTTTATATTTCAATAATTTTTGCAATTCATTAAATTGCTCCCTCATTATCAAAATATTCTGTCAAACTTGTTCTAAAAATTTCGCCTGTTTTAGAATTTCTTGAGTTTGAACCGCTATCTGCCATCTCTCGGGACTGCGTTTGATTTTGTTGACAAACATTTTCTTCACTATACCATGGATTCCAGTGATCAAAAAATTGTGCACACAGCAACATTTTACAATTAATTTAACTTTATCTTGATGGAGATTGATGAGTTTTGAAATTAAAAATCTATTGCTGAGTATTCCGAAAGCACGCTCAATTGTCTGTCGAGCTCTACTTAACCTGCGGTTGTTTTCTTGTTTTCATGAACCGTTGTAAATGGATATGGTGTCATCATGTTTGGTAATAACGGGAAGGCATTATCTGCAACAAGGTTATTACCTTGGATTTCCGATAAACGGCTCTGGAGGTAAATATTTTTCTGGCTGCTTCAGGACGTAAAAGTTTTCCAATTGTGTAATTGAAATTTAATGGACTCACGCATTTATCGCTGTTTGTCCTGTTAAATTTTATCCTGTTAAATATTAATGCCAATTTTAGTGAAAATTTACGAATACAAAAATCGTTCAACTGCCAACGTAACAGAAAAATGGTCTATACGTTTCGTCCCAAAGCAACGTATGAAATAAAAATAATTGTACGCATACAAACACAAGTTGCAATTGGTGTCAGAATTGACATTTTACGTCTAAACGCCAATTGTGTAATGATGTGATGTAATACATACTCGTGTGGAAAGGCAAATTTTTGGCTCGTTTTAGTTTAAATTTTATTTTCGAGAGAGCAGAACAAAACAAAATTAAAGACACATACATATATGTACATTATCTATTTCGTCTAGTTGGCCTTGAAAAAATAATCAAATAACCAAAAATCTCGTGTGGCATCAGTTAATGAATATAAAACAAAATAAATTTAAGTGAAACGGTTACGTTGTTTGTTTATTTTGCGAGAACAAAAAAATTCATGATGATTTACTACCTGTTGCACTAATCTAGTAATTCCCCGGGCATACGGAACTGGGGAAAGAATTTATATATAATTTTTATTTAAACTTTTGTTTTCTGGCATACTGAGCTAAAAAGTTAGTGTTTGTTTTTTTGAAAACAAAGTAAAATTGGGAATAATTTTCCCTGCCAATTTAGATATGGAAAAATTATTCCCAATTTATAAATATTTACATCAAACTTTTTTCATCAGTAGATCGGAAAAAAAATATTTGAAAAGAGATTACATATAAATTCTTTCCTTAGTTTCCTATTCCCGTGAAATTACCAGAAGAGTACCACTGGACCAATGTACATTCACAGACATGATCACATAGCCAGAGTGTTCCGAGTGAATAACGAAAAAGAGGATTGCTTCATGTTCATATTTGGTTGACCAACAAACAACAACAATCAAATAAAATTTATTTGATTATTTCAGCTGAATATTATTGAATTATTTCAGCTGAACTTCCAGATTGTAACATCGATTAAAAGCTCTTTTAAATCTTGTTTGAATGATGGTAGATTTACAACAAAAATTAGGCAATTCGAAATTGTTGTAGAAGGATAGTTCCCTACTGCCCTTTCTTGACTGAAACATTTAATGCACATTGTGCAATTCAGTTAAGTCTATCAAACACATGTGCAAATATGTTAACAAGGCTTCAGATGCAGCTATGTTTGCTCTACGTCTACAAAATGAAGTGACAAAGTATCAACAAGGTTGTTATTTAATGAGCAACGAAACCGAACAGTACAACGGCTATCTTGTTCACGTGGTCCGTAGTGTAGTGTTAGTGTAGTTATGACTACAGCAGTTATATGACCGTTCACCTGGAAATGTAGTGTAGTAACTCTACCATTACGCCCCTATTGTTGAAATATTGTGCTCGATGTTTTATTTAATTTATATATTGACGATTGTGTTTGGCGTTGGCGTGTTCTTGTTTCTTTGCGTAAAAGTAAAATATTTAGTACACAAAGAACTCGAAAAACCGAATGATATTGAATTGAAGATCATAACAAACAACAACTGTCAAAACTAAGCACATTACACTACGCCAAGTGTTCACGTAGTGCGTAGTTGCAAATACACTACACTACACTACAGCATTTTGACCGTAGTTGATAATACACTTCGGTACTGTTTTTCTCTGTTCACGTGGTGACATAATACACTACACTACGGACCACGTGAACAAGATATTAGAAAACAGACAAAGTTTTGTTTTTACTATGTTTTTACTAACGAAACGAGAGCGCAGCAATCTGTTGCTTCCTAAGTAACTAAGTAAATCTTACGGCATTTTTTACAATATGTCGAGAGGCCGCTTTTGATACAACTTTATATCAATCTTACACATGGAAAAATCAAAAATGGTGTAGAAGATAAAAAGTGGCTGAACTTGAAGGTCACCAAGATATAAGCTTTATACCATCCATCCAAATCAACATGAGTGTTTCTTCTTAAGAATGTTGCTGCATGAATATTAATGCCATACATTTTCATGCTGTTAAAACGGTTGTTGGACATATTTGCGCAACATCTAGAGAAGCGTGTTTCAAACGTGGTTTGCTTGAAATAGAATGTCACCTTAACACTACCACATACCACTCGCTAAAACAGCTCGCTCTCCAAACGGAGATTTAACAATTCTACTGAAAATATGTGATATTGGAAATCCTGTTGAATTGTGGAATAACTACAAATGATTTGACGCAAGATATTCATTACCAGCAATAACATACCGACCCACATGCTCGTGTAGTGTACAATAACAACATTTATAATGGAGATCTGATTCGCATAGGAGATAAATTAACTTCAATGGATGGACCCAATGAACTATCTTGATTTGACTTACCACAAACCAATGGAACATCCTTTAACCATTTAACTATTGATCTTATAAGATAAACAACATATGATATCATTTCGTTAAATTGATATATTAATGAAAATGAGCCGAAGTTGTTGCCCAATCCTGCTTACAACTACTAACATTCGCACAAAACTTTATAATGATCGCATTTCAAATCTATTTACATGGAACTTACTGTATCATTGCGAATGAATAGTTCCATCAGTAGACTGTTATAACAAGGTCATTATTTCTACAATCAGTGCAGTTGTAGGAAGTATCGATAAATTAATAGAAAAGATATTCATAAAATTTAGTTGTCATTTTACCGATGTTAATCGGCTGTATGAAAGAGCAGTAGTAGCATCAAAAATGAGAAGTGTTAAAATTTTGCTGAAATATATGCTTTCATTATGCGAAATCACGCCGTTTTTACTAATTACTCATAGCAATTATCTAAAATGCACCATATATAAAAATAATAACTTGGCGGGGCGAGACCCGCGCGAGCTACTACTTAAAATATAAGATCACGGCAATCGTTTGTACAGCTAATATAATTTTAAAAAAGTTTTGCGGTTGTGACCTGATGAATTATGAATTTTATTTTTCTAAAAATTTAATTAAATTTAACATTTTCTTTATAGAAAGTAAAAAACTTAAAAGGGAATTAGATAGAAGAATGAAATTTCTTACCAGACGTAATAATCATAAAAAATATCACCAAACACTAATAACGGTTCCATCATTAATATTGTGGTAAAATTTTAAAACAAAAAATTGTTTTCTACATTATTACAAAGAAAATAGGAAGATGCAGAAAACAACTAAGATTACTTATGTAAGAGAATTCCCCTTGATAATTTTAGTTTCATGCATCGATCACATGCCGTCTTAATAAAATTTTCGAGACACTTTCATAAATGTAGTTTTGTTAAACAACTGTACATCATCAACAAGAGCACCAACAACAAAATGGAATTTTGTATAATATCGAAAACCCTTCGTTTTTATAAGTTGTACTCGTACATTTATAAAAATATTCCAAATAAGGAAACAGCAACAAATAAATAAAAAAATACGAATTTTTCATTAAATTATTTTCATGACGTAAGGAAAAAATTTTGTACTCGTATATTGCACTGACAAACTACATCCTTTTATTGTTATTTCATATAAAACATGTACCTCGTTTGCACGAATGTTCCTACGTACATATGTAGACAATATTATAACAGCTTATGCTCTAATTTCCCACAAATAAATAAAAAATGTTGGAAAGTATTGTTATCAGGAGCCGAATTTTGGTCAAAAAATGGGAATAAAAATTATGAGAATTACAGTTGTTTTACTTACCTACTAGAGCGGAAAAATTCAATATTTACGTCTAGTACGTATGTGAAACAAAGGTAAAACTCATAAATTTTATTCCCGTTTTTCGACCAAAATTGGGTCCCAGATATCAGAATTAAAGAGTGTGATTGCTTAGATCAATCACTTTGTGATTTTGTTTGAACGAACATTTGGTTAAAATTTGAGCTTTAGGGTCAGTATAAATAAAGCATTTGGCAAAGGTCTAGAACCCAACTGAAATAGTTTACTGTTCTGAGAAGAATATAACAGACACGTAATGGGGTAGATACTCGATCCTGACTACTCAATCAATTTTACCAAGGAAATTTAAATTTTCAAATACATTTTTCATAAAATTTTTGTTTATTTTTGCGATATTTCGTGTCCGTCACGCCAGCCGGAACCATATCAGCCGGAACCAAACAACGATGGAATAAGTAGCACGATGCATTGTGCATTATTGTGCACTAGTTGGTTTTTCAGCCGGAACCTTATAATTCCAGCCGGAACCTGTTAAAGCCATCCAGAACCCTACAACAGCAAAACTTACTATGGCACTAGTAGCACGATGCATTGTGCATCATTGTGCACTATATAATTTTTCAGCCGGAACCTTACAAATCCAGAAATATACGATTTTTCGGAAAAGAACCTTACAAATTCAGCCGGAACCATACCCTCTACAGCCAAACTAAGTATGGCAAAAGTAGCACGATGTATTGTGCATCATTGTGCACTATATAATTTTTCAGTCGGAACCTTATAAATCCAGCAATATATGATTTTTCAGTGGAACCTTATAATTCCAGCCGGAAACGATGATTTTCCAGCCGGAAACTTACAAATCCAGAAATATACAATGTTTCGGTGGAAAAACCTAATAATTTCAGACGAAACCTACGGTCAAACTAACAACATCTAAAGTAGCACAATAGATTGTGTATTATTGTGTACTAAATGCTTTTTCAGCCGGAACCTTATAATTCCGATTAGAACCTGATAAAGCCATTTAGAACCCTACAACAGCCAACCAACTATGGCACTAGTAGCACAATGCATTGAGCATCAATGTGCACTATATAATTTTTCAACCGGAACCTTACAAATCCAGAAACATAAGCTTTTTGGGGAAAATCTTACAATTTCAGCTGGAACCATACCCTCTAAAGCCAAACTAACTATGGAACTAGTACCACGATGCATTGTGCATCATTGTGCACTAAATACCTTTTCAGCCGGAACCTTATAGTTCCAGCCGGAACCAAATAAAGCCAGCCAGAACCATACAACAGCCAAACCAACTATGGCACAAGTAGCACGATGCATTGTGCATCATTGTGCATTATTTTATTTTTCAGCCGGAACCTCATAAATCCAGAAATATACGATTTTTCGGAAAAAACCTTACAAATTTAGCCGGAACCATAACCTATACAGTCAAACTAACTATGGCACAAGTAGCACGATGTATTGTGCATCATTGTGCACTATATAATTGTTCAGCCGGAACCTTATAGTTCCTCCCAGAACCTGTTAAAGCCATCCAGAACAATATTATCGCCAAACCAACTATAGCATAAGAAGCACGATGTATCACTAGTTGTTTTCTCAGCCGGAACCTTAGAAATCCATCCGGAATCTAATAAAGCCAGCCGGAACCGTATCCTCTTCAGCCAAACTAACTATGGCACAAGTAGGACAATGGGTTGTATGCTATATGTTTTTGCAGCCAAACTTTAATGCCATCCAGAAACATAAAAATCCAGTCGAAACAAAATGTTTACATAAATAGTGCAACAAATGATTTTTCCCGAACGATCAAAACGTTATGCACTATAATGTCAACCCAACCAGAACCAGCACCACCAGCCGCAACCGTATGAAGTCGGTGTGAACCATTCGGAGCAATAAAGAGTAAGCATGGTTGACGGTCATTGTGAACTAGCCGGAACCTTGTAATTTCAAGTGGAATTATTTGGATACATTATAATTCCCGATTCGCTAAAACAAAAGTGTTTATTAAATAAAAAGTTTAAATAACATTTAACAAAGGCCGGAAATAACAGTTTGGTTTTTAATAATTTATTAATAATATTTTATAACATATTTCATCATTTAGAGAAGAACTTTGTTTGATTTGGGTTCTTGTACATAGAACAACATGTAGGCAAGCATTTTTCGTGAAGTGTTGGTGCTGGTCTCGGCCTTTTGCAAATCGTCGTATGTTTTCCATATGCCACCGTTTCTAAGTGCATGTGCAGTGAAATGCTCATTTACACTGTCATACTCAATGACACCGCGCAAATTGAACAAATTACCTCCTAAATTCAGCGATTTGGTTATGTGGCTTATAGCCACCTTTTGCTGTTTTTCTAGTGGTTCTAAAGGCTCGACCTCCAACGTTACTACGTTATTATATACTTTATTTAGATTATGTGAGTTTCCACAGCTACAGTACGATTCCCGAATATTTATATTTATTGAGTTGCGGCTGAAAAAGCATTTTGTACACAATAATACACAATCTATTGTGCTACTTTAGATGTAGTTAGTTTGACCGTAGGTTTCGTCTGAAATTGTTAGGTTTTTCCACAGAAACAATGTATATTTCTGGATTTGTAAGGTTCCGGCTGAAAAATTATATAATGCACAATGATGCACAATGCATCATTCTACTACTGCCGTAATTAATTTGGCTTTTGTATGGTTCTGGCTGGCTTTATCTGGTTCCGGCCGGAATTATAAGGTTCCGGCTGAAAAAGCATTTAGTGCACAATGATGCACAATGCATCGTGCTACTAGTGCTATAGCTGGTTTGGCTGTAGAGGGTATGGTTCCGGCTGAAATTGTAAGGTTTTTTCAACAAAAATCTTATATTTCTGGATTTGTAAGGTTCCGGCTGAAAAGTTATATAGTGCACAATGATTCTCAATGCATCGTGCTACTAGTGCCATAGTTGGTTGGCTGTTGTAGGGTTCTGAATGACTTAATAAGGTTCTAATCGGAATTATAAGGTTCCGGCTGAAAAAGCATTTAGTGCACAATGATGCACAATGCATCGTGCTACTAGTTCTATAGTTAGTTTGGCTGTAGAGGGTATGGTTCCGGCTGAAATTGTAAGGTTTTTTCCTCAAAAGTCCTATATTTCTGGATTTGTAAGGTTCCGGCTGAAAAATTATATAGTGCACAATAATGCACAATGTATCGTGCTATTTGTGCCATAGTTGGTTTGGCTGTTGTATGGTTTTGATTGGCTTTATCAGGTTCCAGTTGGAATTATAAGGTTCCGGCTGAAAAAGCATTTAGTGCACAATGATACACAATCCATTGTGCTACTAGTGATGTAGTTAATTTGACTGTATATTACCATACCATCGTTTCCGGCTGGAATTATAAGGTTCCACTGAAAAATCATATATTGCAGGATTTAGAAGGTTCCGGCTGAAAAATTATATAGTGCACAATGATGCACAATACATCGTGCTACTTTTGCCATACTTAGTTTGGCTGTAGAGGGTATGGTTCCGGCTGAATTTGTAAGGTTCTTTTCCGAAAAATCGTATATTTCTGGATTTGTAAGGTTCCGGCTGAAAAATTATATAGTGCACAATGATGCACAATGCATGTTGCTACTAGTGCCATAGTAAGTTTTGCTGTTGTAGGGTTCTGTATGGCTTTATCAGGTTCCGGCTGGAATTATAAGGTTCCGGCTGAAAAACCAATTAGTGCACAATGATGCTCAATGCATCGTGCTACTTATTCCGTCGTTGTTTGGTTCCGGCTGATATGGTTCCGGCTGGCGTGACGGACACGATATTTCAGTAAAATACACGGCTTCAAAGATTAAACAGCAAATTTTGTGTTGTTCTACAACTGTGCAATCGCAAAAAAAAAAAAAGAGTATTGAAAACATAATTTGAAATTTAAATTTTCTTTGTAAAATCGATTGAATAGTCAGGATTTTGGCTATCAAATTGGTTGCTTGCTATAGCGGATCGACTATCTACCCCAATAACCTGTGATCATCGGTCAGTTACACTACGACTCTCCATACCTAGTCAAGAAAATAAACGACATTCGTTTCCTGACGCGAAAGATCTTGCGGTCCTGGAGAATCTGGGATCTCGAGAAGTCGCCTTAGGTGCTCCAAGAAAAATTCGTGTGCCTCACAGCACAAAAGCGTTAAATAATGGTGCTACAATATTCCCAAATCCATTTAACGTATCGTTCAGTAAACCAGAACTCGGGGGTCCTAAATTTAAAAATTGGGATCCATTCGCGAGACCTCAACAACAGATATTAAACAACCAACCGTTTAATCAGCCGGAGGTCGCATACGCGCCTATAAATCAGAATATTCCGCAACTGCCATCTCAATATATTATGATGAGATTACCAAATTGGAATGTTCCTAAATTTTCTGGGTCGTGTAGTACACTTTACACTACAATCTGCTAAGAGCATTCATGTGAGTGATTTCGTGTTTCAGTTAGAAAATCAGGTTATTCTCATCGGGTATCCCGTTAATCAACTACATTGAATCATCTGTAATTATGTGGAGGGTCAAGCTCAAACTGGGAGTTTACTGTTTATGAGGGAGAATATTGAGGAAATTAAACCAGCTTTAATTTCAAGATTCACGGATCCTGGCGGAGATGATAATGAGAGATTATCGTTGCAGAAACGGCGTCAAACAACCCTTTCCATAGACGACTATGTACTAGAAATGGAATCCCATGACTATCGATCAAAGCAATCGTTTACCGGTTTTCAACTATTGATTATTTAATCCAGTAGAATGTGCCGGCAGAACTCAAATCGCAGGTGTTACTACACCAATACAATTCTATCGAAGAACTACGAATTGTCTGTAAACGGTTCAAATGTTACTGGTCTCAATCAGGTCATGATCCACGGAAACTATTCGATAATCAAAGACGTCGATTTATTGATGTGTAAACATCTTTACTCGCGCCTACCAAAAATTTTTGTATTAGAGTAAACTTGTAAATGAAACGAACGGAAATGACGTACCTACTTCGTTTGAAAAAAAGCAACAAACTCAATAAAAACAATTTTGTACTATACATGGCATGCTTGTATGTATATATCCATATAATAGTAGGGAGAACAAAAAAACCGAATGAAATAGAAACCATCGACATTTCCATCGACCACAAAAATCAAAAAAAAAAAAAAATTACAGAACGAAATACGAACTACGATTACGAAATTAAATACTCTTAAGATTAAAAACACAGTTAACAACTTGTGTATGTTGCTTTATCACGAGTAACGAGTATTTAGGAGCTGTCCATCACGCCGGCTAGCAATGATCATGTCTTCTACTAAATGGGGTTATAATGACGTCTCATTTCTAACATTGAACTGACAGAGTCTCAAGTTACAGTCACGCAGGGAAGCTCAATTAATTTGCTTTCCGAGACCTGGCTGCGCAATGACAATCATGTTAATATTCCTACGTTTGAATCCTGCGTTCGGTTCAAGAGAGATGGTTAGTGGGCTGCCGGAGAAGCAATTCGGTCAAAAGATCCATAAAATGAGTATAGTGGACACAAATAATTTGTCGTACGAACTTCCACTTGTCATAGATCGGCCTTACCTTCTCAAACCGAATATTGGAGTAATATATGGACTGGCAAATGGAACTATGGGCTGTCTGAGGTATATCGCATGCAGCCATCCTGACCGGGACAACGAGAACGATGAAAACATCAACAGTAAAAAGTATCAAACGACTCTAGATGGATTTCAGTACAAATTCACAAGTTGGCAAGAAGGTCAGGCGGCTTAAAGCTGGATGGGCGCAGAAAATGAATATCGACCGATGTTTGGTGCCCATTTCTAGAAAAAGCTCAACAGTTAATCGAAACAACGAATTTTGTACAAGATAATAATGACATCCTGATTTTAACATTGAACTGCGAGAGCCTTAAGTCACATCACCTAGACCTAACTGATACAGTCAAGAAGGGAAGCTCAATTCATTTGATTTCCGAGATCTGGCTACACAATGACGAGCATGTTAATAATATTAATTTTGAATGCCGCGTTCATTTCAAGAGAGATGGTCAGTGGGCTGCCGGAGGAGCAATATATAAAAATACAAGTAGAACTTATACAGTCACCTCGCATAAGGAAATCATCGTTGGACTAACAAATGATATGAGTGTAACAACACAATCCATTGATGATATATATATATACACGGCTGAACTTCAGCTTCTCAATGGGAATAAGATGCTTTTTGTAGCTGTATTCACCTCGCCGAATCAATGCGTCGTAGACATAATGAGTTTATACATTTCGTCCTTGCTCCATATTCTTAAAGAATTTCAAAAATTCTCCAAGGAGACTATCATCTTTTGCCGATGATTATGAGCGGGGATTTCAAGATCTACTAAGCGATATGGAACGACCATTGTGCAGTTTTTCAATGAAAATTAGAAAAGTTAGAATCGACATTATGTGTATCTTATTTTAGCTACCATCATCTAATTTAACGATACTAAACAAATGTGTTACTACAATTGCATTCCTTATGCCTTCAAAGTAAACTGTACACACGCCATGTTTACACATCTCCTTGAGAGTACCAATGGACTCACTCTTTTTTTCCACCTGTGAGAGAATTACACTAAATGGACTTAAATACCAGTGCAAATTTATGTAGCTCTGAGCAACACAAATGCCAAGAACCCCCAAATTCAAGTCTCTCAGCCGACCAATCAATTTCTGAAATTAGGCCATCGAAACCGATTCAAATTCGGAAGCCGAACGAATTTATTATCTGTTGGAATTGGCAAGATATCGGACACTCATTTAAGAATTATCCTAAGGTAATCACAAAGATATTTTGCTTCGAATGTGGTAAACCAGGCATCATCAAACCATTTTGCGATGTCTGTAGAGCTAGAGTAGCCCCATCGGGAAACAGGCCTACCAACACAATGAAATCTAGGGCAATGCGTTCGGGGAATTTAAACCATCAGCCCAGTTCAATCCAAACGCGCCAAAAACCATAAAGTTAAATTTAAATTCCTCCGACAATGCCGTGTGTTTAAAATGCCATTCACATCGATTCGGAGAGCAGTCTGTCAACTCATACAAGGCAAGCACCAAAACTAGAACGACAAAGCGTCGCTCTAACGTATTTTCAGCTTAAACGGAAACTTCATAAAGAATGTACAAAATTAATACTTAACGAAATTGACCTTTCTAAATCGGATAAAGACCATACGTAGAGGTGAAAGTGAATGGAGTTCGCAAAAGAGGATTGATGGACAGCGGTGCAACAATCAGCATTTTGGGACATAACGCGTTCTTTTTACAAGAACATAAAATTAAGTTCCATAGAATTAAATCTACTGTGCAGACAGCCGATGGGATACCAAATCGCGTGTTAGGATATATCAATGCAACGGTCACATATGAAACGCTCTCCAAAACATTCCGGATATTCATTGTACCGTCGTGACGTGGAGAACTGTATCTCGGTATAAATTTTTGGAGTGCGTTTAATATTGTCCCTATGACGATGCGAGCGGACGAAATAGTAAGCGAACCAGATGCCATGACTCAACATTTAACCGAATTCCAGAAATTGAGAGAGGCAGGTCTAACCGTGAATATGAGCAAGAGTCACTTCATGATGCGTCAAATTAAATATTTGTGATATTTAGTGGGTGAAGACGGACTAAGTAGTGATCCGTCAAAAATTGAGCCGATCGTAAATTTTCCGTCACCAGTTTCAGTTAAACAGGTACGGTGTTTCTTGGGTATGGCAGGCTGGTATCGATGTAAGGGATCGTACCAAATGTCGCTGATGTAACTGCATCGATTACGTCTTTGTTGAAGAAAACCCAAGCCTTCATTTGGACCGATGAAACCCAAGCAGCCTTCGACAAAATAAACCAGCTGTTAACGGTTGCTCTAAATAAAAGGTTTTATATTCGAGCAGACGCAAGTACGGAAGGATTAGGTGGCGTGTTAATCCAGAAGACCAACGAAGGTTACGAACAACCAATTTAATTTATGTCTACCAAATTAAATAATGCTTCGATTTCGGAATTGGAATGCCTCGTGGTGGTAAAATCGGTAAAAAAAATTCAGAGCTTATATAGAAGGATTTCCCTTTACGGTGATCACTGATCATGCGGCTCTAAAATGGCTCATGAGTCAGAAAGACTTGACAGGCAGACTTGCACGCTGCAGCTTAAAGCTGCACGGATTTGATTTTTTGATAGAGCATCAGCGAGGTCGCGAGAATGTTGTGCCGGATACGTTATCTCGAGTATACTCTGATACCTTAGAAGAGATTACTGATTAGTAGGGTAACCAAAACTATGCTCTTAAAAACAGGTTTTAGAGGTATATCCTCTATCTGGTCGCTAATTATTTAATTGCGGGGTGAAATATGGTTACTAGATTTATTTTGCCATGCCAATTTACACATTTTTTTAAATTTAAATTTGTGTTGCGATTGTAAAGTGAAATACATGACCTCGGAAAATGCGTAACAGTCTTTTTGTGTATTTCTACTTTAAAATCGCAGAACAAATTTAAATTTAAAAAAAAATGTGTCAATAGACATGGCAAAATACATCTAGTAACCATATTTCACCTCGCAATTAAATAATTTGCGACCGGATAGAGGATATACCCCTAAAACCTATTTTTAAGAGCATATTTTTGGTTGCCCTACTGATCAGGTAAGCTTGTCAGCTAAATCTATTGATATAAATTCTCCAGATTTTAATGAAACAGACTATAAGATACTGTGGAAAAAATTGTTGACCATCTGGAATTATACGGGAACCTGAAAGTTATCGAAAACCGCATATATATATATATATATATATATATATATCGAATATAGTTATCGAAAACCGCATATATATATATATATATATATATATATATATATATATATATATATATATATATATACATATATATACGATATATACATATATATATAATATATATATATATATATATATATATATATATATATATATATATATATATATATATATATATATATATATATATATATATATATATATATATATATATATATATATATATATATATATATATATATATATATATATATATATATATATATATATATATATATATATATATATATATATATATATATATATATATATATATATATATATATATATATATATATATATATATATATATATATATATATATATATATATATATATATATATATATATATATATAAATATAATATATATATATATAAATATAAATATATATATATATATATAAATATAAATATAAATATATATATATATATATATAAATATAAATATATATATATATATATATATATATATATATATATATATATATATATATATATATATATATATATATATATATATATATATATATATATATATATATATATATATATATATATATATATATATATATATATATATATATATATATATATATATATATATATATATATATATATATATATATATATATATATATATATATATATATATATATATATATATATATACGAATTAAACCAAAATCTGATCAACGTCTCCATGATATTCCGGTATGGAAACTTTATGTACCGAAAAGGAGGACTTCAGAGATATGTTATTACATCAAGAACATGATTTGCCGCTTGCAGCACATGGTGGAATGCAGAAGACATTAGAAAACATTCGACTTTTTTATTATTGGCCTAGAATGGCAAAACAAACATTCGAATATATTTCCCAATGTGAAATTTGCAAGATCACCAAGGCTATTAATAGAATGTCTCGACTTCCACTTGGGGAGACGGTATTTGCCGAACGTCCGTGGCAAACCATTTATATTGATGTACTAGAACCATACCCTCGATCGGCGAAAGGTAAAACAATGATATTAATTATTTTGGATCAGCTAACGAAATTTGTGTTGTTAAAGACTTTACCCAAAGCTACTGCCGAATCAATCGTCAACCACCTCAAAGAAACCTATGAAATTTTTGGCGTTCGAAAACTATATGTTCGGATAACGGAATGCAGTTCAGAAGTCAGGAATACGTTACATTACTGAAATCTTTTGCTATTCGTTCCAGATATACCGCTCTTTATTTGCAGCAAAGTTATGCGTCAGAACGGGTTAACCGGTCAATATTAGCTGCTATTCGTGCTTATCTAAAGACGAATCATAGAAAATGGGGTGAACACATATCTGAAATTGCTGCTGCATTGAGATGCGCCATTCATCAATCGACGCAATATTCCCCACATTACCTGATGTTTGGGTATCATCGTATCTTCCACGGAAATCAGTATCAATTGTTAAAGGAATCGAACTTGTTAAATGGACAAATCATCGTTTACCAATTGTTCATGAAACGATACGATAACTTTTGCAGGAGACGTATAATATGTTAAATAGAGGTTGTAGAATTCACTCTCGGACAAACAGTTTACGTCTAATCGTTTTGTCAGAGTGATGCCACTAAACATTTTTCAGCGAAGTTAGCCCCATCTCGTGTTAAGGCTAAAGTGGTAAAGTGAATAGGTATCGTAAACTATTTGTTGTCTAACGACGCGGGTAAAGTTTTGGACACATATCATGCCAAGGATATTTATGTTTAGAGGAGGGACAAAACATGTTCTACATCTCAACGTGGATTATATTTTCTTCAGCCTCGATTATTAATTGGCAATTGTAAATCGAACCTGCCCTGTAATGTATTGATCGCCAGTTGAAGTCATCAACGTGAATTGCACCGTAATGCTTTGTACCAACCGGTATTCATCTTTACTTTTTCTATTTAAAATAAAACACGAGCCCTAAACCATTACCAACATTATTGGTATTCATCTTGTTACCCAAGTATAACAAAACGAAAGTAAAAATTGAGCATAGTATTTTCCTTCGTTTTCATCCAAAATTAACGAAAGTTAAACTTCACATTATAATGATAGTGTTTGTAGCGTATACGTATTATATACATATGCGTATACAAATGGCGTTATTTAGTTTATTGTGAGAACGCTAAGTTTATAGTAACTTTTAACGATGCGGATACATTATTGTCAACTTTGATATTAATTTAATTGAAGATAGGAAGGCTGTAAAACAATTGGTAATGTAAAGATTCATTCGAGATATTTTGGTACAATCTATTGTATTATATTTTGTTTTTCTATTTTATATTTAGAAATCATTATTTATGAAGCAAGATGGCCACGAACTAAAAAAGTGCATTAGGGCAAACTTTACAGAGCTGTTCACCAAAGAACTTAGCTGCAAGTTTACGTTTAACGGTCAATAAAGATAATGTGAGGTATGGTTTACGTTATTCCGTGTTAAATTTAATAATTATAATATTATTTTCAACATTTTAGATTGTACTATGGAAAAATTTACGAACTCTATCGAAATTCGAAACCGATTCAATATCCACAAATTACTTTTATTATATAAAAGACAAACAAGGAAAATTATTAAAAAAAAAAATCTAGTGTAAATATTAGAAATTAAAAAACTGAATAATTTAATCGAAATGTATATATATATGTATGTCCAAAGTAATCAATAATGAATTAAAACAATGAATTTAATAAATCATTTTATATTACAAAAACAAAAATATTTCTTTAAAACATTTAATTTTACAACCAAAATTTGAAATTGCCGTTTAAACAAACACAAGCACAATTGTTCCCGCCAAATATTTTTCAATATGTATACACATGCAATAAAATGTTTATAATGAGTTTCGTCCAGTTTCGGATTTTCGCGACACGCTTCATACGTTTTATTTTAATAAATTGCAACTCAAACTTAGAAAAATACTAGACTAAGTTTAGTACTTAAGTACGAATATCGCGAGAAAAATTGAAAGTAAAAATACTTGGGTAGGTATGACCTCTAACCAATTCAAATAACAGGTTACCCCTGCCTAGCGTTACCGTGATATGGTATAAAAAAGTATAATTTTGTTTAGAAAATATCGTTATTGTTAGTCGAGGTCGAGCTGTAATTACAATTTTTATGGTCCAATTCTTTTTGGTATATACATATGTTGAATGAAACGTTATCGCTGGATTACATTTAGTTGATTTTCGGAGTTTGTACTATAAAGTTGTGGTGTTTCATTTAAAACGTGTGAAGATAAACAAGAGAAAAATAAAATTACATTTATTTAATTTTATCTCATTCCCTAGCACCGCAGTTCATTAAAAACAGAGTTACCCGTAGTAAGTGTGGATCAATACAATAATACATATCCGAACAACGATTTGCTTCTTTCTGGCATGATCTTATTTGCGTTGTTATGAAACCATAAAATAATGTTATGTTTCTAATTTCGTTGGGGGATTTCGAGATGAGAGGGAGCCTTTGATGATGTTTGCATAGATAATTTTTTTTTTTGGTTGTCTTCATACCCACCCAAACTACCGTGCTAATTTTCCAGTATACGGATTTTGTCTCGAAATGTGTGAAACGAAATGAGTGTAACCGGAAAGATATAGTAGTACCATTTGTGTTTGTGTTAGTTTCGTGCGTATGATTGTTTTACTGCATATGCAAGCCACGTGTCTTTTTTTGGGGACCTTACAACGTGACCTGTCTTCGAAAGCCTCTATATCACATGGTTCATACGAATACGATACTTGTTTTCCACAACATTAAGGACAAAAGATGGAACGAATGGCTCATTTAATTCATAGGGAGATATATGCTACAGTTGTGTAATATGTGTTCCTTTTTGAGTAAAGGATGGAACTTTCCTTAAAAATTTGTGACCTGTATATCGGTTTTGTCTCGTGAGTTACTCATTTAAAATGAGTTAAGCAAAAATAATCGAATACGTACACTGTGCATAATACACAATTATGTTCTTTTGTTCGTATTTGTGTCATTTGTATGATGAACGTTCCATCAAAATTACTTATTTTCGAAAACAACATCTCGAACTGTAAATAGAATGGAGTAACCCCATTACAACTGGTAGTTTTTATTATTCTTCAGAATTTTTTCCATTCCAACCGATTCACAAAATTATCGACTATACTGCCCGATAGTCCAACATACGAGGGGTTTTCAATAAGTTCGGTAAATCTGTATGAAATAACGGTAATAGAAGTTATTTAAAAATGCTAAGTTAAGTTATGTTAAGTTAAAAATGCTATATGGTTTCGGTTTGCCGTCTGTCCGTCTGTGTGCACGATAACTTGAGAACGAATGGAGATATCAACTTAATTTCTTCACTAAAAGTTCAAGCAATTCTTGGGAATGATCCCTATTGATTTGGACATTTCTGTGTTTAGGGTGTTCGGAGGTAAGTAGGGTTTTGTTAACCCCCCTCCTTAAAATTGTTAGATTATTTTTTCATTTTCTATTCTATTTTGGTTTCATAGAGCATGTGAATGTGGAATATATATCTTGTTTGGATGTGGTTTTGTGTGGGTGGTGTGGTTATGGGGGTGGTAGGAGTGGTGGTATGGGAGGCGGAGGGGGTGGGATGAGGCGTTTTGGGTTTGGTGTGGGAATTTGGGATTTGGTGGATGAGGATTTGTGTGGGTGGTTTGTGAGTGTGTGGAAGTGGGTATGGAGGTGTTAAAGGGTGATAATATGGGTGGTGCGGGTGAGATGGGTTTTGGGGGTTTGAATTGGATGGTGGGTGAGGGTGGTAATAATGTTTAGGTGTGGTGGTTTGTGATTTTTTTTGTGGAAAAACTATTTTCTTTTATTTTATAGGCAACAAAAATGCTTATAGGGTTCGGCTCCGAACCTTTCCCGTCTTTTTTATTCCTCTCTCTAGTCCAGCAACCAATCAAACGTATGTAAATCAATTGTTTCGTTTCGACCGCAACTCATCTGAACTGTTATATTAACCAAGAAACAAATCCGTATGAACTTGAACTAATGGTGGTATTTTGATTTTATTCACAGATGGCAAAGCAAAGACGGCTAACGTTTCTGAAAATGTTAAGTCGTAGCGGTGAATTGAATTACCCGTCCAATGACTTAGCGCTTTTGAAGGAAGTTAGAGGGAAACGGCAGACGAGAGGGCGCTTAAAAACACGGTATAAATAGAGCAGCAAGAGTATGATGAAGAGGAGGATGATAGCCGACACAAAACAGATCGGACCAAATACCAAAGAAAACAAGAAAGATCGTAAGAAAGTGATGTGGTACAAAAATGGAAATTTTGCAGATCGATATACTGATTTTGTCTCGTGAGTTACTCATTTAAAATGAGTGAAGCAAAAAAAATCGAATACGCACTCAGTGTATAAAACACAATTATGTATTTGTATTTTTCTTTTGTTCGTATCTGTGTCATTTGTATGATGAACAGTATCAAAATAACGCGATCTGGGCGAATCGGTTTAATTGTTATGGTGATTATTTGCTTTTCTCAGCCCATTACGTCTGCTCTCAAGTTGTGGAGTGTGATTATTTAACATGCTAATATATTTTATATATAATTTTTTTTTCATCATAAATTAATTTTATATGTTTTAATAAAATTTTCTAAATAAATTTATTTTAAATTTCATAAATTTTAAAAATAAAATGTTAACTATAAAAAAAATTGAAAATACACAAACAACACAAAAATATGGCGTTTACAATGGTTAACTGTTTGTGTACCAAAAAGCGCAATCGTGCTCCTCAATACACTAGCCGAAATCATGTCGGCACTCAAAGGGTTAATATGAATAAACAAAAAAAGAATGACACGTGGCTTGCATATGCAGTAAAACAATCATACGCACGAAACTAACACAAACACAAATGCTACTACTACTCGTATATCTTTGCGGTTACACTCATTTCGTTTCACACATTTCGAGACAAAATTCGTATACAGGGGCAGTATGTTGTACCATCACTTCGAATCGAAAAAAGTCGAATTTGAAAAAAGTCGAATCGAAAAAGTGAAAGTTGTGTCATTTTTGCTTTTCGAAAATGGTGCAACATACCGCCATTCGACTTTTTTCGAATTTCGATTCGAAGTGATGGTACAACATACCACCCCAGATTTATTATCTATTTGGAAAGAAACTGATTATTGTAGAAGAAAAAATCCACAAACCATCATTTAATTGCCCAGGCATAAATTTAGTCATCCAGAGGGTAATAGCATATTTGTTTAAACCACCAACAATATTTTTTCCCCTTTTTCTGCAATTTAGAAGTGTAGAGCGAATACTAGGCTGAACCATCTTTCTCTTTTGGATGTTATTGCTTTGATTTCCAACCATGGCTTCCCGAATTGTTTCGCTTCTGCTAGGATCGCTCGTTTCCACGTTAAAACTGGTGGTCCAACTTTCTTTTTCCCTTGTGGATTCCATTCCAGAAATCTTCTTGTTATGTCATTCGATAGCTTCCTCTGTGTGTGGCATCACCACAATCCATCTCCACTTGCGCTTTCTATTTCAGTCCCAATGACAGCTTAATTCGTTTACCTAACGAGCTCAACATTTGTTATTTTGTTTTGCCAGAAGCACCGCTGCAGCACTGGGTTCGACTCCCACCAGGACCAGGATGCAAACATAAATGTAAAATAGCTAAAATGGATACAATTTATTGATAATCTTTTAAATAAAATCAATAATAATAATACAATTATACAATTTTATGGAATTAGAATTAGGAATGGATTCGAGATTACAGGTTTATAGGTGAATTATTTGATTTATTTTGCTGTAATGGATGAATCACACATAACTTTACTGTTATTCATTTATTATTTATTAATATTTTATGCGTTTGATATGTTTATTTTTCCGAATAAAAGTGTTTTTTTTTTGGAATAGTCGGCGTTTCGGTTTTTTATAATGGATAAGTAAGTCATGCAAATTTAGCAATACTATTTGACACTAACATTTTTCAATGTAAAATTATTTAAGATATGTGATTCGATTGGACAAAAAAGCATCAACCAACGAAGAGACTACAAAAATCCAAAGGTAAAGCTAAGTATCCAGCTCGCGCTAAGATAAATTTTAACGCTGTTTCCACAACACTCCACTAAATTACAGATAAATTAGTAAGCTAAAAGTTTATGTACAGATAAATTTTGTCGTTTGATTTATTTGTCCTACAACAAACAAAAATATAGTTTTCACAGTCTAGAAAATAGATTTGTTCATCCATTTAAAAGAATAAATAAATTTTCTCGTTTTGCTGGCAAAATTTTTCTCAATTTTATAGTTCAAAGCAGATTTTTCTCGAAAGTAATGACTTTAAAGAAACAATAAAGATGTCGGCAAACGTAATTCAATTTATTTTATTATTATTATTATTTATTTTTTGAACATACCGAAAGGTCAGGGAAGATTGTGATTACGACATTCTTGATCAGGGGGTCTATTTAATTACTTACGCTTTGAGGATAAACTCAATATAACCAAATATGTTAACGAGCAAAAGGTCTTTTTGCTATGGAATGTTGTTTTCGACGATCTTTCTGGTTGAATTCAGGTTATGTTTTAGTGAAGTGTGTGAATGTTAAATATATAAATCAATCCTGCTTTTAGTTGAATGGATTTAAATATAGGTAGCTGAATGATAATACCGAATTTAAATTTAATTGTTTTACAATATCAACGGAATATTTAGGTCATCATATGTATAATAATGCTGTCGAGTCATTACGAACGTGAAATCCCTCGGTTAGATGGTGTTGGGTGGGAAGATAGGGCAAAACAAGGTTATAAACAGCATGTGATGAGATGACCCGTAGATGTGATTTAAATAACCTAACCAGTCTATTATGACTGATGCCGAATACATATGATGAATATTAGAATCCTTTACCTCAACCACAATTAACCCAAATTAATAAACTAACAAAATCTAATCTAGAGTGTGAATTTAATTGAGACTAACATTTTAATATATTTAAGTAGTTAGAAAACGACTTTACTGTGGTTCGCCCTAGTGGTTTCTGTGACTCACATCCGTTCCTATATAACCTTATCTGTTTAGGATGCAGGCAGGGCCTGGACCCGCATGATGCTGAAATATTATTCGCATTCAGATATAATTTGTTATTTGATTGTTGATATTTCAGGATTATGGTAACGTACCTAATCGCCGTTATGGTAGGCCTGTACACCTCTATCATATCATATCATTTTATAGTTCTAGGCAGATATATTGCTGCGAAAACGTTTGTAGAGTTTTCACTAGCGCAGTCTATATGTAAAATTCATATTAGCGGAGGATTCAAATTTATTATGAATTTACTTCTATCTTATGTTTTAACAACCATTTTTGATTACAATATCACAAATAGTATTCATCAAACTTCATCGTCATTTTCTACTAATTGTAGAAAATGTAATTAAATTAGCTAATATATCAAAATTTAACTAGGAATTGAAAATATAGTTTTTGTATGTTTTAGATCGACTGAGAATCTATTAGAATCAGAATCTAGTAGTGAAAACGAAACAGTAGTCAAGAAAGTCAAACGGCCAGCAAGAGCTCTTTGTAAGCAGTGGATTGATGATTTTCAATGGCTAGAGTGCCGCAACGATTGTGTGTTTTGCAAAGTATGCGATACTCCACTTACCAACATCAAATATCATCTTATCAAGCGTAACGCGATTGCTGAACATAAAAAAAAATTTCTCTGTGCCTGACTGCTATTAGTGAAGTTTTTGCAAACCTAGCTAAATCGGTCTTTGAAGCGCAACTAAAACAAGCCGAAATAATAATGGTAATGTTTTTTTTGATGCATCGTTTAACTTTTAGTTTGATTGATTTATTTTACCAAATTTGTAGCAAAAATGTTGTCCGGATTCAAAAATTGTCCAAAACATAAAGTGATGCAGGATAAAATGGCGTCTTTTGGTAAAAAATATTCACGAAGAAAAAGGACGGCAAAATGTAGCTAGACAACTAAAGACTGACAAATTTCCGGATAATTATTGATGAGACGATGGACGTAAGTTTTAAAAAGTCGTTGGCCTTGGTAGCTCGCGTTTTTGACCAAAAAAAGAGGTGTTACAAGAGATCGATTTTTAGGTTTGTTGCAACTGATCAAAACTGATGCTACCTCTTTTTTTACTGCCATCTTGGACTTTCTTTAAGATGCGTAGCAGCCAAATTTTATAGCGTGCGATGAGGCTAAGATCTTAGCAGAACAACTAAATAACCCAGAAAATAAAGTGTGATTCTTCTTTTTATCGTGCGTGCTAAAGGTAATAAACTTTTGTTTATCTCGTAGTTTGTCTTTTATCTTCTGATGTATGCCGCTAGCTTTTTTATTTAATGTTATTGTTATGATTTGACTAATTATTTTGTATGAACTCTCCACTGATGATGACCAACAGGTCGAAATATTTGGATAAATAATAAAATAAAGTAATTATGAAATCATAAAAAAATATTTGTCTATAAAAAGCTAGCGGCATACATCAAAATGAATCTCGAATTTCAGTCTGAAAAAGTACGAATTCATAGTATGCTATACTAGCGACCGATGCAAGCCTGGGTCGGAATTTATGATTTGATTAGAAATACAAGATGAATTTAAAAAAAAATAACAAAAAAAAAGTATACGAAATAAAGAAATAAATTAATATATTTCTAAACATTGTAATAAGTAGTATTTTTATGTTGTAAAATTTAAAAATATTAATTTTTGAATCCCACGTTGTCATGTCCCCATCCCGCCACAGCTCATCCCAGGAGGAACCTATCGGTATAATTCCAACGGTTATGATTTTTTCTCACCGAACCCTAAAAGCATGCCAACTATCAACTTTCTCCCTATTGCCCTTCTCGAGTTGAAAGCTACGAACATTTGTGCATTATTAATAAGATAAAATTATGAAAACTAATTTCAAACTGATATTGACTAACTTTGTAAACCCTAACTGCTTGCAATTTATCGAAAATGTTAATAACATTAAATTTTAACAAATCGGAAATCATTTACCACTAAATGAAATTTATATAGGTTGTTCAGCTCATTCATATTTAGCGGCTAATGTAATCGAAAAAAATAAAATGCTCGAAATTGCCGAAAATATTAAAACTAATTGTTTACATCAAATGTCAACCAGAAAAGTCAAGGTTACAGTCAATCCTCAATAACTTATAATTATTATAAAATAGTATTACTGCCATCTATCGATGAATAGCATTAGTTTATATAATTTACCGCACTCATAGGTTTATTGTATAAAATGTCATTTTTTTCGATTGCAATTTTGTAAGTCGCTCTCTTCCCAATTAACCACCAAGCGAGTAATATCGATGTAATAATAATTATAATAATAATAAAACTATATGACGAGCAACAATTAAATAACTGTGTAATAAGTGTAAGCAGAGGATTGTTGGTCTCGAAATATGAAAGCGGGTGAAACATTCCAAATCATATACAGTGTACTACCCCGGGTATTTTATAGTAGGTTGGAAAATATTTTTTACTCAGCTAAAAATTTCCGGTCGTTTTTCATGATTCCGTCCCAGTATATAGGGTGATGTGTGAGTGAATGTAAAAAAAGGAGTATTGATTGACTTTAAAAACACATTATTGGGGTACAAATAAGTTTGAAGTTTTTTTTATAACTTCAAAGAAGTAGTTGTTTTGTGTTCGTTCTGGCATAAAATCCCATCCTAAAATTTTTTTCCATAGTAATTGGATATTGAATACTGGTATCTTCATATAACTTGAGAAATATAGTAATGTCTCGATAATTAAAATCTTCATTTCAACATATGATCATATGAATTTTATTGAAATTTATGAAGGTTTTTCATTCGCCTGTTCAACTGTAATGAAGAATTTTATTATATATATATGTATATTTGAAATGGAATGTGTTAACCCTTTATATGCAAGAATATGGTTTCGATAGTAAATTAAATAAAACATATTTTTTTTTCATAATAATTGAATATTGAATACTGGTTTTTCATTTCACCTTCATATAACTTGAGAAATATAGTAATGTCTCGACACTTGAGTGTAAAACTAAAATCTTTATTTCAACATATGATCGTATGAATTTCATTGAAATTTATTAAGGTTTGTCATTCGTCTGTTCAACTGTAATGAAGAATTTTATTACATATATATTTGACTGATTCACGATTTATGTGTTATATGCAAGAATATTGTTTCGATAGAAAATTAAATAAAAAAAAATATTTTTTTGATCTTGATAACGCATCACTATATTTTATTTTTATGTAATCGCAAATAAGAAAGATAAAACTAAACTTGATCTTGAAAACGTATCGCGATACATATCATAATAACAGCAAATCTGATGGATGCAAATGAGAATTGAAAGTTATAATATAATAAGAATATAGGTCAAATAATATATTTTATCATATTTTTTTATAATTGTTATTGTTATAATCGGATTTTGCATATTTTCGTCACAATTATAAAAAATCATGCTTATTAACTAATATGATTATTATTTCAGTTATGTTTTCGTTGCAATAGTGTGGGATAAGTCAATCGATTAAGTAAAAATGATGAGTGATAAAGGTGAAAAACGATGATAAGTTATGTCACATAACAATGCATAGAAACTAATAATCATTTTATATTTATGGTAGCATGCATAATTCCATAGTCAACAGTAACAATGATGAAACGATAAAATTTTCTCGCGTAAAATTAGATTTTATATTTGGTTAAGAATCACATTAATGCATTTTACTATTAAGTCATTATTTCATTAATATATATTTTGTTATGATAACCAGCGACAAATCATTAATAAAAATTACTACTCACTACTTACTTTACTAAAAATTACGTTATGTATTGCATAATAATATATCAAAAATTTAGTTTACATGTAAATTTTAAAATTTAATAAACTTAATTATGAAAACTCGTATAATTATATTTTAGTAAACCAATCAGAAAGTAATTCTTAAAAGTATTTTTCATGTTTAAACTGATCAAAGTATCGTCAAAGATATTAAATATTATACAACAAAATAAATTGCAACGACCTGCGCAAGTACATTATTGCTATACAGTACAAAATTATAAATAAAACACAGTGAAAAGCTGACAACTTTAACTTTATGCTAATTACACGTAACTTACAAACTTTTTGATGTGATTTACAAAAGTTCAATGCAATAAAGTTACAGCATTTATTTTTTAGATATACGAGAGTTTTGATTAATAAAATTTGATATAAATACATTAAAAATTATTTAAAAAATGTAACGTAGTCAATATTGGGCCTGACCACATTTTCGAAGAAATTGTCGAACACTTTGATGACAGTGACAGCGATAACAAAGCACAGGCTTCAATATTAAAAATTATTATATTTAAAAAAGAAAACAGCTGGCAGAAATATTATTTTATTTTATCAGGCTTATGTACTTCTATATCAATCATTGTTCAGGTAATTCGTAAATTGTGCTAAGTATTATAGTAGTATACAGCTTTACTCTAGATCAATGTAACAAAATCTGCTATCAAGTTTATAAAGCATGTTTAAAAAATTATAAAAGTAATTTGTAAAAATTACAATTTTTTTTTTAAATTATGCAAATTTAATGAAAAATGGCAAAAATGTATAAAACTCATAGTACCTTAGTTAAAACAATATAACAATATATAGATATTATAAAATATAAAGACATTTAAAGATATAAAAAAATATGAAATTTATTGAACGTTATAAAAATTAGTTGTAAGAGTTATGAAAATTATAATCTTAGAACAAAAAATATGTTAATAGTTATAGTAACGTTAAAAGTTATAAAAGAAATACCTGAAAAGTTATAATAAGTTAAAAAATTATTAAAAAGTCATAAAAAATAATAATAAATTTTTAAAAATTATAAAAAATCTTATTAAAAGTTATAATAACTAACAAAAAACGTTAAGTTTATAAAGTATTTGTACGTTGAGTTTGGATTTGTTTGTTTTTAAGTATTATGTTAAAAACCTACCTGAAAATAATAAAAATAAAAACAAAAAATTTAAACATACACAAAATAATTACAAACGAATCATGAAAATTAAAAAATTGAAATCTAAAAATGTATTTAAAAAATAAAAAATAAACAAAAACACTAAAGAAGACTTACACGGACATTGAAATAAAACCAGGATAGTAATTTATTTAAATAGTTTAAATGCAGTAAAGTTATGAAATTTACTTTTATTTATAACGAAAGATGAACAATAAATTTACGTTGTTACATGGCTGTTACAAAGTGATAAAGAAGAAGTTTCACATACATAACTAGATGGCAAGATGAGCTCGAACTTATATTTTATGAAAGATATTTCGAGACTTATAAATTTAGTATTGGGCCTGACCACACTATCGAAGAAATTGAACAATACCTTGATGACAGGTATAACAAAGCACAGGCTTTAATATTAAAAATTATTATATTTAAAAAAGTAAACTAGGCTAATGTACTACTATATCAATCATTGTTCAGTTAATTCGTAAATTGTGCTAAGTATTATAGTAGTATACAGTTTTACTCTAGATCAATGTAACAAAAAATGTTATCAAATTTATAAAGTATGTTTAAAAAATCATAAAATTATAAAAGTAATTAAATGGTGTAAAAATTGCAATTTTTTTATTTTTATTATACAAATTTAATGAAAGTGGCAAAAATGTATAAATCTTATATCTTATAGTATATAAGTTAAAACAATATAACCATATATATATTATAAAATATAAAGCCATTTAAAGATATAAAAGGTTATGAAATTTATTAAAAGTTATAAAAATTAGTTGTAAGAGTTATGAAAAGTTATAACTTTGAACAAAAATATGTTAAAACTTATCAAAGAAATACATGAAAAGTTATAATAAGTTATAAAAAATAATAATAAATTTTAAAAATTATAAAAAATCTTATTAAAAGTTATAATAACTAACAAAAAACGTTACTAAGTTTATAAAGTATTCGTACATTGAGTTTGAAGTATTGCTTGTAATACTTAAATTACATGAAACTATACTTGTTCCGACTCGGAAGATCTTTTATTCTGTTGTCCTCTATTTAAAAAGTGAAACAACAAATTAAAAATCTATAAAATTAAAATAAAAACCTGAAACTAAAAAAAATACAAGATTTAAACATAAAAAAATAATTACAAACGAATCATGAAAACAGTTACTAACCGTTAAAGTGGTATTGCATTAATTAAGTGTAATAAAATGTATGGCATGTGGTTGTGAGATCTGGCGACGAGAAGCTGAACTAGTAAGTAGTACTAATAATCGTCTTACTGATAGAAAGTAGCGCTCTTAGTAGTGAGAAGTGGTATGTATTTGATGCATTAATTATTTACTATACTAAAGTAAGTTACTACTACTAGTGGCGTCTAATTAAATGGTATACAACTTTTTTTTTTTTTAAAACTATATAAATTTAATGCACAGTGACAAAAATGTATAAAACTTATAGTACCTAAATTCAAACAGTTATTAAAAGTCATATAAAGACATTGAAAGCTATAGAAACTTGTGAATCGTATTAAATGTTATAAAAAATTAGTTGTAAGAGTTATGAAAAGTTTTAAACTTTGAACAAAAAATGATGTTGGAAGTTATAATGACTTTAAAAATTATAAAAAAATACGCAGAAAATTATAATAAGATATAAAAATCATTAAAAAGTTATAAAAAAATGTTATTTAAAGATATAATAAGTAACAAAAAACGTTATTAAGTTTATAAAGTATTTATTTCTAAAAATTTATAAAAAGTAAGGTACCTTTAAAATGGTATAAAAAATTATACATTGTTTAAAAACTAAGGTTTCAAAAATTTATAGTATTTAAGTTAAAAAGTAAAGTTTAAAAGTTATGAAGAGTTGTAAAATTTGTATAAAAAATATTATATAAGTTATAATACGCTTAAAAGTTCTAAAAATACGTAATAAGTTTTAAAAGTTATTAAAAAGTATGTTTTTATTAGTAAGAATAAACTTTAAAAAATAAAAAATGTTATCAGAAGTTACAATAAGTAACAAAAAATTAATAAATTTAAAAAAGGGTAACAAAACCGTTATCAAATTTATAAAATCTGTTTAAAAACTAGTAAAATGGTATAAAAATTATAAATTTTTTAAAATGAAAAGTGACGAGATTGAATAGTAAATTATAGTAAGCAATTAAAAAAGTTATCTGAAAACATAAAAAAGTTATTAAATATAATAAAAAGCTAAAATATTGTTGTTGATAAAGATTGGTGGTGTGGCTGTTTTTAATTGTACGATCTATGTACTTATGCATAGTGAGAAAAACATTTACAGCATTTATTTTTTATATAACCGAGAGCTATTAATCAAATTTGATAATTAATAATCATTTAAGATTTAACTGTTTTACGTTCGTTCTAGCAAAATCCCAATCCCAAAATGTGACGTAGTCATTCATGTGTCTTTGAAACTGCATGATATATAATATGTGACTTATGATTTTATAGTTGACTATAACCATAGAGTATGTAATGTTATAAAGAGAAACGAAACAGATGAAAAATTTTCATCAAAAAATGCGTGGGTTATGCAATTTAAATGTTTTATACAATACACTTACTTACGGTTGAATTAAATAAATTGGTAATTTATTTCAACAAACCAATATGGTGTTGGGATGTGCATATTAGATCTAGCTAAAACTACATTATATGATTTTGATTATGATAGTATTGTGTCGAAATTTGATAAAAATTGATAAATTTGTTATACTGATACAGATAGTTTAGTTGAAGTGTTTTGTCCAGATGTATATGAACTCATCAAAAAAGATTGTTATACGTATCTCGATACAAGTGGTCTAATGAAGGATGAAAATTATGGGAAAATAATGAGTCAATTTATTGAATTAAGATCAAAAATGTATACTTTCAAAGTTGTTGACGCTAATGATACAAAAAAATTAAAGGACAATTAAGAGACAAGTTGTGAAATCGAGAATAACGTTTAATGATTTCAAAGAATGTTTAATTAATGACTCATCAAATTCGTTCAAGAAATCAAGCAGTAAGCTATGTTAGTCAATGAAAACCGCACCTAATCCACACGATGATAAATATATTTGATTAAAGATAGCTCTGAAATGCTACCTTTATAAAATAATGGAATATGATTATTGATTTCTGTGTAAATAATTTTTTAAATTTTAACTTAAAAATAGCAAATTACTAACATATACACATATAAATCAATTTATTATGTACGTATAAAATTTAAAAACCTTCTTTACGTATAGTTTATGATAGATTTTATTATAATTTTAATATGTATAGATTTATTAAATATAAAATTATTCAAATAAAATTTGTTTATTAAAATATGAATGAGTTTTAATATATGATATTAATAAACATTAATGATTTTCTAAAAATTAAGTGGATTAATCAATAATAGGGTAGTTTTAGCGTACAAACAGTAATATTTTTATTTTAGGCATAAGAATCATTATTACAAATTTTTTGCAAATATTATGAAAAATAGAACGTTGAGATCATTAAAGACTGAGTATTATGATATCCCTCATACATATATCAATATCTACGAACGTTTTCTAAAAACGTATTTCTCATTAAAGAATAAATAACTGCATATATTTTATTCAGATAATGTAAAATAACTAAAATTAATCACAATAATAATAAATTTTCACTTATTAAATAATTTTAATAGAAAAATAGTTTTTGGATTTCTTGTTTCTAGAAACGTTTTTTTCTTATAAAAATACGTGAAAAGTTATAAAAGTTATTGCAAAATTAGAAAAAAGTAATAATAAATTTTCAAAAATAAAAAATGTTATTAGAAGTTCTAATAAGTAATAACGTTATAAAAACGTAAGAAAACAGGTTATCAAGTCTATAAAGTCTGTTTAAAAAACCATAAAAAGTAGTAAAATGGTATAAAAATATATAAATTTTTCAAAAAACTATTCAATATTTATGAAAACTAACAAGATTGTTTAGTAAATTATAGTAGGTAATTTAAAAAAGTTATTTAAAGACGTATAAAAGATATTAAATATAATAAAAAGTAATAATTATTAATGTAATGTAGTAGGTATATGAATATGACTGCGGTAACGGAAATTTGAAATTGGGCTACATTATATTTCTAGTGTGGGAATTAGAACCACTATAAACGGCCATCCTTTTGCAAAATAGACCAATTTTAAGGCAATTTTTACTCAGGGGAACCGTGAAAATTTTGCATTATCCAATGAATTAAGAAGAAATTATCGTAAACTTCCATGATTCATTAATGGCCTCGTACAGTTTAAGCACCCGCTGCGCAAATCCGATTTCCGCATAGCCAATTTTCGCATATCTTATTCGCGCCGGCGCGCGAATAAGATATGCGAAAATTGGCTATGCGGAAATCGGATTTGCGCAGCGGGTGCTTAAACTGTACGAGGCCATTAATGAATCATGGAAGTTTACGATAATTTCTTCTTAATTCATTGGATAATGCAAAATTTTCACGGTTCCCCTGAGTAAAAATTGCCTTAAAATTGGTCTATTTTGCAAAAGGATGGCCGTTTATAGTGGTTCTAATTCCCACACTAGAAATATAATGTAGCCCAATTTCAAATTTCCGTTACCGCAGTCATATTCATATACCTACTACATTACATTAATAATTATTACTTTTTATTATATTTAATATCTTTTATACGTCTTTAAATAACTTTTTTAAATTACCTACTATAATTTACTAAACAATCTTGTTAGTTTTCATAAATATTGAATAGTTTTTTGAAAAATTTATATATTTTTATACCATTTTACTACTTTTTATGGTTTTTTAAACAGACTTTATAGACTTGATAACCTGTTTTCTTACGTTTTTATAACGTTATTACTTATTAGAACTTCTAATAACATTTTTTATTTTTGAAAATTTATTATTACTTTTTTCTAATTTTGCAATAACTTTTATAACTTTTCACGTATTTTTATAAGAAAAAAACGTTTCTAGAAACAAGAAATCCAAAAACTATTTTTCTATTAAAATTATTTAATAAGTGAAAATTTATTATTATTGTGATTAATTTTAGTTATTTTACATTATCTGAATAAAATATATGCAGTTATTTATTCTTTAATGAGAAATACGTTTTTAGAAAACGTTCGTAGATATTGATATATGTATGAGGGATATCATAATACTCAGTCTTTAATGATCTCAACGTTCTATTTTTCATAATATTTGCAAAAAATTTGTAATAATGATTCTTATGCCTAAAATAAAAATATTACTGTTTGTACGCTAAAACTACCCTATTATTGATTAATCCACTTAATTTTTAGAAAATCATTAATGTTTATTAATATCATATATTAAAACTCATTCATATTTTAATAAACAAATTTTATTTGAATAATTTTATATTTAATAAATCTATACATATTAAAATTATAATAAAATCTATCATAAACTATACGTAAAGAAGGTTTTTAAATTTTATACGTACATAATAAATTGATTTATATGTGTATATGTTAGTAATTTGCTATTTTTAAGTTAAAATTTAAAAAATTATTTACACAGAAATCAATAATCATATTCCATTATTTTATAAAGGTAGCATTTCAGAGCTATCTTTAATCAAATATATTTATCATCGTGTGGATTAGGTGCGGTTTTCATTGACTAACATAGCTTACTGCTTGATTTCTTGAACGAATTTGATGAGTCATTAATTAAACATTCTTTGAAATCATTAAACGTTATTCTCGATTTCACAACTTGTCTCTTAATTGTCCTTTAATTTTTTTGTATCATTAGCGTCAACAACTTTGAAAGTATACATTTTTGATCTTAATTCAATAAATTGACTCATTATTTTCCCATAATTTTCATCCTTCATTAGACCACTTGTATCGAGATACGTATAACAATCTTTTTTGATGAGTTCATATACATCTGGACAAAACACTTCAACTAAACTATCTGTATCAGTATAACAAATTTATCAATTTTTATCAAATTTCGACACAATACTATCATAATCAAAATCATATAATGTAGTTTTAGCTAGATCTAATATGCACATCCCAACACCATATTGGTTTGTTGAAATAAATTACCAATTTATTTAATTCAACCGTAAGTAAGTGTATTGTATAAAACATTTAAATTGCATAACCCACGCATTTTTTGATGAAAATTTTTCATCTGTTTCGTTTCTCTTTATAACATTACATACTCTATGGTTATAGTCAACTATAAAATCATAAGTCACATATTATATATCATGCAGTTTCAAAGACACATGAATGACTACGTCACATTTTGGGATTGGGATTTTGCTAGAACGAACGTAAAACAGTTAAATCTTAAATGATTATTAATTATCAAATTTGATTAATAGCTCTCGGTTATATAAAAAATAAATGCTGTAAATGTTTTTCTCACTATGCATAAGTACATAGATCGTACAATTAAAAACAGCCACACCACCAATCTTTATCAACAACAATATTTTAGCTTTTTATTATATTTAATAACTTTTTTATGTTTTCAGATAACTTTTTTAATTGCTTACTATAATTTACTATTCAATCTCGTCACTTTTCATTTTAAAAAATTTATAATTTTTATACCATTTTACTAGTTTTTAAACAGATTTTATAAATTTGATAACGGTTTTGTTACCCTTTTTTAAATTTATTAATTTTTTGTTACTTATTGTAACTTCTGATAACATTTTTTATTTTTTAAAGTTTATTCTTACTAATAAAAACATACTTTTTAATAACTTTTAAAACTTATTACGTATTTTTAGAACTTTTAAGCGTATTATAACTTATATAATATTTTTTATACAAATTTTACAACTCTTCATAACTTTTAAACTTTACTTTTTAACTTAAATACTATAAATTTTTGAAACCTTAGTTTTTAAACAATGTATAATTTTTTATACCATTTTAAAGGTACCTTACTTTTTATAAATTTTTAGAAATAAATACTTTATAAACTTAATAACGTTTTTTGTTACTTATTATATCTTTAAATAACATTTTTTTATAACTTTTTAATGATTTTTATATCTTATTATAATTTTCTGCGTATTTTTTTATAATTTTTAAAGTCATTATAACTTCCAACATCATTTTTTGTTCAAAGTTTAAAACTTTTCATAACTCTTACAACTAATTTTTTATAACATTTAATACGATTCACAAGTTTCTATAGCTTTCAATGTCTTTATATGACTTTTAATAACTGTTTGAATTTAGGTACTATAAGTTTTATACATTTTTGTCACTGTGCATTAAATTTATATAGTTTTAAAAAAAAAAAAAGTTGTATACCATTTAATTAGACGCCACTAGTAGTAGTAACTTACTTTAGTATAGTAAATAATTAATGCATCAAATACATACCACTTCTCACTACTAAGAGCGCTACTTTCTATCAGTAAGACGATTATTAGTACTACTTACTAGTTCAGCTTCTCGTCGCCAGATCTCACAACCACATGCCATACATTTTATTACACTTAATTAATGCAATACCACTTTAACGGTTAGTAACTGTTTTCATGATTCGTTTGTAATTATTTTTTTATGTTTAAATCTTGTATTTTTTTTAGTTTCAGGTTTTTATTTTAATTTTATAGATTTTTAATTTGTTGTTTCACTTTTTAAATAGAGGACAACAGAATAAAAGATCTTCCGAGTCGGAACAAGTATAGTTTCATGTAATTTAAGTATTACAAGCAATACTTCAAACTCAATGTACGAATACTTTATAAACTTAGTAACGTTTTTTGTTAGTTATTATAACTTTTAATAAGATTTTTTATAATTTTTAAAATTTATTATTATTTTTTATAACTTATTATAACTTTTCATGTATTTCTTTGATAAGTTTTAACATATTTTTGTTCAAAGTTATAACTTTTCATAACTCTTACAACTAATTTTTATAACTTTTAATAAATTTCATAACCTTTTATATCTTTAAATGGCTTTATATTTTATAATATATATATGGTTATATTGTTTTAACTTATATACTATAAGATATAAGATTTATACATTTTTGCCACTTTCATTAAATTTGTATAATAAAAATAAAAAAATTGCAATTTTTACACCATTTAATTACTTTTATAATTTTATGATTTTTTAAACATACTTTATAAATTTGATAACATTTTTTGTTACATTGATCTAGAGTAAAACTGTATACTACTATAATACTTAGCACAATTTACGAATTAACTGAACAATGATTGATATAGTAGTACATTAGCCTAGTTTACTTTTTTAAATATAATAATTTTTAATATTAAAGCCTGTGCTTTGTTATACCTGTCATCAAGGTATTGTTCAATTTCTTCGATAGTGTGGTCAGGCCCAATACTAAATTTATAAGTCTCGAAATATCTTTCATAAAATATAAGTTCGAGCTCATCTTGCCATCTAGTTATGTATGTGAAACTTCTTCTTTATCACTTTGTAACAGCCATGTAACAACGTAAATTTATTGTTCATCTTTCGTTATAAATAAAAGTAAATTTCATAACTTTACTGCATTTAAACTATTTAAATAAATTACTATCCTGGTTTTATTTCAATGTCCGTGTAAGTCTTCTTTAGTGTTTTTGTTTATTTTTTATTTTTTAAATACATTTTTAGATTTCAATTTTTTAATTTTCATGATTCGTTTGTAATTATTTTGTGTATGTTTAAATTTTTTGTTTTTATTTTTATTATTTTCAGGTAGGTTTTTAACATAATACTTAAAAACAAACAAATCCAAACTCAACGTACAAATACTTTATAAACTTAACGTTTTTTGTTAGTTATTATAACTTTTAATAAGATTTTTTATAATTTTTAAAAATTTATTATTATTTTTTATGACTTTTTAATAATTTTTTAACTTATTATAACTTTTCAGGTATTTCTTTTATAACTTTTAACGTTACTATAACTATTAACATATTTTTTGTTCTAAGATTATAATTTTCATAACTCTTACAACTAATTTTTATAACGTTCAATAAATTTCATATTTTTTTATATCTTTAAATGTCTTTATATTTTATAATATCTATATATTGTTATATTGTTTTAACTAAGGTACTATGAGTTTTATACATTTTTGCCATTTTTCATTAAATTTGCATAATTTAAAAAAAAAATTGTAATTTTTACAAATTACTTTTATAATTTTTTAAACATGCTTTATAAACTTGATAGCAGATTTTGTTACATTGATCTAGAGTAAAGCTGTATACTACTATAATACTTAGCACAATTTACGAATTACCTGAACAATGATTGATATAGAAGTACATAAGCCTGATAAAATAAAATAATATTTCTGCCAGCTGTTTTCTTTTTTAAATATAATAATTTTTAATATTGAAGCCTGTGCTTTGTTATCGCTGTCACTGTCATCAAAGTGTTCGACAATTTCTTCGAAAATGTGGTCAGGCCCAATATTGACTACGTTACATTTTTTAAATAATTTTTAATGTATTTATATCAAATTTTATTAATCAAAACTCTCGTATATCTAAAAAATAAATGCTGTAACTTTATTGCATTGAACTTTTGTAAATCACATCAAAAAGTTTGTAAGTTACGTGTAATTAGCATAAAGTTAAAGTTGTCAGCTTTTCACTGTGTTTTATTTATAATTTTGTACTGTATAGCAATAATGTACTTGCGCAGGTCGTTGCAATTTATTTTGTTGTATAATATTTAATATCTTTGACGATACTTTGATCAGTTTAAACATGAAAAATACTTTTAAGAATTACTTTCTGATTGGTTTACTAAAATATAATTATACGAGTTTTCATAATTAAGTTTATTAAATTTTAAAATTTACATGTAAACTAAATTTTTGATATATTATTATGCAATACATAACGTAATTTTTAGTAAAGTAAGTAGTGAGTAGTAATTTTTATTAATGATTTGTCGCTGGTTATCATAACAAAATATATATTAATGAAATAATGACTTAATAGTAAAATGCATTAATGTGATTCTTAACCAAATATAAAATCTAATTTTACGCGAGAAAATTTTATCGTTTCATCATTGTTACTGTTGACTATGGAATTATGCATGCTACCATAAATATAAAATGATTATTAGTTTCTATGCATTGTTATGTGACATAACTTATCATCGTTTTTCACCTTTATCACTCATCATTTTTACTTAATCGATTGACTTATCCCACACTATTGCAACGAAAACATAACTGAAATAATAATCATATTAGTTAATAAGCATGATTTTTTATAATTGTGACGAAAATATGCAAAATCCGATTATAACAATAACAATTATAAAAAAATATGATAAAATATATTATTTGACCTATATTCTTATTATATTATAACTTTCAATTCTCATTTGCATCCATCAGATTTGCTGTTATTATGATATGTATCGCGATACGTTTTCAAGATCAAGTTTAGTTTTATCTTTCTTATTTGCGATTACATAAAAATAAAATATAGTGATGCGTTATCAAGATCAAAAAAATATTTTTTTTTATTTAATTTTCTATCGAAACAATATTCTTGCATATAACACATAAATCGTGAATCAGTCAAATATATATGTAATAAAATTCTTCATTACAGTTGAACAGACGAATGACAAACCTTAATAAATTTCAATGAAATTCATACGATCATATGTTGAAATAAAGATTTTAGTTTTACACTCAAGTGTCGAGACATTACTATATTTCTCAAGTTATATGAAGGTGAAATGAAAAACCAGTATTCAATATTCAATTATTATGAAAAAAAAATATGTTTTATTTAATTTACTATCGAAACCATATTCTTGCATATAAAGGGTTAACACATTCCATTTCAAATATACATATATATATAATAAAATTCTTCATTACAGTTGAACAGGCGAATGAAAAACCTTCATAAATTTCAATAAAATTCATATGATCATATGTTGAAATGAAGATTTTAATTATCGAGACATTACTATATTTCTCAAGTTATATGAAGATACCAGTATTCAATATCCAATTACTATGGAAAAAAATTTTAGGATGGGATTTTATGCCAGAACGAACACAAAACAACTACTCAAAGACTTGTCCATCGTTAGTTACGACTTTCTCCCATCTTTGAGAGAGCATACGAACTCCACGCCGATAAAATTCCTAGTGTTTTCTTTGAGGCTATCCAAGAATCGACCTAATTTATGGTTGCTTCGTAAGCCTGTCAAGTGCTGCAGAGCCAGATTCGTCGACTGGAACAAGTGGTAGTTGGAAGAAGCAATGTCTGGTGAATACGGCGAGTGGGGTAGGACATATCATTGGAGCGCCTCCAAAGTTTCCTTGACAACTCTCTCAACATGTGGCCGAGCGTTGTCCTGCTGAAAGATGACCCAGTCATGTCTTTTTGCATATTGTGGGCATAACGTTCTCCAGTGATGGTTTCATTAGGCTGGGTAGCTCATAGTAAATCACCCACACCTCACCCCATCAGATGCACAGCCATGAATAATCGGTTTTACGGTTGAAAACCGAATGAATGCATCAACCATGACCGTGCTTAACTCACGATTTTCTGCGCTTTCGGTTGTCGTAGTTGATGTACTTTTCGTCTCCCGTTCGTTCGTTGTTTTTGCACCATACCCATAGGCTTGAGACGGTTTTGAATCGCTTGTTGAGTCACTCCCAAAATTTCAGCGAGCTCCTTTGGAGTTTGACATGAATCTTGGTCCAGTAACTCCAACTCAGCGCCTTCAAATTTTACTGGTCTCCCTTTGCGTTCTTTGTCACTGGTGTCAAAACCGCTTTTGCGGAATCAGTGTACTCACTTATTTTTATTGATGGAGCATGTTCCCCATATGCTTCACACAGCAATCGGTGTCCATCACCTGCAATTTTCTTCAAATTAACCATCATGTGAGTGAAGAAAAAATATCATAATTTGAGTGATTAACTTATTTTTTCCACGTTCGTCCAAGTTGTGACATTTCTCATTTTTAAGTATGATCGTAATCTATACCAATTGAACTAGAAGTTCTCATAAAAATTAAAGTTTTTATTGGGAGTACAACATACAAAAATAGATGTCTAAAAGGGCAAAAGATACCCGGGTACCCACGTCATTCACATTAGGGTTAAAACAAAAAAAGCAGCATCATCCCGCAAATTTGGTTTGTTGGCACAAAGGTTGGCATGCTAAGAGCACAAAAAATATGTTGTTTAATATGTTTATAAAAATATGTTGTCAACAAAATCAGCAAAATGACACAGATAAATTGTTAGAGGAAAATGATGACGCTTTAACATGAATATAGTTACAAGATGGATAAATCGTCATCTTTTGTAAATTCTTCAAAACTGTTTAATCAAAAGTTAGAAAAAATAGGTATCAGTCTCTTTCCGTACATCTGTTTCAAGAATTAACACTGGTATACAAATGGTGTCATTTGGACTAAAATCTGTATGATTTGAAATTAATTGGTAATGTACGTATGCCACCACATATTGTGTCATGTTACTTTATTTGGTTGTATGGCACACAGATATTATTATTGTAAAAGTCGAGTCCTGGATATTTCAACTAAATTTGCTTTTGATAAAAAAGCAAACGAGAAAATAATATTTTTAAATAGGTTGCTAGGGACTTAGAAATTGTCATTTGTTTTGGGAATATTAAAACAAAATGCAAATCAGACAATAAAACCAACAACCTCTTTTTTATGTTTGTTTGTTCTAATAGTGCTTTCATTTTAAAATTCTTGTCAATATACCTATAAATACCAGCAAAATCGTCCACATTTTATAAATCTATTTGTAAGAAGAATAGAAAAGAATCACAACAACAATGCTCTTAAAATGGAAAGCAGATTTTTTTTAAATATTTAAATTTTACATTTTGGTGAGTTTATTTATGTTATTAGAAAACCAAATTTATTCATTGAAAACTGATAACAAAGCATTAAACAACAAAAATTCTCATTTTGTATAGGGAAATGATACGGCCACTTCATTATAGGAGAATTGAAAATTAATTACTTGTTAAAGATCGTTTTGGGGAAAATTAATCAGAAGCCCCGTTCTATTTATTCAACAACAGAAAAAATTTAATTTTTGTTATGGTGGTTATACGTGGTATGAAAGGCCACCCATAACAAACTTCAAAGAACTTTTTGTCATTCATGCAATTGTTGATTTGCCATGAGTAAACATTCTGATTTATGTTGTTGATGAAGTGAAGTGCAATCGATTACTCTAATATAAAAAAATTAGATGTAAAATAAACTAAATAAACAATTGTGGACGTTCCTTACAACTAACAAGTAAATGCATTAGTACACTTCGTACAAATGATGTTCCTTTTTTTATTAATTAAAATATGCAGGACAGTAGATTTGCCTACATATCACCAAAAATTCGACGGCTATGGCCGTCATTTGCGGCAACGGGTTAAGAGCGTTCTTTACTGAATGACATTCTTTGCATACCCAACAATACCTGGGGGGTTATTTGGGACTTTGATTCGATAACGAGAGTACTAGATTCATATTTGATTTGAATGCGATTCGAACGATTCTAATTCAAAATCAAATATGGATCTATTACTCTCGTTATCGAAATTCCCAAATAGCCCCCTGACCCTTTTTACAAAGTTTCTGAGTTACTTTACATAAGTTTTTTTTGGAAATTACTGATTTTATTTAAAAAATTAAATTTTTTCTATAACATAAAATTTAAATATTTAAAAACAAACAAAACAAGGCACGAGATTATTTATTTTATTTTATTATTACGAAAACAATTGAATCGCGTTCTTTCAATTCAGCTCTGAATTATTCAAATATGCAGAGGTTTAAAGCAATCCTCTTTAATTTAAAAAGCGTTAGTGCAAGTGAATGCGCGACTCGCCAAAAACATCTGAATCGAAAATCACACCTCGTTTCTCATCAATACCAACAAGATACTTCAACGTCGATCGGTTTTTAGAATTCGATTATTTTTTGTTTTGTTTATTGGGTTGTTTAAACTATGTTGGGTTGGAGTTTATGTACAAAAACCATGTTGTACGAAGATATTGATTTGTTTCTCAGAAACCAAATATAACATGCAACAAGGTTATATTAGAATGGGAAACATGTAACTGTTGTCCACGCCATAATTTGTTATTTGGTGTACTAAGATGCTTCAGCTAAATTTGCGAAATTCCTTAAGATATATTCAATAATATGTCACACTTATAGATTCTATAATAAATCAATAATTAGGTACCAGCATCGAGCAAATGGCACAGTGCTTAAAGCTTTCGGATTTGGGTCGGGAGGTACCGTGTTCGAATCCCGATAGAACCAGGATGCACAATGGATTTTTCATTACCATATTACGTTCTGTGATGAAAATGAACAAAACTATGATCCCGCGTCGGAATGCAGCACTCAGGGGGATCGATTTTTCATGCCATGTACTATAGGCTGGCATGGAGCTATGCCATGCGCAGAAGCCCAGGCCCCAAAACAGATTAAAGATAAATAAAATAAAATACAAATAGGTACTAGCACCAAAACGGTGAATTTATCAACTACACCATATGATTATATGTTAATGAGAAAAATGCATCTGCTATGCGAGTGGCGAGAAGTACACTCTGCGAAATCCAATAAAAACCACTCTTAATTTTTTGATATGAAAGTAAAGCTTAGAGTTCGAACCTGATCTATTATCAGGTTTTATTTAGGATACACATTTTAAAATGAGCATTTTTTTTTTTTTTTACTTTGGTTTTTTGATTGTACTGGTTCCGCATATCAGTTTATTTTTAGTACTCTCGAATAAAATACATAGTTGTAGGAAATTCTTCGATTTCGCGCCAATCTGTGTGACAACAACTTAATCGACACTGACTTATACACAATCAACTTCCCAACCACCCCATACTTTTCGTTCCGCTAACGTTGGATCGCGGATTTTGACGTTTTGACTTACAGATGGCAAATGTGTCAGAATCAGAACAATCAGTTTCGAACGGATGAAATTATTGATTTGAACGAATCAGTCGCGACGACTGATGTATTTTTTACATGATGGAAGTTGATTGTGTATAAGTAAGTGTCGATTATCAAAGTTGTTGTCAGATTGACGCTAAATGGAAGAATTTTCTACGATTGTGTATTTAATTCAAGATGACTGAAAATAAACCAACATACGTAACAATCACAATAACACCGTTACAATCGAAAAACCAAAGTAAAATATAAAAATTCGTATATACGAAAAGTTAGTTGTGAGAATAGAATATAGATGGAGAATGTGAAAGAATCGTATTTCGATTGCTACACAGTAATTCGCTAGCACTACAACTACATGGTATTGTTCTTTATTTATAGACAATATTCCAATGTAAATAATACTCATTCGTTCGATAATCAATAATCTCATTCGTTCGAAACTGATTGTTGTGATTCTTACACATTTTTTATAAGTCAAAATCCAAACATTTTTTTTGCTTATAATAAAAAATAGATTTTATACTGCGAAATTCAATTAAAGTTAGTTAGTATATATCATAGGCGCTGGTTTAATTAGTTGACTATTAGTGTATTTTAACGAGTTTTCTAATTGGTGAAATCATTAGTTGGTATTTTATAAAATTTTGATAAGAATGGGCAAAGGAAAGCACTAAGAACCGAAGAAATGCTAAAAATTCGTGCCTACAAGGATTGCAAACTTTCCACAAATCCCTATAAAATTAGACAGACGGTTATCAACAATTTTATGTATGAAAACAAGAATTGTGGAAAAAATCTAAAAAATATAAATAATCAGAAGCTACTACCATGCCAGACATCACAAATCCTAAAAATTGTGATTAAAGAGTAATCAACCATGGGACCAAATTGGATGTTATCTTCTCGGAAGAGAAGAAGTTTAATTTAGACGGGCCTGATGAATTCAAGTATTGCTGGCATGATTTAAGACCGGATACGAAAGTATCAATGACCCGAAACTTCTTAATGATTTGGGCCGCATTTTCCTATTTTGGGGAACACCCCCCTCTTATTTCATCTAATACAGTTCGGTGCGAATCAACCAACCTCGATTTGGATTTTCCAGCTTCCATTCACAAATCGAAGGAAACGATCGACTGGTTTAGAGAGCGACAGATCGAAGGTTTGCGCGGGCCGGCACGTTCACCTGATTTAAATTATGGCACGAAAGGTCTATGACAATCGAATTTTTCAAGTAATTAATAGAAATGGGGGTTTTATACTCATATATTTTTATTAATGTTATTCTATTTTAAAATTACTGATTTTAATTGAATTTCGCAGTGTAAATCTATTTTTGTTATAATTTGGCAATAAAAAAATACCATTAAAATTATGTTTTCATTTAAAATGTATATATTGACACCCCAATTTATACCTGATCGAAGTTCAATCCTCAAGCCTTTCTTTCATATCAAAAAAATTATGGGTGGCTTTAATTGAATTTCGTGGAGTGTATATGGGCCTATTTTTTAATTCAACCTGAGCAAGCAGTACGCTGTCAAATATACTCTGTGTTTTGTTATTCAACCTGAGGAATTTTACTCTGCACACTGTGTTTTTATTTGTGAACTGTGCTTAGTCATTTCATCAAATGTTCCTCTGAAGAGAATGCCAGTGTACGAAGAGTATGCAAAGTAAAAAACAAATTATTACTCTATGCACACTGGATCATTTGGCACTGCAAAACCTGTGCTCGGTGTACAATACTCAGGGCAAGCCTGCCTACTCGGGTTAAATTAAAAAATAGAGCCTATATATTCTGTAATAATTGAATAATTACCTTCCGGCGCCAAAATTGTGGATTTGTGAACTAAAATGTTTATTATAAATTTGTTGTTTTTTCTAAGACCTTTCACATGATATTCCAAGAGATGGATCAAACCGAAAGGTTTAAGAACTAAAATGGTGTCGCCAAAATTGTTTTCTGATCCAAGATCTTTCAAACGATATGTTGGCGAAACTAACAAATAATACAGCTGGTTTGACTCAAAGATTATTTATTAAATATTTGTATAAACAAAACGGGTTCACAGTTATACACACCCAATGCTAAGTTCGACAACGGTATTATCATCATCATTGAGCATCACATCTGCATCATCAGCTGTACCTAAAATGTAAAACCAAGAAATTTATTTTATATACATATTTACTCACCATTCCTGTAGTTTCCATATATTTTAATTATAATCATCTATCTGAAATGTACAAACAACATTATTGTAATTAAGATACTAATTTAATTACTACCGATTACTTTGTATACTTACATTTTTATCCAATTACTATTTATAATTCATTTATTAGTTATAAACACTTGTCAACAAAATCTATTTTATAAACAAATTGTCAAAAGTTAAGTGTCTTACATTTAAGTAAACAAAAAATTGTAATAGATTATTGCGGTACGAATCGGTTAAACAAAGAATGTAATACAGCCGGTAATTGCCATAAAGCCAATAAATTTTAAATTTTAACCTTGCGTTTACCATAAAATTCGACCTTTCAGGTTTACGTGAATGTAGACACCTAGCTTAAAACCAAATTTTTTATTTTATATTCAATCGATTACAATCAGGCGATAAATTGAGATTAAAAAGATTAAAATAAAAATATACAGTGTGTTTAACCAGTTTATTTGAAAAATAAAATTATATTTTGGCTTTCTTTAATAAAATATCAAGTAGTTTTCAATAGTGTGGCTTTTAATTTTACGAGATCATCTAAATTCATCATCTTCAATTCATCCATACATCGTTTTTCACTTCACCATCTTATATAATATATCATCTTTACAATCTTTTTTTTGAGGAGAAATAAATCAACATTTTTATTTGGAGCATTCATCATCTTTACAAACACGATAAACTATACCAATATATTAGAATATTACAAAGTAACAGCGTTGTATTGGGTGGATTTTCTGGTTGAATTATTACGACCGGTATGCGACCCGCTTGAGGTAGAGATCCCAAAAGCTTTTCCATTCGCCGGATTAAACTTAAAAAATATGAGCTAAAAAACATCGGATCAGATAAGCCATGTTACAGATATCATCGGTATCAACATCCATCTATCCAGGGAGACGGACAAATATTTTTTTTTTGCATTTTTCGGGTCAGAGATCTTCAAAACGTCGAGAAAATGGTTGAGGACCAAGTTCATTTTTATCATGTTTATCAGGATTTCAATAACTTAGTCGTACAAACCGAAATTAACATACTTTTTCCGTGTTCAAAGAAATATGATTTCATTTTAATTACTTAATAAACACATTTTTATTAATCACTTGTTTTTTTGTTTCGCAGAATAAATATTCTGCGAAACAAAAAAACAAGTGATTAATAAAAATGTGTTTATTAAGTATAAGTGTGTTTCGCCAAGTGCCTACGGCAAATAGCGTAAAAAGTATCATTTTAATTAATTAACAATCCAACAAAATAGTGGACCGCAGTTCAAATTTAAATGTTATTTAAAAAAATGAAATTATCATTGCTCGGCAAGAGTGGATTACTCAAAACATTGCAGTATAATTAAGAAAGGGAAATTGCGAGCAAAATTAGAAGGAAACCCCGTTTCAGAAAATGCAGCAAGTTTAGACAGATCATGCCGTTTGTTAATAAATCCTTCCAAACCAAAAAATCCGAACAAACGTTTTAATAATGCGGACAGCCAAGAAAGCCTCTTTTATGACATCTAACGAAATTAAAATGAGTCTAAACCTGAATATTTCCTATATTAGAAGAAGGTTCAATTTAAGTTGCTAACCAGGCAAATCACATGGCAAATGCAGATGCAAAAAAACTGGAAAATGCGTTATATGATGCAAGTTTGTCACCAAAATGTCACACATGTGGTAGTAGGGGTTATTATGACTTGTATTTCGTGGTATGGATATGTGTAACGCATGCTTTGCTCACAATGATAGAGAAAACAAAACACTACCTAAAAAAATTAACAGTAATTTTTCGATACTTTATAAATCATAATAGTTGATATTTTATTTAATAATTTATGGTTTTTGAAAACCATATACAAATGGTTAAAGAAATGTTTTTTTTTTGTAAACATTAACCCCTTGATCTTGGGAAACCAAAATATCCAAAAAAATGACGGTATGATTTGGTAAACCCACCATAAAAAGAAGATCTAAATAAACAACAAAAAAAACCAAAATTAATAACTTGAAATCTTAAGAACAAAACTAACGAAAAAATAATAATTTAAACTATTATTATCGATCACCACTCGAGATCCTACCCCTTTCGGTAAGTAGTTAATTGTTTTTGGGCGCAATTTGCCGTTTGGCAAAACCGAAAGCACGCGTTAATTTATACTTTCCCGGCTATGATGATTGGATGAGCGTTAGGGCGTGGACAATTGGGCCAGCGATTTCGTGTAACGCTATAAAATAAAAATAAAAACAATAATTAATCTACATCAAATACAAAAAATTACCAAAATATCCAATCCAAGATTGGTTTTCACATAAGTAATGATTTTATAAAAAAATAACTAAATAATAATGACGGAACGAGGATGCATCAATTTTTTTAGTGCTTTTGTGATACGACACGGAGCTCTTGCGGATACTGTTCTTGATGGCAGCAATTTTTTCAAAAAGCGTTTTTACACACGTTTTCCCAGTGCGCGGAGTAATAATTTGTGCACGTGGTGTAACTCGGATCTGACAGAGTTCATCATCCGATCACTAACACATAATTTTATTTCATATAACAAATATAACATCAGTTTAGGTGCATAAGTTCGAATTTTTTTACATCGTTCAGAACTATCTTCCACAACACAAAGTTTTTATATTTAATTCATAATAATTTCTGTTCGTGCACGTAATAATCAATAATTAATTATTAATTAATTCGCTACACTAGGCGGGGGAAATTAGTTTAACAAAAATGTAAATGTTTCAAATACATTCATACATATATATTAATCGAAACAAACAAAAACTTGAAAATTGCAAGAACCAATTATCCAGCTTTCGGTGCTTTCCAAACAATATCTAAGAGCTAAATATAAAAAAAAATCAATGACAAAAGAAATTCGTTACAATATACCAACTATATACCAAAAAGAGGAAGTGTTGGTAATCAATATTTTCATAAATGCATAATGCATTCTATACAAGAATAAAATAATTGCAAAAAAATAAGGTTGTTAATTTTGTTTATTCTTTATGTGTATTGTTACCCCTCCTAAGATGAATACCAAATCAAACCAAAAAAATCTCTACACTCGAACTTTTGAAGGAAACAATACTACGTCAACTTTTGAAGCATTAAAAAAAATGTAATCGAACATAAAATTTGTTTTGGTTTAGCTCCAAAACTCGATCATTACATCTGGGCCAATATATTATGCCTCAACCAGTCAGCCTTAAGTTCTTAAGTTGTGCTCCATTTTGGACCACTTAGGAAAGCGGTACGACCACGAAAATTTTAGAGGTCAGTTGTTTATTTGTGACGAGAAGCCTATACAATTTTGGTGATTGTAGCACTAACCGAAGTGGTGCAATCAGCGTTTAACTTAAGCTCTTAAGTCTGACTGGTTGAGGCATTAGAGAAATCAGAAGATGAATGCGATTATTTATGGTGACCAACGAATGATATTACGTGAGGATATGCTAAAAATACAATAAATCCAAGGTGGTTTTTAGACAAAATAATATAGAGGATATGGTATGGCCAGATGACGTTGAGTACTGCTTATTAAAATATTTGTGTGTGACTGTTCGTCCGGTGTGAGCTGACTCTAGGCGGAAGGTTGCTGCATAAATATAAGTGGCTGTAACGTAATTCGCTAAATTTATCTACGGCGCAGTTCCGAGCGGCCGACACGCGTCTCGCTCATCCTGTTCTTGTGGCCAATATACTTACGGACGGCCGATACGCGGTTACTTGTTATTTCGGTAGATAAACACCGCTATACTGACGGTTGTTTAACAGGGCAATATTTTCTATCGGCGGGTGGACATCGCCACATTTTACTGGTGGCTAACACGTGACTATTCATAAATTTTGTATTTCGGTGGGAAGACACCGCAACGGTAACGGGTGGCCAACACGCGGCTACTCATCATATATTTATTGGGGGGAAGACACCACAACAATTACGCGTTGCTCACCCCAAATACTAAGCAATAGCATCCGAACGGCTTACAAGTACGCCGCAACTCCAAGGGTGACCAAAACGTGGTCAGCCCGCGAATAATGACGAGATTGCTGCAGCAACTGATACAATATTAAGCAAAATAAAAGACATACTGGCCATAACCGTACTCGACGCCACTTAATATTAGGGATGACGAGCGAAATCCGGATGGTCCTAACGAGGAGAATTGGCGGGAAAAAAGGCCCGTGAAGCAAAATATGCGAGTAAAAGAGCTTTGCAAAGATATGTTCCAAAATCATTTATACCTGCACGGATGCCAGAGGAGTATTACAAAATAAATAGCCATCTTAAATATAACGTAGTTGTTTTTAAATTTCAATACCACGATCTCTGGGAAAGCTGCATTTGAGATCGCCGCAACAGACGATATAACATTAAGCCAAATAAAAGACATACTGGCCATAACCGTACGCGACGCCATTTAATATCAGGGACGACGAGCGAAATCCGTTTGGCCCTAACGAGGAGAATTGGCGTAAAAAAAGGCCCGTGAAGCAAAATATGCGAGTAAAAGAGCTTTGCAAAGATATGTTCCAAAACCATTTATAACTGCACGGGTGCCAGAGGAGTATTACAAAATAATAAACGATGTAAAATATAACGTAGTTGTTTTTAAATTTCGAAACCACGATCTCTGGGAAAGCTGCATTTGAGATCACCACAACAAACGATACAACATTAAGCAAAATAAAAGACATACTGGCCATAACCGTACGCGACGCCACTTAATATCAGGGATAACGAGCGAAATCCGGTTGGCTCTAACGACGAGAATTGGCGGAAAAAAACGAAGGCCCGTGAAGCAAAATATGCGAGTAAAAGAGCTTTGCAAAGATATGTTCCAAAACCATTTATAACTGCACGGATGCCACAGGAGTATTACAAAATAATAAACGATCTTAAATATAACGTAGTTATTTTTAAATTTCGATACCACGATCTCTGGGAAAGCTACATTTATAATACATGTTATGCAACATGTATTGGCCATGTTGTATGCACTACAATATCAATCATAACAAAGGGTAAAAGTTGTGTTTGTGTCGATCATTAGGTAGCGTTAAAAATATTTAATGAACAAAAGTCGTACAAGGCAACAAATGAGAAAATCCAACGGGACCTTCGCCTTTGAAAATCAAATAATTTCGTAGTAATTCCTTATTATAATAACAGCCATTGGACCGTTGCAATAATAAACTTCAAAAGCAATGAAATAATGATCATATTATCCTCTTAATCCTCATATGTCATTATTTAAGATGGGCGCAAAAGTTAGATCTTTTGCAAACGAAATTCTAAAATATAAAAAATAAGCCTCTCGGAATTTTAAGATCGTGACAGGAAAAGGATTAGCGCAACAGACAGATGGATACAACGGTGGTTATTACTTCATATATGCTGCCGATTTGGTTGTAAATCAAATAAACATCGCAAACATTCATTCCGAAGACGAGAAAATTAATAAAGCTGCATTTGAAGCATATCGTCGCAAAATTAAGGATAGTTTTGCTCTAAATTCAGAATCAATGCAAAACAATTGTTTTAACTGTTTTGGCAATATAAACCACGAAAACGTTCAATGTTTTTACTGCAAAAGACGAATTCATTTGAAATGTCAACCGTACCATCCTTTTGAAAACGGTTTATGTATTATTTGTAAAACTTTAAACAAAAATTAAAAAAAGTATATAATAAAGCTAAACCACTTATTTTATTTACCAGAACTTTACCAAAATTCGAGAATATTGAATGTACGATAATTCTATACAACGCAAATATACTCAAATATCGTTGATCCCAGTTAATGTCATTTGAACAAATGAATGTAGCGAATTTGGGCGTAGTGTATTAACGTAAAGTATGTGCACGTTAAAATCTGGAAATACGAAATTGCGTAAACAAACTTGAATGCATTTTTTTTGTATGTATTGTTTTATTATTATAGTAGTGTACATCTTCTATAATGAAATGATCCCAAGTAATGCATTTTTTTGCTCAGTTCCCAAAATGCCGTCCGCAGAAAAACTGCGCAAACGAATTATTTCCAAATACTTGGAAAATTCTGAACTGTCGGGTTTGAGTACGTCCAAAGAGTTGAAAATACCAATATCAACAGTGTATAGTGTTCTAAAGTGGTACAGAGATACATTATCAACTGAAAGAAAAAACGGTAGCGGTAAAAATCACCCGGTTAAGTTACGGATAAGAAAGTGTTGCAATATTTTCAGAGAAATCCCAAATTTCAGTACGTAGCAAAAAAAAAAATTAAAATGTCGTCTTATATTCAGAAAGTAAAAAAAACGTTCTGGATTACACGCATATAAAGTACAAAAAGCATCAAACCGTAACGATGTTAACAAAGTTTGATTGTGTGGTGATGGACGACGAAACTTGTATATGTTGTTGAAGATTTCAAACAGTTGCCGGACAGGAATATTTTACTTCCACAAACAAAGTGTTCCAGAAAAATTTAAAAAGAAAAAAACTTCAAAGTTTCCTAAAAAATATTTGGTTTGGCAGTCGATATGTTCGTGTGGAAAGCGCAGTCAACCTTTCATATCGACAGGTACCATTAATCAACACATAACGAGATACGACTCTTGCCCTTCCTTAAAAAACATGAAATATTATGTGCATCCACTATGTTTTGGCCGGATCTTGCATCATGTCATTACGCGAAAGATATGATGAAACGGTGCACTTTGAATAATGTGCATGTTGTACCGACAAATATGAACCCACCAAATAGTCTGGTGCTTCGACCTGTGAAGACATATTGGGCTGTGGTTAAAAAACAACTGAAACGTACCCGAGGGGAAGCAAAAACGCTTAACGATTTCAAGAAAAAAATGAAAAAAGGCAACCAATTATGTAACTAATACTACTGTAGTAAAAAGTATGAAAGAGAAAAACCCGAATGTTTAAACCGTAAACAAAAAAATTGAAAAAAAATATTGCTAACTCTGTAATTAATAGGCACATTCGATTGAACTGATTTAACTGAATAATCTGAATTAACTGAGGTAAACTGATGTGATATATTCAGCTAATTCAGATTATTCAGTTAAATCAGTTCAATCGAATGTGCCTAATATATTAATAAATAATTCAAAATTGATTAAAAAAATTGTCTCAGTTACAGGACTAGGTTTTTAATTATTTGTGTATTGATGATAGAATCATGGAAGTGCGATACTCTTAATTAAGATTTTATCTATAATAATGTAAACTTTTGAATCAGTCACGTAGTGTCTTAATTTTTGGGAAATATTCCTCATGCGTTGCGTTTATTGTCTGCCTACCTAGGCAGACAATCACCAAATTATGAAATATAAAAAATAAACATCAAATCACAGTAAAAATTCTTGTCTAATTTTGCAAAAATAGAAATTTAAACTTTTCGACTGTTGTAAATTTTTGTTAATATGCAAGAAACTTAGTCTTGGTTTAATCTCTATATCGTCAATCATAAGTGCCTGGGACCATTTTCAGAATTTTTTAAAAATCACTTATTTTCTGTTAGAGTAGATCGTGATTAATGCAAAATAAGTTTCCGTTAGGATGGCCGGTGTTTAGGAAACCCAGGAGAAATCATGGAATCTCGAAATACGATAATTCTCTATAGAATATTCAAAAATCGACAATCCTTTGTGCCTGAAAGTGTAGTTTTAACTGATTACAGAAATTTTATTGTTGTTTTGTGATATATTTTTAACTTATAATTCTCCTGGACCTCACAAATTTCGATTGTATTAAAAAAAGTATTACTTCTTAATCCATAGTTTTAGTTTATTCGTTATAGTTCGCACGTTTACCAATCCACTGAAATGTTTAGTTGTTGTTGTTGGTTTTTCGGAATAACTCGGAAGTTTAGGAAAATCTTCACAACCACCCAGACACCCGTGAAGTTTTTCCTAAAAGAAATTCCTAAAATATTTTTTTTTATTTTAGAAAATACTTCACGTGTATGAAATAGAGAGATGACAGCGGAAGATGTATGGTATAAATGTCCTGGATTCTATTACATGAATACATGATGCGTGGAAAGCAGTATCGGTGAATTGCGTTAAAAATTGCTGTAAGAAAGGCGGCTTTTCAATAATATCAACCGAAACTAGAATTAATTTAGAAGAGGTAGAAGAAATTAATGTGCCAGAGAATTTATTGGGGGTATCGGCAGAGATATTTGGCGAATTTGTAACAATGGATGAAAATCCGGAACCAAATCCGGATTCTATACTTTATTCAATAATGAATAACGATACTGAAGAAGAGGATCAAATTTCAACTTAAGAGGCTGTAAAAAGTATGCAAATTCTTAAAAAATTTCATTAAATACTGTTCAATCAATGTTTAATGAAATAGTAATCTTAGAACGGAAAATTAACCATATATTATTTGCGAAGCCAAAAAAACAGACATCAATCAAAGAATTTTTTAAAAATTAGGGGCAAATGTGAATTTGCAAGAAGTGCAATATAAAGTACATTCGATGTACATTGAATTTTGAAAACACATTTGTACATACATATGTATTTTTATTTTACAAATTTTAATCTTTCTATCATGTTTTTTTAAATGATAATTTTTTTCTTGAATTTTAATGAAATAAATGAGGAAATACTATTTAGTATTTTGAAAAATTATAGAAACGGAATGTTTTAATGGTTAAATTTTAGAAAATTTCTATATGTTTGACACCTCTATAACTTGGCCATTTTTTTAGACCCTTGAGTGTCCAATATACCGAGGTTTTACTGTATATGTAGTTTTCGGTAGAGGGCGTCTAATATGGTTGAACCAAGTTAAATCAAAATAAAACATTTGGACACTCCTTGCTGTACCTTATAATTCAAATTTATTCTCAAATTCCATTTGTAGCATAAAAAATTTCATTTGAACACAATTGAATGTAAATTAATTCGGTACAAATTGTTCAGATTTCTAATCGAAATTCTAACATTGAAAATGTTTCAATAATAGATTTTCAATTATACATTAATTTAAACAAAATACCAGATAAATTAAGATTCGTACATGTTTTATATTTAAACGTAAAAAAGAAATTCGAACTTAAATTGCAAATAATTTATCCTTGTTAGCTGCGCTCTTGCTCTCACTCTCTTTCTCACTCGTTCTAGAAAGGTAATCATTTACATAAATTAGAAATTGTATAGGTAATCCTACCACCACCCACCACTTTGTTATTACACTTTATTACAAACAACATCTTCAGCAAAACAAATAACAAATACTAAACTTTTTTAAGCATCAAATAATCCTACGAAATTGTAACAAAAACATTTTATAACTTCATCTTATTTGCTCGATAAGAAGATAAGGATAGACAATAACAAGGACACCAACAACAAGAGAAAACTGAACTCCTTCTTTGTTTGTGATTTAATACTTTTTTTTTTTTTTGAATTAGATATTTCTTTACACCTAAATAAAATAAAAATAATGTTGTCACACTTGAAATGCATTATATAGTTCTTAATGTAATTTCATTCCTTATTTTCTTTTTAGCACAAACTGCTGTGCAAAATGTTTTCCTGAGACTTTTTTTAGACGAAAAAGCAAAAAGTACATACACAAAACTAAAAACAAATAACTTTAAGTACGAGTAGCATTGAGATGAAAATATAAAACAAAATTTACTGCATGCTACCGGAGAGAGGTACCTAGGTACCTGTGAAAAATATGTTGATGTTATAGATTGAATAGTTGGTAATGATAACGTTGTTTCAAGATTGTAATACATAGTGTGCGGTATTCGTTTTCGTTTTAAAAAGGATTTTTTTTTTAAAATTAGCTTTAATTAGCTTTTGCGCTTACACTACATCTTGTATGTATCTATATGTAGGTGCATAAGACATAAAAAATAACATTGTAGGTTAACTTTTAATTTAATTCTGCTTTCTAGTTAGAATTATATTTTGGTGTGCTGTTGCTTTTCTTTCCAAATGAAAAATTCTACCGATTTAGTTTTTAAATTAAATATCTTTTCAAACGAGTTTTTCCTGTTCGTTTCATATACATACGACCTGTAATATTGTATAAAACGAAATAAATTGACTTACTTTGTATCGAATGTCTTGGCATTTATTTTACGATTACATAGTTTTATTGAAACACCTAATTATTTTAAAGAATTATTTTATTGCGAGAAACAAATATGCTCGAGCTTTTAATAAATAAAATACTAGTTAAATGTTATCTCACTAGCAAACTCAATCTTGGTTGGGGTAGTTTCGATGGCACTTTAGGAGCAGTACAATTGTAACACTTTCCTTCCTGCCTTTCATTTACTTCACTTTGACTTCACGTTGACCATATCCATTACCATTAAAATATCATGAAAGTACTACGCTATGACGCCACGGTAAAGCATTTGTGAAAATGTCTATATAAACCGAAGTCAGATTTCTACCAAATAACAAAAACAACAATGAATGAGATGGAGCACTGTCTGACTGTTTTATGCTGCCATCCTATCTCAAACGCCTTATTCCGCTAAGGTCGAGTATTTCGAGTTCTGCTAAAAGGTTCATTTCTCTACGAGACTGTGCAAGTTTCGACAAATCTGATATGGTTTGAATGTTTCACGTTAAAATCTTTATCCTGGTACTCGTAAAATAGTGAAATGTCGATAACAATAAATCCGTTTTCTGTTCCGTAAATAATAATTTTCTTAGGCCAATTGTTAGACACAACGTAAACCCACCCCACCCCAAGCAAAGGTAAACAGACCATAAAAGTTTTTTGATGTAGTCTTAGGGCCAATGACTCATCTTATGTAACTTATGAATGTTTAAATCATCTAGTTTTGGCTGGTTTGTGATTTTAGTTTTTATATTGAGCATAATATTAAACGATTGCATATTCTTTAAAACAGAGCGTACATTTAGTGTGCAATGGAGAATAAGATAAGAAATTGGAACAGTCGCAGCGATGCATCTGTAAATTAAGCTCTGACCAATTTAAAATTTCAGATCTCGACATAAGCAAAGTGGATTCCAAAGTGATGATATCTGTCTGCCAATATTTAAAAATTACAAATAATAAAAACAACAGACCTGCATAAAATTAAGCAAAAGCGACCTTGTATAAAATTAAGCAAAAAATAAATAATAACATTCCAGCAGAAATTCGCTTGATGGACAGTAACCAGGATAACAAAAACAAGAAATCGACACCCAGCCACTTAAACATCGTGGAATATGAAGGAGCCGACGAAGCTCGAATTAAGTGATTTAGACTGGGAACCAAAACAGGAAACGAACGATTCGATAACACAAGACCTGGAAATCAAAATCGACAACATCGTTTAAAGTCTGATGATAAGATAGATACATCAAAAGATAACGACATCGTTGTTCTATCGGAGGTGAAACAAATAAACTTTCAATTCTAGTATTCAAATTTCAATCAAGTTTGCGAAACTGAAAGCATCAAAAAATTTTATTGGAAAAAATAAATATTTTCAAAAAATAATTTTATTAGTTTTCTTAATTTATATTGTTATTTTAGTCATAAGTGTATATGTATATAATAAATGTAAATATATAACCAGTGTATATAGATTAGTTAATATTGGTGTGTGTATATAAAAGACTATAAAATATTAAGTGGCGATGTGGGGATCGAACCTTTGTGATTCCATTGATACAATGGGTCGAAGGTGCTACCTTGTGTAATAATTTGTGTTTTGTGTGTAACTCTTAAGTTACTAAACGGTGCAACGCGTTAAAATGCTGTGGGAAAGGGGATCGGTGGTATCACATTGATTGCATTAATATGTCAGTCACTATGCATAAACAAATCCTTCGTTTGGGTAATGAGATTTTTTGGTTTTGTGAATGTGACAAAATTCAGTCTGACATTTGGAAAAATCAAATTAACTGTCATCAAATTAACTGTGTACATGATTTACCTCCATTGCTTTCTGAATCAACTGAAATTTTGACAGAAATACGGCATAAGGTAAATAATATTGAAGCATTTTTAAACAAATCAAATAATGTTACGTCGAACATTATGTCGTATGCGGATACGTTAAAATCTAATGTCGGAAATAATAAAATAAATATGGCTCGTGGAGTCCCATGCCCTTCGTGGAATTATTATTAAACCAACAAATAAACAGGTTTCTGATACCACAAAAATGGAAATTAAAAATAAAATTAATCCTAGTAGTATCAAGGTCGGAATATATTCATTTAGAACTACTAGTAATGGAGCGGCATGTGAAAATTTTTAGTGATTCAAACCGCATATTAGGTTTGAGGAAGAAACTGTAAAACAACGAGGGGATTTATATGGTATATATAAAACTAATACATATGTTGGAAATCTGAGACTTTATATAGTAATAGACTCCTATTGGTAAATGGAGTAAAATGTATACTGACATCGATTTATATGAAGAGCTATGTGCTGTAAATAGTTTTATGAATGCTGATGAGGACGACATAATTAACATTGGATTCGTTTTACGTTAAAGAAGATGTTTATGTTCCGAGATGTTTCAAGTGCCAGCGGTATTATCATATCTCTAATAAATATGACAATGAAGTTAGCTGTGTTAGATGAACCGTTAATCATCATTTTAAGGATTGTAATATTAATTTATTAAAATGCAGAAATTGTGAAGAAAGTAACCTTAAATTAAAATCTACTTTTTGTACTAATTAATCATAGGGCTGATAGTTCAAGTTGTTTTGTTTATTAAACTCGGGTAAGGGAAATATATAGAACATTTTACTGATTAAATAATTTAAAAAATTTATTGTACCAATAATAACTATTTTAATAAAGTTGTTAATGGTTTAGGGCTCGTTTTTTATTTTAAATAAAATAAAACAATTTATTGACTGAGCTTTCGATGTCTCATCGGCATCATTTTCAAAGCTAAAGGAAATTTTATATAAATTTCTCAAAGTAAATTTTAAAGTAAATTTTTAAAACAAGTATATAAAATATGGATATGATTTTAAAAATATTAAAAAAAAATATAAATGAAAATTGTATATATACAATTGACAAAATTATAACAAAGTTTTAACAAAATTTTTAATCGAATAAAATTTACTTTGGAAAAGGAAGTTAACAAAATTCCATTTTTAGATTTACTTTTGATCCACGAGCCTGATGACAAAATTTCTTTTGATTGGTATCGCAAAGATAGTTGGTCTGGTAGATATCTAAATTTTCATTATTGGCTTCCTACGTCCTACAAAATTAATACAGTAAACATTTTGGCTCAACAAATTTTAAAACTTTCAGATCTCAAATTTTAAAAGAAACATTGTTAACTAGTCATTATCCCGCAAAACTAATAAACCAATTGGAGACAAAAAAATTGTATTAGAAGTTTTGAAATTCAGCCCATTAATAATGATAAAAATTATTTTTCAATACCTTATGCGGAACATTTATATGAAAAAATAAAACACTTCTATACCACTCAATAAACAGTCAAATTTAATTTATGAAGTTAAATGTGATTGTAATGTTGTTATAGGGTCAAACGAAACAATTTTTGGAAAAAAGGATTTATCAACATAAAAATGGTGTAAATAAAGATGACGAACAGGGTACTAGTGCACTTACAACACATTTAAAGAATTCAGGTCACATAATTAGCCTAAATAATGTCAAAATATTAGAAAAACAACGAAATTTTAGGAAAAGATCAATTTTAGAGATGCTATATATGAAATCTAGCATTAATTCTATAAATATAAATAATGATTGCGCTTACATTGGCAATTGCTACAATTTGTCTAATTTATTTCTTTGCTAAATTTATTTCATTGCTTAATTTATATATACAATTTTCATTTATATGTTTTTTCTTAATATTTTTAAAATCATATTCATATTTTATATACTTGTTTTAAAAATTTACTTTCTATTTGGAAAAACTGTATAGGCTTTTTATATTTGTTTTTGAGAAATTTATATAAAATTTTCATTAGTTTTGAAAATGATGTCGATGAGACATCGAAAGCTCAGTCAATAAATTGTTTTATTTTATTTAAAATAAAAAACGAGCCCTAAACCATTAACAACTTTATTAAAATATTTTACTGATTATTCCATTAAATTAAATGTTAATGCAAAATAATTTGTCTAGCCCTTATTTTGATAATACTCATTCTGTGAACGGTTTTAATATGCCTAACGTGATTCTTAAATCAGCCTTAAATAATAAAAGTACATTTAATATTTGTCACTTCAATTCTCAAAGTGTTTTCCCTAAAAAAGATGAAATTCAATGTAAATTTTCAAATGTTAATATTCATGCCATTTGTATATCTGAGACTTGGTTGAAATCATATGTATATATATATATATATATATATATTGGATAATGCTATCTTACTTGATGGGTTTAGAGTTTTTCGAAACGACAGACCTCGTAAATGTGGAGGTAGCTGGTAGAGTATGCATCTTCGTAAGAAAGTCTATTCCTATTAAAATTATATATACATTTTCAAACTCAGCTTGCTTTAGGAAATAATAACACATTGCATAAAATACGTCATAATCGACACCAAAGTACTCATTTTATTAAATAACTTATATAATAGTTGTCCAAAACCAAAATATATTTATTATACATATTATATATTTATCAACTAAAATGTCGGCTTATGTAGTTCTTTAAAAGTTCAATTATTTATTTAGTACACAAACAAATATAAAAAAATTAAGTTTGTAAACATAAGAAAAAGAATAAAACTTGCACATGCGGCCTGCATTAATAAAAAAAAAGATTGTGCGTGCGTTTTTCTGGCAACTACAAGAAATTATATCGAATTTTTTTTCTCGCTAAAATCTGCGCATGGTTCCTATACTGTATAGGAACCATGCGGACATTTTAGTGGGGAAAAAAAATCGATACAATTTTTTTAAACGGAAAATGTATGTATGCGGCCAAACTGCTATAATAATTTTGTTCACGCAACCCGCATAAAAACTAACTAAATTTATACAAAATTTTATCAGTACGTAGGAGGTACGTAATATCGTTATTTTATAAACAAAAGTTTTCATTTTATTATCCGCAAATGGTTTGTGTTTATAATATTATTGAATTTATTTGTTTAACTTAATAAGTACAAACTAAGCTTAAACAAGGTGGATTGGATTCATAATTTCAATTTAAAATTAATAATAACTTTACTTAAAGGAAAACACGCAACCGCACGAGGAGCCAATGATAAAAAGGTGGTTTGGGAATCAATTGCCGAAGCATTAAACGCTATTGGACCATTATATAAAAATGCCAAACAATGGAAAGATGTATTTATATTTTTTGTATAATCAAAACAATATAAAAGTGTTAATACATTTAAAAACTTTCAGACATGGAACCCGCTGCGCCACAAAGTAAAAAATAAATTAAAAATGATTAGAAATGACCTCAACTGTAGTGGAGTGGCTCCATTAACAAATGTTGAGGTTGTGGGCGGTTGGCTTGACTCAAAGATTGTCCAAACATGTGTCCCCAAGTACTCGATGGGAATTCAAACCTTGAAGGTGGCTTTCACCAGAGTAAGTTAAAATAAACATGCACTGAATTGTACCTCATTATACACTCAGTCAAAAAAGTTTTCGATCACTATCTTAAATCAATAATGTTTTATTGGTTATAATTTAATATGACTATAAACAAATACAATGCAACTCACATTTTTACCGGTAAGGTATGTACTAGCAAATGGCACAAAAAGATTAAAAATATTTACACCACAACAGAAAAAAAACAGGTTTTTACTTTGAAAATCACTAAATACGCACGAAAGATGTATTCGATCACATTGGCTTCGCATTACAGTTCAGTTGTTTATTACATTGCAAGTTATTGTTTTAAGCATTCTATTGTTCTACAGAGTGTTCGCATTAACATAAACTCATTTATTAATATAAAATGGCTCGTGGACCGGAGTTATCAAGAGATCTAAAAAATATAATAATTATTTTCAAGAAAAGAAATCCATCAGAAATATCACAAAAATTGTAAAAAAAAAATATTCAACAGTTCATTATATTCTTTCTAAATATAAAAGTGAGAACATTATTGAAAATAAGCCTTGAAGTGGCCGTCCAAAAATATTTAATTCTCGTGAAGAACGTCAAATAATCAAGAAAATTAAACAAAATCCTATGCTAAGTGCACCCTGCATAACAGGTAAGATTGAAATGGAAATGGGAAAAACTTGTAGTATTCAGACAGTCAGAAATATTTTCATAAAAGCAGGATACAATGGGCGCACGGCGCGTCGCAAACCAATGATTTCCAAAATTAATAGAATAAAGCGTTTAACTATATTCAAAACACAGTTAAATTTTGTGGTGGCAACGTGATGGTGTGGGGTTGTATGGCTGCTTCAGGAGTCAAAATCCGGCAAAGACAGATTATTTTTTTTTATAGCGAATTTTTACGGGGAATATTTGACAACCACGAAATTATAACCAATAAATTAGTTAAAAAATGAAAATTATTGTTAAATTAATTTTATGTCTATCTCTAAATTACTAAAAGACCTAAATATTATTTGTAGGCATCATTTTATTATGTTTTTTAATTATTTCCTTTCAATAATTAAAAACTAAAAAAACGCCTTATGAAAAAAAAGTTAGGGGAATATTTGACCGCGTTTGAATATAACCTAAATAATATCACTTGCATTAAAATTATGTAATACAGAGTATATAATAAAAATAAAAAATTGTAAAATAATTTAATTTGAACATTAATATAAATTTATCATGGAAATCCGATTTATATTACACTCCTCCAAACATATAATGAGCCAAGTGCGCACCATAAAAATATTAGTAAACTAAAATTTGCTGAGAGTGGGGGGTATTTTATTTGTTTTAATTTTGGTTGCCATAAAAAAACTTCGTTTTGTATTTATATTTATGGCAAACAAACCGCAACAACAAAAATTTTAATTATAAAAATGTTTAATGTATTGCCGCTTAAACACAGGGATTTTGGATATTATCTCTTTCTGATTTTCTGCACGAAAAAAAGACGTAGTAATGCATTCCGCATTAACTCGTCTTTAATTTTAAATGGTATAAAGAGTAGGGGAATTAGTTTGTGGCCTTTTTTGGGTGACATTGAAACAGAATTTTTTTTATTTCAAATGAACTTTTTAAACCAAATATGTACCATTTTGGTCGATGACCTTTTGCCATTTTTCTGGTAGATCCATCATCCCATCACTGGAGAACTTCTGTGGTTTAGAGGCGAAAAATCAGACAACTCGTTTTCGCAGATCTCTTTTGAATTTAATGTAAAACCATTATAATGGTTCTGCATCGACCGGAACAAATTGTAATCTAATTCAATGATGTATGTGGGCAACTGAATTGCTTGTTTTAAACGCGTTAGTTGCTGACGTCTCGGTCGCATATTAGTTAATTGCGAGGCGAAATATAGTTACTAGATTTATTTTGCCGTGCCAATTGACACATTTTTTTTAAATTTAAATTTGTTTTGCGGTCTTTGCAATTGATGAATTTATTCTGTGAGCGTCTCATTTGGTTGTTGTCTTCTTTGAAAAAACAAATATCGGCTCAAACTATCTGAGTTTTTTTTCCCACAATATATTTTATAAGCTTCAATCACTTGTTTATAATTTTGCTTTTTATCGTCGTCCAAATTCAATGTGTTGAATTTTTCTACTGCTTCGTCGCCAATCAAATTAAAAAATATTGCGATTTTCAGATTATCGTTTTTTTCATCAGCTTCTATCGCCGTTAAGAATTTTCAAATTTATTTAACCATTTTTCAGAGTGTTCATACGTATTACCATCAAATTGAAATGGATTTGGCTTATTTATCGAATATTTGTTTTTATGCACCACTAAGTACTTTTATTTTATTTCACAAAGTGCTTAATTATATCCTTGATTTTCTTAAACATTTGGCTGCATCATGTCATAATTTGATTGGCTTTATTAATTGAAAGACTTTAACTTCTACAATTTGTAATGTTTATTATCATTTATTGACTTCAGTTTATTTAAATTATAATACATATTTATTTTTATGTCTTAACTTCATGATGGTTTCATTCAACTAACTTACCCTGTTTTCAATTACCATAACTATACTGTTTTACACTATCAACCATAATATGTATATAACTTCATGATTATTTATAAATTATTGTTGCATATCTAAAAATACTGATTATTAATTATTATGTTGTGACAATTATAATACAAAATATTACCAATTCTGTATTAATCGAATGGAAGCCTTTCCGATTAACAAAAGAGGGCTCAATATCCTTTCTAAGGCGAGTTATGGCAATATGAGTCCCGTCGATTAACCCTATTATATCAGGGAAACCATATTCTTCTAGAAAACTAAGAAACAAATAGTAATTTTTTTTAATTTAATTTTATGTTTTAGTGGCGTTAATTTATTCTGTTGTTTGAGGAAATCTAATGTATTTCCCAGATAATTGTTCTGTGATTATCGTTGCATATTGCCTAACACAATTACAGACCAACCCTTCTCTGATAACTGTCACTAGCAAAAAAATTTAATACTGCTAAAAACTAGAACGAAATAAAGCATAATACATAAATATATAATCTAATAAACATTTTATCGTAAAATCGTATACAGCTATGCTACACACAATTTTGGTTTCTGGATTCAAACTATTGCGCAAGAGATTTTAATTTTTAATTTTAAACCCTTATTTTAAATTAAATCATTAAATTTTTTGTCTTGTTTTATTCTTTTCTCTCGAAAATAAAATTTAAACAAATAGCTACATCTCAAAAATGTCCTTAAATTTTTTTATTTTCATTTCAATTTTTTTCATTTCGGATTCACGGACAAAAATTTTATTACGCAGCTGCGACGTAAAAATTTTGACCGTGAATCCGAAATGAAAAAAATTTAAATGAAAATAAAAAAATTTACGGACATTTTTGAGATGTAGATTTTTGTTTAAATTTTATTTACGAGAGAAAAGAATAAAACAAGACAAAAAAATTTAATGATTTAATTCAAAATAAGGGTTTAAAATTAAAAATTAAAATCTATTGCGCAATAGTTTGAATCCAGAAAACCAAATTATAGTGTAGCATGGGTCATAGGGATTTATTAACTACGTAATTGCACAGTATATTATAGTGTCTGCTTCTAGTACGTAACACATTCGAAACTTGCATAACACGGTTGAGTTAAAAATGTTCTTGTAATTGTTTTCTAAATACTTAAAGTATATGTTTCCAAAAACTTTAAATTACTTATTGCTTACCTCTAAATGAATCGGATTTTTTTTGTTTACCGTCGATTATTTTTGGCCTACCTCTCAAATTTCCTCAATAAATTCCATCGCTATATTTATCGGCAGACGGTACATCTCTTTAAACCTAATAAAAATGAATATTGATTTATAAATGTATTGGAATAAAAATCCTACCGATTTTGAGGTACATCGAAAGGGTTTACAGCTCAATTCCCTTAGACGTATCACTTCATGCGACGTGACTATGGTTCTTCCTGGTTACTAGATTTTAAAATCAAAATTTACTAAATAATTTTGTGTAAAAGTCTCAATAATTTTTTTTAAATCTTAGTTGGCTTCATTAGTTTGAAACTTTTTTCATTTATTTGTCACGTCAAAATTTCAAGTGATAGAAATTGTCATTTGGAGTGATAGCAGTCGCAAGGAAATATTTATAAAGCAGCATACTAAGATTTAAAAAACAGCCAGAACAACTTTATTGAACAATTATTTTGTAAGTTTCGATTTAATGATCTAGTAACCTGGAAGATGAGTAGTCACGTCACTTGAAGTGATGCGACTAGGGGAATAGGGGTGTTAATTCAACTCGTAATCTTTTACGCAAAATTCGCATATGGTGTTGCATTTCGTAGTATAAAATACCAATCGGCTAGGCGTTTGTCTTGCCACTTTTAGCAAATGTACACGACGAATTTATTTTATAAATTGAATTGAATTCAACGAAATTTATTTATTTATTAAATTATTTATTTAATTAATTTTATAATTTGAACACAAATTATACAGCTCGAAGGAAATGTTAATACAAAATGTCAAGTTTTTTGTAAACATAATCAAGGTTGCACATATGTTTACTATTGATTGATTGATTGGACTGTAGAACCAAGTACTTGACGAGTGTCCCGGTTAACGCCGGGCCTATTCCTACAGCCTTTTTACACATAACAATAGGAGGGATAGGAAAGGTTTTTTTTTTTTTTTTTTTGGGACAGAACGACCCGGTTTCAGACACCTAGCGATCGTACGGCACAACACAATTCTAATCTACTTCTAATCTACGGAGGGGGGATAAAGGTTTAATAGGTTCAATGGATAACGATGATATTGGTCTTCAAAAATTGCTTCTTTAAATCAGCAACCTGATAAAAAAATATTATTATTTCACGAGCATCTGTAAATTCCCTGAAATATAATTCAACATTAATAATTTCCAGCTTCCTAAAATAAAATTGATTGATTAATTCACTCTGAATACAGTCACCTAGGTAAATCCGATAGTGAGTAATACAAACACAACACAATTCTAAACTACACAATCATCAATTAATATTTTAAAGAAGTATTATTCCACAAACATCTTAAGACTCCTGAAATTTAATTCTTCATTAATGTTTTTCGGCTTCCTAAATAATACAAACATTTATTGATTAATCCTCCTAAAACTCAACAACTTACAAAAGAATTTCCTGAAATCATAGTTATTAGAATTATATTAATACTAAAACTAAACTGAAATCCAGTAGCATTTAAAAATTATACTGTAAACATGGTTGGGCTGTATAGTACTTAAATTGTCAGACTAATATTTTGAAACTTACAACCACTTTCTCAGAATTCCATCGTCAAACAGCGAAACACTTAACATCAAATTGGTAAGAAACACAAATCGGAATATACAAAATTTCAAGATCAGCCTCGAAATAACGTAAAAATTTCAAAATTTAGTAAAATATTATAAATTCCATCTTATCGATAACTACACCAATGATAAGTTTTGTTTTACGCCGCAATGACGATTTCATTGAGTAATTTTAACTATATCCCGCAAATCTGTTTTTAATTAATGTATCCAAGATAAAAAGGCAATTCAATTATTACAACAACAATGTTAGTTCCAAATAATGAAAATTAACAGAATTATTCATTAATTTTACAAGTATGAGCACTTTAAGTAAGAATTAACAAGCAATTTATTCAAGATTTCAATATTCTTAGCTTATTAAAGAATCAAATCAATTGCGTACATTAAAGGGGCAATTAAATATCTATACTTAAAAGATTTTTTCTCAGTACAATACAGCCCTATCCTTCATAATAAGCCAAGCTTAATAGTGAAATAATAAAACAAATATAATATACATTAAAATAAAATTAATATAATAATATATTAAACTAATTATTAAAATATTAAAATAATTATAAATAAAAATAATCAATTATATATACAATTAATTATATATACAGATTTACACGCGCATTCATACATACACACATATTACATTACATATACACATTGATAAAGCACGAACACCGCACAAACAGATAATTCTTCTCTCCTTCTCTGCTATTAGACTTTTAACCAATTCATCTTGTATATAACCATTTTGTTTTTTTTATGTGTGAATGCATATAACAGTATATTCCTTTTCCTGCCTGCCATCACAATTGTGAGGGTAACATAAAATAATCATGTCAAAAAGTTATTTTTGTTCGAACCAACCAATCGTCCAAAAATTACACTATAACTATAGCACTAATAGCAAAATTATTAATTAATTATCAAAACTAAATAATTAATATGTCATATAATTTATATGTATGTTATCAAATTATAATGCTTTTTTCATAAATTATTTCGATTTAACTAAGATCTGTTAAAATCCAGAAGACATTACATCCTGTCATTTTTACACACACATTTGTGTGAGTTGGACCTACATTGTAGCATAAAAAAAAATTGTCTGGTAGGAAAAGGGATAAACAAGAGAGAAAAAACAAATGTGTATATACGTATTTAAAAACATACGGTCGAACCTATTTTGCTCATCCTTTAATATTTTACTTCTAAAATTATCATAATGTATATCATCTTCCACACAAACATACACCACACTATGGCGACATATTAAAAATGCGTATTTGTTATTCCAAGCACAACAGCTACTAACACATATTTATGTTAATAAAATTAAAAATTTATGGGAAATCCAATCAAAAATGAATTAAATTAATAAAAATAGTTTAAAAAAATAATAAAAATAATAAAAACACTTATCTTATGAATCCTTTGGAACATACTCGACATAGAAATAAGTGTGATTTGCTTGCACTACACACAATTTCCATCCACTGCTGCGCACTATACACTATTTTTAATTTTATTTATAATTATATTAATTTCAGTTTTTATTAAATTCACTTTTAATTAAATTATTAACACATTATTATTATATTATTTTATTTATTATAACACATTTTTTAGAACACATTACATTAAATTAAAATTTAATTTTATTCTACAGAGAAAGACAAAAACGCGTCTTTTCTCTACAACGATCAATCGCGACCATAATCAAGGTTTCACATATGTTTACTATGTTTAAAAAAATATTAAAAGTTGAACGTACGTTTTTCTAGCAATTACAGTAAAATATATCAAATATGTTTTTCCACTAAAATGTGCGCTAGGTTCTTATTACAGTTTAACTAATCTTCAGTCTGTGCAGGCTATAAAATTGGCTACTTAAGCTTTAAGTGAATCAGTTTTGTCAAAATTCATTTAAACTTTTTGAGTTTAGAGATTGTGAACCAAATTTAAATTCATTAAACATTTTAATAAAATATTTCGGTCATTTGCTGCAAGAGTGACACAATTCAAAATTTTTAATTTTTCTGTAGAGCGATTTACAAATATCACACAAAATTGTTTGTAAAACGGCGCTTTTCAAAAATAAAAAAAAGCATTCTGATTAGTAAAATATTTTTTTTTCTATTCCTACACCCTCAATCGGATCTTAATTTTTATAATTCTTTAATATTTTGCAAATTTTCTTAGGATACTTTCCAATTTAAAATGTCAACTTTTTCGCAAATCGAGTGATTTTTTATATGGAGTTTTACCTAGTTTGCTAGAAATAGCTACATAACAAAGTATGCTGTGATATAAAATAATAAAAATATGAATTATTGGAAATCAAACGATCGAATATCTTAAAAAAATAAGTGAATTTTGAATTGTGTCACTGTTGCAGCAAATGAGCGAGTTGATGTTTTAAATTCCAGCAACCTTTCTCGGAGGAGATTCAAACAACCAATATTTCATTTAAATTAAAAAGATACTGAGGGCTATAATCAAAACGCATTCAAAATTTAAAATTTAACGAATTTCAAAAAGCATTCCAATTTTATATTAAGGAACTGAGGATTACTGAATAATGGACTCTCATTTTCACTATATAGTTATATATTTTGTACTATTCGGTCTAGAATCTAGATTAGGATATAACAATCCCATCGTGAAACGCAAACTAATGATTCTGGTGCTGAAAATTCTATATTACCTTCCAAACTTTTGTGTTTGAATAGTACTCCCGTAGCCATAATAAACTCATCCACATCGCGATCTATATAATACATGGTACTTCAACCTATATGGCCGAGGAAGAATCCTAATCCATTTTTGAAGCTGAATTAACAAATTTCGATTTGGACATTCAATTTTCCGAACTCGCAGAAGACGTCATAGAATGTCTTCTTGGATTTATTGTTAGGAAACTAGTAAAAAACATCATAACACGTCAAACCTGTTTAACTAACTCTCCTTTCAATCTATTTAACGGCGTCCATTAGTTTTCAAACTATCAAATGAGCAATGCCGGACAAAGACAAGCAGGAATCACCGTCAATAAAATACAAAGAATACATATTTTCCAATAATTATCGTTCCTCCAAAAAAGGAACCGGGGGGAATACAAGATGTGTGCGTCTTAATACCAGAAAATATAAAATCAACATAAAAATCTGTTTTTCACACAGTTTAAGGTGATTATTGGAAATATATATGCAAACTCATTTTCCAAATAATAATCAAATTATTTGATAAGGGAGATAATGGATTAATGAATAAAACGTGGTTTATAAAAATCATTATATTTCCTTGTACAGATTATGGTGTTACCTGTTTATTTTTATGTACAAAATAAAGTAAATATCTTGTCAAAATTTGTAACATTTTTTCCGAATCGTTTACATACAAAAACAATGTGTTCTTGGTAAACAAATCGAGAGCATAGGAATGTATGCATAACAGTATTAATCTTATCGGTGTATGTTGTGTGTCTTTTCATTTTAACACCAAACAATATAAATTCAATTAAAAAAATTACTTTACGTTAATTCAAAAAAGTGTTCTATCAGTTTAATCTTTTGATTACAAATTTGTTTTACTTACATTTTTGGTATTGTTGTTGTCAGTGTTTACAATTTGCAACTGAAATACTTTTGGTTGTAAGTTTTTTATTTCAAATTCATCGTTCATCTAGGTTTTATCGTAAAAAAAATAAAATCTAACATTTTCCGATTTTCGTAAATTTTAAAATTATGACTTTAATTTTCATTTATTTTTACTTTTATGTAGGTTTATATACTGCATGAATATCGTTATCCAGTTTATATAGATGTCTATGTACTTAAATTCCCTACAGTCATGAGATCAAAAAGAGATTAAAATTTTTCCTATTGTCAACATAATAAGATAGGAACTTGTTAGACAAAAAAAAAAAAATTAAAATACAAAAAATTCTAAATAAAATTCTGGAAACTTTTATTTTTAAAAAATAAAATTAAAGTTGCAAATAAATTTTATGTTACTGATAAAGAACTATAAAGGACTTTTATTATTTACAAGTAGATTGATCTCACATTATTTTGTTACTTCGAATTTTTACTATTATTTGCCCTTTTATTGTATGAATTTAGGTTTTTTGTGGAAAATCTCTAAGAACCGATTTTCATCTGTAAAACTTTATAAAAATTAGGATTTTTTTTTTGGTTTTATTGTGAGTCTGTGTTTGGAAACTTTTATGCTAATGTAGGTTTTCTCAATGATAGATTACATACCAGCAGAGTTGGTTTGTTTATGATGTGATAAAAAATTTTACAATCTGAAACATTTGTATTTATGTACATATATGTAGATAAAAAGAGAAGTGACTTCTACATTGAGATTATGCTGTGAAATATAAAGTCAAATGTATTTGTAGGGTTTAAGAGGAATTAAATTAATTAATTCATATGCTAAATCTAGAAACTGGTTTGCTTGAATGTACTATTCAACTCATGAACATGGAAAATGCCTAAATTTTAATTTTGGTAGAAATTTATAATTTGGCTCTGAATACGTATATCGAATTTCTTGATATCTTTCTGAAAAGATCTGACTGCTGAAAAATGTAAATCTTTTTAAATGTTTAAGTCATAATCAAAAACTAACGGCTTATCTTACGGGAAAGAAACAGTTGTTAAAGGGCACTGAAATTGTTTATGAAGATAGCAGGTGCAAAATATTTTAATGGAGGGAACCAATCTTCGCGTTTGATGCTGAATATTTGTTGCACGTGCAATCGACATTTTTGGTCCTTTCGGATGAACACTTAAAAACCCCGCTTCAAATCGTTTTTTATAAATCGCACTCATTTCTTTCATGTATGTTGTTAGCTAATCAGTTGCAGTTAAACTAATTTTTGTTTTAGAGCGCCAATAGAACCCGGTTTAAGTTCCGCCCATATTTGTTCCTATAGTTTTAAGTACTATGAAGCCGTACACCCTCTTGTTGAACCTACTGTATTTAAGTATGGCACAATATGTAAAAATTAAATTATAAAACTGGAATCAATGTCATTAAAGAAGCAATTTATTAAAGTTTAAATTTAATTTCTTGACGTGGTTTAAAAATAGTAAATATTTTACTATTTTTTGGCACTATTCTATTTCAATCTCTATAGAAATCAAAAAAGTTTTGGAAAAAAACGTCATACGGTTTCGGATTTTTCAGTGCATTTCTTATAATAGTTTACCATTCTCGAAACGACCAAACTGTTTTATTTTTAATCGATTTTTCGATTACTGCATGCATCGAGTCCACAGATAAGTACGTGTGACCGCTGACCGAAAACATCAGTATAGTTGTACTAATGGCAGTTTTTGAAAAATATTTCAAAAACCCAATCATCTGGCGATTCATATTTTGACTCGGACAGTTATCACAGTAAAAAGAAACGGTTTTAAAATTTGCCATATTATCAACTTCTTTCCCATTTCATATTGTCGCACATTGAAGTATTTAAAACCTTCTGCAAATCAAAACTGGCAATAAGCAACGATGAATCGTTTTCCGTTTTTTTTGGGCTACATTTTTGTTTTGGGCATTTTTTATATATATCGTTTTACCAATAATATAATTGCACAGAAATATTTTAATAAATGCGTCATATTCGATATATATATATATATTGCCATGTTCTATTTGCTTGATTTTATAGAGACTTCAGGTTAGATTGCAAGTATTTACAATTACTCGAGCCGCGGCAATAATGCGATGGTACCGCTGGCAAGCTTTGTATAAATACATCAATACATAAATGTGGTACTATTCTGGTAATTCCCCGCGAATAGGGAATAGTATATTGTATAATTAGGAGGAAAAGTACTGCATTCCCGGACGATAGTGGAAATTAGACAACCACGGGAGTCCGGGAATGCACTTTTCCTCCGAATTGTACATACTATTTTTTCTCCGATCGGACTTTAAAACGAATATAAACCCAAATAATTCTTAGTATTATTCATTAATTATCATATTAAGTGCGTGTTTCAATTGGTTTAAATGCCGCATAAAAAGTTAAAAAGTTAAAAAAAAACTCGTGGTAAATTTTTTTTAACTTTTTATCTGTTTCAATTGGTTTAAATTTTGACATTAATATTGTTGCTTATTTTATGTGTTATTATGAACGTATATAGCAAATTTAAATATCAAAATATGTAAAATAAATACTATTTAAATGTATATTAGTTAATTATGGCCAGTTTACATCTAAATCATTACGATTTTTCTCAAACTTTGTACATGACAAATTTCTGTTTACAAACAAATATTTTTGTCAGCCAAATGTTTTCCACATAAAAATTTTATCAGCTCTTGAAGCAGATAAAAAGTTTGACATTTTTATTCACCACAATTTTTAACTTTTAAACTTTTTATGCGGTATTTAAACCAATTGAAACACACACTAAGAAATCAAAGCAAAGTAAAAAATCGAAAATAACATAAAATTATTGCTTAGTTAGCCACGACATCATAAGACATAAAAACATTTTGTTTTTTTTTTTCAAAAGCTGTCAAGTTTGTGTATCTATTTGATTTATAAAAAACGTTTGAACGAAATTTAAGGGATATGGACAGTGAAAGCGAATTACCCTTATCTTGTACCCCGCCGGATATAGTGGAAGCAGCTAATTCAGCTACATGTGATTTACTCCCGCAAAAATCGAAGGAAAAATACGAAAATGCTTGTAAACGCTTTATGGATTATCGTCAATCTAAACACATCGAATCATTTTCGGAAAATGTTATTCTGGCGTATTTCGCTGATTTATCTTATTGGTCTCTGACTTATACACACACTCGAAAAAGTCTCCGTACAGTAAGTAATTATGTATTCATATTGAAGAAAATCTAAAAATACCGTTACTTTTTCAAATTTTTCTATTTTATTATTATCCATTAGAATGTTATCAACTATTTTTTATACATCTAAATGGTTGTAAAACAAAAACAAAAATAATAACGGAACAAAATATAAAATTCGATTAAAATTTCATCAGAAAAAATCTCCGTACAGTTTTTAAATAGGGAATCCACCTAGTTTAATAAAGTAAAAACGCAATAATTTTTTACTATAGTAGAGTAATAAAATCTGTGAATAGTTTTGCTATACCTTTGCGAGTTAATAGTAACAATTATTGTGAGTGCTTTATATTACTTATAACAATGTCATCGGCTAAAAAAGAAATAAGCATTGGCGAGCGTAAAATTATAATAAAATTGCGGAAAGAAGGCAAAAGTTATGGAGAAATTGCCGAACTGGTTGGAAGACAGCGTTCATCAATCCAATATGTAGTACAAAGTTTTAATAAAAGTGGTATTTTAGAATCAAAGCCACGTTCTGGCCGGCCGTCAAAGATAACTGAACGAGAAACTCGTTATTATAAAACGAAAAAAACACCACAAGTGACAGCTTTTAAAATTGCACAGACCATTAAGGAACAGTTTGGTAAAGAGATTTGCGAAGATACGATAAGAAGAATCATCAAAAAACTTGGGTTTCGTAGTCGTGTTGCAAGGAAAAAACCATTCATTACCAAAATAAATAGAAAGAAGCGTCTTAATTTTGCAAAAGAGCACATAAATAAACCACAGTCGTTTTGGAACAACGTTATATTCTCGGATGAGAGTAAATTCTGCATTTTTGGAATTAAAGGCCGTAAACTCATTTGGAGAAAACCGTGTACAGCTCTCAGTAAAGAAAATTTATTACCTACAGTTAAGCATGGTGGTGGTGGCGTTATGGTTTGGGGGTGTATGGCAAGCAGTGGAGTCGGAAATCTCGTTTTTATCGATTCAACTATGGATCAATATCAATACCTAAACATTTTGAAGGGCAATTTAAAAGACAGTGCGGTAAAATTGGGCTTAAATAATAGTTTTTGGTTCCAACAAGACAACGACCCTAAGCATACCGCCAAGAACGCTAAATTATGGTTGCTCTATAATGTGTCAAAACAACTTAATTCACCTCCGCAATCACCTGACCTAAATCCCATCGAGCACTTGTGGAGTTTATTGGAAAAAAAAATTCGTAGTCACGTGATAACTTCGAAAGATATTCTGAAAAGGGTACTTCTAGAAGAGTGGAGTAAAATCAGCCCGGAAGAAACGGCAAACTTAGTGAGATCGATGAATAGGAGGTTGAATGAAGTGGTGAAGCAAAAAGGACATCCAACATCTTACTAATCGAATTGTTAAACTAGGTGGATTCCCTATTTAAAAACTGTACGGAGACTTTTTCTGATGAAATTTTAATCGAATTTTATATTTTGTTCCGTTATTATTTTTGTTTTACAACCATTTAGATGTATAAAAAATAGTTGATAACATTCTAATGGATAATAATAAAATAGAAAAATTTGAAAAAGTAACGGTATTTTTAGATTTTCTTCAATATGAATACATAATTACTTACTGTACGGAGACTTTTTCGAGTGTGTGTAAGTGTACTTTTATTTCTTCTAAACAATTAAAAATCCATACGGGAATATATTCCCGGTCTAGGCCAAAAAAAATATTCTCGTACTATTATTACTTGTTGCTTAGCAACAAATACAACATACTGGAATCATGAGCTTTTCGTTTCGAAAAAACAACGGAAAGATATATTTTTTCCTACGATCGGAGAAAAACAATTTATATGTAATTTCTATTTAAACGTTTTTTTTTCTGGCATACTGAGGTAAAAAAAAAGATAGTGTTAATTTTTTTGAAAACAAAATTAAATGTGGAATGATTTTCCCTGCCAACTTAGATATGGAAAAATTATTCCCAATTTATAGATATTTACATCAATTTTTGCTCCTTAGCAGGCCGTAAAAAAGTATTTGAACAGAAATTACATATTAATTTTTCCCCAATTCCTTATTCCCGCGGAATTACCAGGATAGTGCCAGTGGAGATAATTTCCGGTAAGATCTTTTCTCGACAGGCGGTAAGTTCAATTTACTAAGATTTTGCTATGACTGTTCTTATAAAGCGAATTGTAATTGAAACAGTACTCATCAGAAATACAAACAGGTTTACTAAATTCTTCATCTGGTAAAAAAAGCTTGTAGGTATTTGTTATTTTGCTGAAATTTGAAATCTTATTTCGTTTCCTTTGGACTGGCCCCGCGCTATATTAATATATTTAATATATACAATATATTAAATATACTCCAAAGTATACTCCAAATCTGTTTAAATAAATAAATTCAAACGTCCTCAGTAATGAAATTACATTCATTATAGCAATGTTTTCGTTTTAAACAAGGATTAGGTTTCATTGATTTTTTGAATCGAGAATTCTTTTGAATGTGTTGGGGTAACATTTCACTGCTTTTCTCTTACGATTGGATGTACCGACAGTATTTTCATTATTAATACCTTCCGAATTACTGTTCGGCTTCGTCCAACCTTACTAGACACAAATCACCAAGAATTTTTTCATCTATAGGACTTTTTCCGACCCGGGATGTTCATTAACATCTATGTGGGTGTCTGAATTTTCTTTAGCTATTAATCCTGTATTTGATAATACTAAATCACATATTTCAAATTCATTTAGATCCCAAGAGCTCTGAAAGCGGAAAAAATTGTGATATGTAATTTATAACTAATTGCTTGTAACTAAAAGTAAGTGCAAACTAAATTTTTTCGATGTTCGAATAAAGATTAAATTTACCTGCACATGAAGAATTTCTTGTTGTTGTGTGGGTATGATATCAAAGAGCCGAATGTCGAAGGGCCAAATTTCAAAGGGCCGAATGTCGAAGCCGAATGGGTGGAAGGGCTGATTTTTGATTTTTTTTTGTTTTTAGACATACATATATTGCTTTCATTTTTTTATTTAATTTAATTACTTTTTTAAATTTATTGTGTCATATACCTATCCATATACCTATTATCAGGAGGCTGACATAGGCCGAATGTCTCAGGTGGTGCAGACAAAATTTTCCTTCACCAAAATCTATCAATGACTGGATACGTGGAATTTCATGAATATCCAAAGATGAAAAATAGTAAAATATATAAATTCATTTAAGTTTAATAAAAAATATTACAAAATATTCCATAAAACAACAAATTTAAAAAACCATATTTCGAAAAACAAAAAAAAATTTGCCCTTCGACATTCGGCCTTTTGATACATTCGGCCCTTCGACATTCGGCTTTTTGAAATTCTGCCTCTTGTACCCATTCGCTTGTGTGCCATCGCTATTTATGGTTAAAATTAATTTTCAAGGTTAACTCCAGTTTCAGTTTCTCCTTCTCTAGGCTGCTAGAAGTAGAGAAAACGTGTTATGTAATTAGTGTAAAATAAATATTTCGTATTAAAATTACGTGCGGATTACTAAAATAATCTGATTCAAAAATAAAGGAATATCTTCGTTTAAACTTTGTGCAAGTAAATAACCGTTATTCCCGTCATTCACATCCGTAGCCATTATTGCATCTGGGTTCACATAATGATTAAAGAATCATCCTTTATAGTAGCAGTTTTAGTTCGATCGTTCAAATGCATGCTTGGCCATGGATGGTTACTAAATGTAACATTTTCCGTATAAAAGTAAACGTTTCGAATCCGAAATACATAGAATATCTTGCTCACTTTCAACATCTTCATCTGAATCACTTGATGAATGGTATATTCGCACACCCAGTAGTACAATGCTGCTCAATCAGCCCATAAATATCATTTAAATGGATCGCTAAATTTTCTTTTCAAATGGATACAATGATACACCTAATTCCATGACATTCGTATTGTCGCCGGGCGAAACGGTTAGCTCAAATTGATTGTAACCATGTTAACTTAACGGTTTAACCAGAAAATAAAATATTTTTTCATTTATTTGCTTACATACAACATCACAAAAATGATAATACACATCATTCAGTACAATCATAAGGTAATACCTTCAGCTCCAATCTGAAGATTGATAGAAATGAACTAAAAAATTGAAAAAACTAAATAAAATTGATAGAGAACAGCCCCAACCTGTTCTGCAGTGCAAATAATAAACCGAAGTAAATATGTATATCCCTTTTCCTACTAGGCAAACAATTGTTTTGCTTCAAAGACCAATCCACACAAATATGTTTGTAAAAAATGACAGCTTATAATGTCTTCCGGATTTTAACGGATCATAGTTAAATCGGAATTATTTTTGAAAAAAAACATTATAATTTGATAACATATAAATTATATAACAAATTAATTATTTGTTTTTGATAACATACTAATTATTTAACTATTATTATAGTTAAATAACGAAAAATAACGGACGAAAACGATTTAAGTGGAATGCACAAATTTTTGACATGATTCCTTTTCTTTACCCTCACAATTGTGATGGCAGGCAGGAAAATGGATAATTGTTTTATCGCTTCTTCGTGTGCAAGTTGGTTCAATCTATTTCACTCATCATCGGTTGTATTGCTGGACATTTATTATCATCGTAAATAACCAATTGTTGATCGGTTTCAGGAGGAAATTCTATAATCGGTTTTGCTGATTTATTCGCTGTCGAGCGAGCTAAAATCGCCGTCTCTATTATATCTTGAGTTATATTTGTATGTGTTTTTCGAACATTATCTAGTATCCGATCATCCGGATCACTATCGGATGAACGAGAAGTACGATAATCAATATAATACCGGCGTTTACTGTCGGACGAAGAACCCGAATTCGTATTTACATAAACGCGTTAACTGTATTGGTTTGGCTTTGTAAACGGTTTCGCCCCATTTTGTTGTAGATGTTCGGCGGCGGTGTTTCACTATCATCCAGAAGGAAATAATGTTTAGTCCGATTTGTTTTATTTTGATTAACGACCTTTCTCTGAGCAGCTTTTACTTTCGTCCAGGGGAAAATTCGACTTAATTTTTTTTAATTCGGTTCACCTCGTTCGTTTTTTTCTGTTTGATTGTTGCCACGTTCGAATATTCTTTGACTAAACGATTTTCAGTTTTGCCAGTTGGTCGATTAGTCACCTTTGCCGCGAGGAAGTCAATGTCTTGTTACGTACCATCCTAGTGACTGCACGTTTTTTAATCATGATCGGGTAGGTTCAACGGCTAGGGGGTTCTTTCTCACTAGGTACACGGCAGAACAAATCATATTCGTGCACTATCACAACTACTCACACAATGACCACTTTTCACGAATTGTTTCATTTTAAAGTTGTATAATTTAATCCAAAATTATGTTAGAAATTTTCATATTAAAATACCTGAAGCAAAATAATTATACAATCTAGGTATTTATAAATAATAAATAATTTAATTTACTAAGGAAGAAAAACATATAAGAATTATCCCCACGATTACAGAAATTTGTTAAAACACTCACCCAAACAGTTTAATTCGGAAGAGTACTCTTTAGATTTTGATTGTCCGCGTGCTGAAACCAAAGAATTTCCATCCCAATTCTTTTATGTTGTTGTTGCTTTTTGTGTGTCTATCTTAATAATTAAATATTAACACTAGATTAAAAATTATTTAACTTAGAAACTACACTAATTATTCTATAATTGATAATATCTTATGTTAAATTTTTTTTTATATATTTTTCTGTTTTAACTAAATTTTTTCTTCATCATCATAAGGATGGACATAAATTTAACTTTTTCTTTTTTTCTTTTATACACAATTGCAAAAGTAATTTAACGCTATACATAAATACAGGGTGGCTGAGACCAAGTGTTACCAAATGAAAACGCTGTAATTTTTTTAATTTTGTTTATTTTTTATTGAAATTTCGTGGAATATGTTGAAAACATATTACATTTTATGAAAAACATGTTACTGCTCGATATGACCTCCTTTGGCTCTGATTATTTGATACAGTCTTCCATAGACAGCATTGCATGCTGACCGAACGTGGGCTTGCGGAATTTTATTCCATTCTCGAACAAGAGCTGACTTCAATGCATCAACCCTTTCGTATTTTTTAGTGGACACCTTACTCTCCAAAATGGACCATATGGAGAAATCCATGGGATTCAAGTCTGGTGAATATGGTGGCCATTCTCGGAACGCAATTTTGTAAAAATTGCTGTGCAGCTCGAGCTTTGTGTGACGGTGCCGAGTCCTGTTGGAATGCCCAACGGTTCGTACCAAAGTGTTTACGTGCCCAAGGTAGCAAAGCATCGTTTAGGATCTTTTGGCGGTACACCTCTTGGTTTACCTTGACTCCATGTTCGATGAAAACCAGAGGAGTGCGTCCATCTGCAGTCACTGCAGCCCAAACCATAACATACGCCGGTGATTGCTTATGTATGGCAACTCTTGTGTCCAAATTATCGTTGGACTTGTGCTCTAACCAAACACGATCATTTTGTTTATTCACATACTGTTGAATGGTGAAAATTTTCTCATCAGAAAAGACAATTTTTGGAATCTCATCACGTTCGGCCAAGGCCTTCAATGCTCGTGTTCTTTCAAGCCTAACTTTTTTTTGTGCCTCCGTAAGATCTTGAACTTTTTGTATCTTGTAGGGCTTCAAGTGTAGTTCATTTTTCAATATGGTTTGAATGCTGTATCGTGAAACATGTGGACGTGGGGCTAATTGATTGGCACTTTGACGAGGATTTCGTTGGATTTGTTTTTTCACCTTTCGTATCATTTCTTTTGATGTTGCTGTCTTTTTAGGAACGCCTCTGTTGCGTTTAGCGATGCTACCAGTTTCGTTGTATCGAGTTATGGTTCGATACACAAACATTTTATTCACATTCAAATGCTGGAGCTGACGAACTATTGCTGTTTGTGAATTTCCACCCAAATACAGTGCAATTACACTATTACGTTTGAATTCCATTACAATTTTTTTATGAAGATAATAATTTAGAACAATTATTTGTTGACCACATGTAAACAACTAACCAAACTTCAATCTGTCAAAAAATTGACACGCGAAAATGACAACTACACAAATGACAGCAGAGTGAAGTCAGTAATATTTGATCTCAGCCACCCTGTATATGAACTACACAGTATAATTTCCGGTAGCAATCATCTGACACTTGGGAAACTTCTAATTAACAGCTTCCGAATAAACAATTTGACCCTAATATGCCTTAGCTAAACTAGATCCCAACAAAGTTCAATTGAGCTTCCAATAAATTGATTGAGAGGCCACCGATCCAAGAAAAGAGCTTCGCTTTGGTAACGTATATAGCTGGTTGGTTAATGCTCACGATATAGCCTATCAAATACAATCCAATCGTTAATAAATCAACCACATTATATAAAAAAAAATCTAAACTTTCCAAGTTATCTATATCTAAGTATAATAATTTATATGGTTTGTATAATATACAAAATATTAATATTATTAATATACAAAATATTATTTTTCTTGCACAGTCAATAGATTCGCACAAAAAATCAATTTATAATTTTAGTACGACCTGTTCCGCTTGACCTCTCCAAATGAAAATAATTAAGTCATACTCTACTTATGGTAAGCTAACATCATAACAACATTCCCCTCTCAAACCGAGTATATTCGTTTTGTATACGACTCCACCTATTTTACCACGCATACCAAATACCTAAAGAACGGTTTAATTTAGCCAATAACACCAAGATAATAATTATCATGCCATTAAAACGCTGTACTGTATTTTGGTAAGCAAGATACAATTTATGCATAACAGATACTATTACGAAACTACGAGTAAAGCAGAATTCCCAACAACAATATTGATTTTTGTTATCATAAACAGATGTTCGGGTCAATGAACTTCAACGATAATATTTATAAATTGCCGTTGTCTCTGTATTTATTTATAACAATTTATTTATCGTTACGCTTATCGTTCTTAAACATTCGTTTAGTTATAAGCAGCGTCAATGCTTTCGTAACAGTCTGCGCTGGCCATGGTAATCTAAATCCGATTGAACACAATTCAACTTCTTTGAAAATTTAATTGTTACAACGATTAATTATCGAAATATTCGCCATTATTATCTATGATATTTTGCCATTTATCAGGTAGATGATGAATGACTTTTTCGCGACAGAAACTAGATGTTTTCGAAGGAAAATTATAACGAGCGAGTCATTTTTGCACATCGTCAACTTTCGTGAACCGCTGGTCAAGGGAGCCAAGTATGGAGAATACGCTGCATGCTGTAAAATTTTCCTAAGGAGAAGAAGAATTCCTGCATGCTGCAAAATCATGTTCCTCGTTCCTTGGTTCGTAAATGCTTTTTTTTACTCATGAACATCACTTAATTTGATCAATTGAGCCTGGTAACGTTCAGTTATAACGGTTTGATTAGGTTCCAGAAGCCATGACTGGCCTGGATCAACCCATGGTTTTCTGCATTTAGGATTATTGTACAAAATCCACTTTTCATCATCCGGATTTTCATCCAGTAAAAATTATAGTACTTCGACTTCAAACTGTTTTACCGCACCTGAACGTGGATCGTCCTAAAGACTAAAATTGCAATCACAGAATGTTCGCCCAAAGTCGAATTAATCAATTCCATAGCTTGAGCAGCATTTTTTTCCATTTGAAAACAGAATGTAATGCAATGACGTAAATATTGCTTATTGATATAATCTCTTAAAATTGATACACACGGAACCACAGCTTGTAAATGACTGAAACTTATGTCATAAAAACAGCAATGACTAAGCTGCATATATGCAAAATGGCGGGCGATTTGGATGCGTTTAAGTATATTTTAATAATACCAACTTCAGAGCCGAATTTCAACTTTCACTCCTAATAATAAAATATGGACAACAATTGGTTCGGTAATTGTAACAAATCTAAAAATCGGGTAAAAAGAAAATTGCAGAAACGATTTGTGAATCATTAAATTGTGATTCCGATACCGTCGACATAGCTGAATATATCCGGGATACACGCGACAAATCGTCGACTGGCAAAACTGAAAATCGTTTAATCAAAGAATATTCGAACGTGGCAACAATCAAACTGAAAAAAACGATCGAGGTGAACCGAATTAAAAAAAATTAAGTCTGATTTTCCCCTTGACGAAAGTAAAAGTTGCTCAGAGAAAGAGGTCGTTAATTAAAATAAAACAAATCGGACTAAACATCATTTCCATCTGGATGATAGTGAAACACCGCCGCCGAACATCTACAACAAACTGGGGCGGAACCGTTTACAAAGCCAAACCAATACAGTTAACGCGTTTATGTAAATACGAGTTCGGGTTCTTCGTCCGACAGTAAACGCCGGTATTATATTGATTATCGTACTTCTCGTTCATCCGATAATGATCTGGATGATCGGATACTAGATAATGTTCGAAAAACACATAAAAATATAACTCAAGATATAATAGAGACGGCGATTTTAGCTCGCTCGGCAACGAACAAATCAGCAGAACCGATTATAGAATTTCCTCCTGAAATGAAATCGATCAACAATTGGTTATTTAAGATGATAATAAACGTCCAGTAATACAACCGATCATAGCAGAATGAAATAGATTGAACCAACTTGCACACGTCGAATTGTGTGGGTAAAGAAAAGAATGATGTCAAAAATTTATTTTTGTATGTATTTTGGATCAACATACACATTTGTGCATTCCACTTAAATCGTTTTCGTCCGAAAAATAACACTGTAACTAAAATAATAGTTTAATTAATATGTGATCAAAAACAAATAATTAATTTGTTATATAATTTATATGTTATGAAATTATAATGTTTTTTTCAAAAATAATTCCGATTTAACTATGATCCGATAAAATCCGGAAGACATTATAATCTGTCTTTTTTTACACAGATTTGTGTGGATTGGTCTTTAAAGCAAAAAAATTGATGCCTAGTAGGAAAAGGGATACACATATTTACTTCGATTTATTATTTGCACTGCAGAACAGAGTGGGGCTGTTCTCTATCAATTTCATTTAGTTTTTCAATTTTTTATTTCATTTCTACCAATCTTCAGATTTGAGCTGAAGGTATTACCTAATGATTGTACTGAATGATGTGTATTATCATTTTTGTGATGTTGTATGTATGCGAATAAATGAAAAAATATTTTATTTCCTGGTTAAACCGTTAAGTTAACATGGTTACAATCAATTCGAAGCTAACCGTTTTGTCCGGAAACAATACGAATATCATTGTATCAATTGTATCATTGTATCAATTTGAAAAGAAACTCGCTCGATTTTCACTCGATTTAAATGATATTTATGCGCTGATTGAGCAGTACTACTGGATGTGCGAATGTACCATTCATCAAGTGATTCAGATGAAGATGTTAAAAGTGAGCAAGATATTCCATGTATTTCGGATTCGAAACGTTTACTTTTATACGGAAAATGTTACATGGAGTAAGCATCCATCCGCCAAGCATGCATTTTCTACGATCGAACTGAAACTGCTACAATAAAGGACGATTCTTTAATCATAATGTGAACAAAGGTGTAATAATGACTAGGGATGTGGATGACGAGAATAATGATTATTTACTTGCACAAAGTTTAAACGAAGATGTTCTTTTATTTTTGAATCAGATTATTTTAAAATCCGCACGTAAATTTTTACCCAATACGAACATTATTTTGTAAATTTTTTATTAAACTTAAATGAATTTCTTATGAATTTTTATATTTTACTATTTTTCGTCTTTGGATTTTCATGAAATTCCACGTATCGAGTCAGTGATACATTTTCGTGAAGGAAAAAATTTCATCATGCGCCACCTCATTCGGCTCTATGTCAGCCTCCTGATAATTGGTATATGGTATTGTCGTGCATTTATCGCGTTTGTGTTGACAATGGATAACGACATCTCATTGATTTAAGTGGCTGCCGACAAGGTACCTTCTGGAAAAATGAGATCAGTTCTTTTGCCACGCATAATTTCAGACCATTTCATAACAGTGTCTCCACTGTACATGTGCAGTTCTAGCTCAACTCTTAGTCTTTCGATATTACCAGGTAGTCTGTTCCATATTCTGATTTTCCTAGTATCTGGGTGAAATCCGAATCTTTAGTCACCAGTGAACAATTGGAGCATTGTTCGTCTGTCCAATTTCTATGATTTTCGCCCCAATAATTTCTAAGCTCTCGATTTGAATGTCGTATCGGTGGACATCTCAGTGGGCGGCGAGCGGGCAGATTGTTCTAGTGTAGTCTATTCCTGATGGTTTGGTCACTAACATTAATGTTTTCAGTTGTCTATAAGCGCAAATGTATGTTATATGCCGGGCAGTTAAAGTTCAAGTTGGCGCGACCAGACTTGTAGTTGAACATTACGGTCCTGCGCTGAAGATGTTAATCTCTAATTCCAGTCGAGTAAACCTGCATAAAGTCTGAGACAACAAATCAACTCAAATAGTCTAAAAACAATTTATTCAATAATACAATAACCGATTTTACCGTTATCGCTGAAATATGTTTGATATTGTATGTGCGATCGATGTATCTTCTAGAAACAAAAATTAAACCAAACTCAAGGCAATGGCAACCTTAAAACCATGTGTTTCATTTAAAATGTTGATGTGTGTATTATTGACATCTTGGTGTTCTGCGGATGGCTTGTTTTCTTTCTAGGAAATATTGACATAGATAGAGTTAATACAATCAAGGATTTAGGTATTGAGTTTACTTCGAACCTGTTGTTTCATAAACATGTGCGGATTTGCATTGCCAAGACCAATCGGGTTTTATTAATAGGTTTTCGAAAGATTTTCACGATCTTTAAAATTTTATAAGCTGAATTCATACGATCATTACTGGAATTGGGACCTACTCGTATTATTGGGGATAAATTTTACGACCAAAAGTAGGTCGTATAGAAAGTTTTCAAAAACCTTTCTTAATATTTGCTTTCTTAAACTCCCATCTAGGGATGACATGCTATATATATAGGGAGAATACGTGCTACAGATATAAGAGCTTCAGCATAAGAATTGGTACATAAGGACCCAGATGACAAAAATGAGGAAATAGTTGAGGTTGGCACTGGGTGAATTGTGGCTGTGGCATACACATTTGATGAAGTACGAATTCCTAAAAACAAATTTATGACGGCATGTTATTCCCTTTCACTCTTCCATATTTTGTTACAGGATAAAATATATCAACAAAGAATTTAACATATAAATTTTAGTTAAACATTTTTTAATGTACGTAAAGCTGATAGCTATTATTCAATTCAATTTTGAACATTGTAATGTTGGTGCTTATGCACGCTAAGTAAAATTAAGTCAGTAAAAAATAGCTGTTCACATCCATCAAAACTGTATCCATTAATTACTATTCCATAAGTTTTTCCTGTAAATTGTTCATTAAAACTTTCTTATTTTAAAAAAATAACAATAATATTGTTTATTAAAAAAATGTAATTGTTTAATTTTGCTTTTTTATACAAAAAAATAAAATATGCATTTTATTTGATTTTTTTTTTTTTTTTGGTTTAGCCAAGTTTTTTTGTCGTCTATGAAAGTTTGAAATTAAATATTATAATATTAATTTGTATGCAAATTAAAATTTATTTTTTGGCAAAATAAAAATTAGTATTTTTTTTAATGCAATTTTGAAATTATATAAATATTGGCATATAATATAATTTTTAACAATATTGTGCGGGGTTCAGTCTTGAGGAATGTTGCATATGAGTTTGAATATTATAAAACATTCTTGGCTGGAGCAGTTACCGTTTTTATTTATTTTTTTAAGTTATTGCTGTAATTTCGTTGTCTTTTAAACTTAAACTTAAAGCTTTAAATATAAAGTACTCTCTACATATATGTTTTATATATATTAGGTTAAACGTTTTCTATTTGCGGAATCCTAATTTTTTGAGTGCTTTCAAATCGACATCACCGTAGTAATCCTCACTGTAAAATTGGAAGAAAAATAAATATTGATTAATACTTATATAATTTTTGGGATACTATAATAATATATGTTACAAGAAAACTAAAAGAGGAAAATAGTTTAATTTATTTTATATTACACAAGACATGAAAGTTAAAATATTCTTACCTGAGTTTAAAAATAAAGAATACAGTGGATGATTATAAGAGTCTAAAACGCTTATGTAATGTATGGAGGAGAAACGCGGTTGGAAAACCTATGTACAGCATCAATAATTTTATATTTTCGGGTCATGCATACATATTTTATTTTTTTACAAAAATAATAAATTTTTATATTTAAATTTTCCAAACAGCAAAAAAACATGAAAACCATTAAAATCAAATAATTTAATTGAATCATAAATTTAGTTTTTGTGGTGCAATATATATTTGAATATATGTATATGTTTATATATATATGTATTCAATTTATTATCATGTTGGTTTTTGCCATTACGAATGTACCCACAGAATAATAATATATATAGAGATTTTTGATCCCTATGTAAATAGTGTCCAGGTACTAATGATATTACAATTATTTTGAGTTCGAACTTAGTACGTAATTTAAGCACACGCGTCAATGACAATCTGCTTTTGTTTTGTATCCCACAAGTAGAAGATAGATTAATCATAAATAATTATGATCAAACAGTAAAGAAATACCTTTAATTTATACTTAGCAGGAGACAATTAATATTTATAAGAATAGAATACAATACAGAATTCATTACGTTTTATGGTATGGTGGCGGCAATGATGTCTTGTGTCGTATGTATCAAAAACAACAACACCCAAGTATAACAAAAAAAAAAAAAAGAATTCTGTATAATTAAATGTGGTTTCATTATGATTACTTTTGAAACCAAAAACAACCAAGTAGGTGAAAAAAAAATAGAAAGTCATGATAAGATTAAGAAATTTTTCATTACAGTTTTTTTTCAACAGTGTCATCTTAATTTTTTGATATATTGTTAATGTTTTATTGTTTTATTATGTTATCACATTATAAATTTTTTTTGCGTTTGGATTCTATTGTTCTTGAGATGAAATTAAAAAAAAAAATTAATAATAGAAATTTTCTTTATATGCTGCGATGGTTTTCCATTAAAATAATTTTTGCTAATTGTGTAAAATTGTGATTCTTGTAAAAAGAATTTGTTTTATATGTGTATCGTGACGATGTTTTGATTAATTGAAATTATTATTATAAATAATTGTTAATTAATTTCCATGTAATAGATTATTAATTAAATGATGAATTAGCAAGATTAAAATATATAACATATAAAAAGTAATTTTCTATATAAATAAATACTTGTTAAATTGTTTTAATTATACACAACATGAATATAGTGTGACATATATAATATTATCTACGTATGGTCGGTGAGGGTTTGTTGGAGGGTATCGGATCATGCTTAGAATACTGTAGAATTTTAGCTACTCTACGCTACTATACAACATGTACATTTTTTTAAGGATGAAAAAACAGAAATATTAAATTTTGTATTTTTTTTTATTTTGGTTCTTTTTTTAATTTTTATCAAATGAATTTTCATTTCATAACGAGAATTATTTTTTTAAACAAAATATTTTTTTATTAATTTAAATTGATGTAAAGAAACGTTAAATTCCTTTAAGCATAATTCTTTGAGTATTTTGTAGATTTTATTTACATTTTTTTAACTTTAAATTACACATCATTATATAAAAATTTAAATCTAAGTTCTTTTAGGCTATGAATTATTTTAGTGAATTTTTTGAAGTAGTAATTAAACATGTAATGTTAATAAATTATACAAAAATCCAATGTAAAACAAGTAAAAAGAAATTTTGTTATAAAGACATTTTGTGATGATTATGTTGTTTATGCATTTTTTAGTCACTAAAATTCATCATAGATTTACGATTGTTGTTTAAATATTTTAATATTATAAAAGGTAAAAAATTAGTTTTTTTTAATTTTATCATTTTACATAACTTAGCAGTCTCACTGTTTGTGTGATTAATATAATTAAATTTAAAAAAGATATATTTAATTTGAACATCAGATAATTTTTTTTAAACATTAAACTAAATGTTGTTGATTTTTAAAATTTTTTTTGAGGATTTTTTTAAATTTTTTAACTAACATCAATTAAACAAAAATTTATGTATACATTTATTCTTGCTCCTTTGTTGATACAGGACGTTTCGATAGTGGTATTTTCTGAGTTTGACGTGGTTCTCCAGATTTTTGAAGTCCAGCTAATAGTTCACTTTTACGGATGCTTTTCAAATCCAAATCACCATAGTAGTCTTCACTGTAATGTGGGATTTAATAGATAGAGGCGGTATAAATAAGCAATTTGTTTTTTGTTTTGTTTAGCACGCGATCACAAAATGTCGTTGGATTTGGTTTTTCATTTTTTTTTTTTTTCATAAGACATATAAAAGTATTGTAGGTAGATGAAAGTGTGGATGTATATTAGTGTATAGAATTCAGAAATATTGTGTTATTTACGTGATTATTTACAAGATACGTATTATATAAAAATTCCAATAACCAAACCAAAGATTATAAAATAAAATTGTAAAACGATCACTTACCATCCGGGAACATCTTCTGGATCTTCACAGTTTCCTGAACCTTCACTGTCTCCAATTTTGAATACTGTTCCAATTGGACATCCGTATTCACGGGCAACACCTTCTAAACAAATATAATATTTACGACAATCTTCTGGGTGAGCGTGTCTCGAGAATGAACCAGCGTTTGCGATTTCACCGGCAGCTGGACATCCAAATCCATTGGCAACTTCTGCAAAACATATAATAATTAGTATTATCATAACCAAAATAGTTTATCAATGATTTACCTTCGATTTTACATTCTGGTACTTGATCAGCCCACATACAGACACGTGCTTCACGGTCATAAGCTAGTCCAGGTGAACATTGATATCTTGAGGCTTCACCGTTCCAACAATTCCAGAATACGTCGCATTTTTGTTCATCAGCGAATATACCGTATAGACGTGTGCAATGTGTTGTTGAGATTGGTGGTTCTGTACACAAAAAAAAAAAAAAATAAATAACGATGATAGTAATAAACCTTCAATTCATTTATACTTTCTCTTATGAATTTTTATAATGTTCATTAACATTTAAATTTTTTTTTACATTAAATATTAAAATGTCAACAACTTTTATATATAATATTTTGTAATATATACATAATAATATAATCAATAATTTAATTAAAGGAATACATACCGAGTTGTGAACGATCTCCGCAATCCACGTTATGAATATAATCACAATTTTCTGTTAAGAATTTTGAGTCTGATGCATCAAAAGCCAAACCATTACCGCATGTTTTCAATTCGGCTTCATTATTGTCACATTTCCAATATTTATCACACGACAAATGATGTGGATAAAAACCAAACTCATCTGGACATTTAAAATTTTCTTGTGCAATGGCTGTAAAATCAATACAAAAAACAAATTAGAGTATTAAATATCAATATAAAATTGCCAATCACAATATTTATTTATTATTAAGGATTATTATTTTATTTAATCCGACCAAATTATTCGATTTTGATTGATTTTTGTACAAAAAGCAGATTAACTTTTGCAATATTACGTTAATAAAATTTATTGGGGTTTTTAAAATGTCACATGTAACAAAAAACACGTGTGTGTTGAAAGATGGTCATTCATCAAAAATTGCCTGGTAACTGGTTAAACTAGTTTGATAAAGCGACAATAGTGTTTCAAGGTAGTCTCGTACATTTTTGCTTTCAAGCACGATATGTAATATGTTATATCCCTTTCACTAAAATGATTTATGTAATAAGTTTGGCGATAAGCTTGGGAATTTAAAAAATTGTCAACTTTGAAAAGAAAGTAAAATTAAATTATTCACGTAATTTTACTTTTGATAGAAAGTTTTGTGCTGATCATTAAAATTTACATTTTATACCTGATTAGTATTTGATTAAAATAATAAATCTATTTCTGCCTCGTAACAAAAAAAAAACATTCGAAGATGTTCCGTTTGATGAATTTGCTATTTCTATCTACAATATTAAGTTTTTTGACCTTGACGATGTAAACAAATTAACATTTTAATGATGTAGAAAATCAAGTTTTTTTTTTACATTTTTTGCTTAAATATAAATCTAGTGCAGCTGAGATATGTATGTTAGTAAACTCTAGCGCGAGTTGACATTTAAGATGGTGTAAGTTATGTTAAGGTCATCAGTAAACTACCTATACATAATATATTTTATGCAAATTAACAGTTATCCAATACATTTTTTAACACGTTCACGCTAAAAATTTGTTTTTGTCAAGGTAAATAATTGAAATCTTTATGTAATAACCGTTTTTGACTTACGTCTTATATTATAACAGTCGTCAAAACTTTATATGGGATTGTAAATTACTTTAAATGAAAGTAAAAATAAAAAGTGAAAGTAAATAAAAAATAGTGTAAAGTAAATTTATTATTATCAAACCGACAGACGTATAGTTATGGTAATAGGTTTTAATATTGGTAATATGTATTAGGTGTGGTCGACTGTTGGGAGTTAAAAAATTCATTTTGTTTCTGAGGCACTGGAACACTTAAGAAACCAGTTTTTTATTTTTACTTTTTCGTAATATAAATAATAGGTTGTAAGTAAGTAAAGTAACGTAAAAAAATGTATAATTATTAAAATTGCGAAACATTCAATCCAAAAATATTATAGTTATTGCATAAAGTGAAAATATTCGAATTATCAAATTTATTTACAGTACATAACACAGTTCAATAAACTTAATTACAACGAGAGAAAGACTTTGTATGCTTATTATGTACGTATATGAGAATTTTACAGGAAATTAATGTCGTTAAATTAAAAATTAGGATATCCGGTATTGAATAGAAAATTCTATAAAATTATGTCTGAATATGCATATAATAAAAAAAAAAACAATAATTGATTTGTTGTCAGATTGATGCATGATAAAATTTATTATTTTGTTTTTTTTACATAGCCTGCCTAGACGATAACATAATTTTGTTTTCTATAAAACGCAGTTCACCATAAAAATCAAATTAAAGTAACCGGTTTATTTTATTCTTACTGGTGTGACCTTAAATTTGTTTTAATATGTATTTCACGACTTCCTACTTATATACTAATAGGTATAAAAAATGCGCGGAATCTACCTCGTGGATTAATCTATACATTCGACATAAAGTTGAGGTAAATTCTTAAGAAAAATGTGCAAGACGAATGTTACCGCGATGCGTCATTATTTTATATCAAGATAAATAAGAAACGATTGTTATAAACGAAAGTGAATTATTATCGTATTATAAGAATCGAAAGACATTTTAAAATCACAGCGTTTATGTAAAAAAAAGGAAGATTATTATCATGTGGGTACTGTTTGTTGATTACTTTCTTCTATTATATTTGTATTATCCAAAATAAAGATAAATATAAGATATAAACAAATTTTATATAAAGTTTCACTTTTATTTTTAAAAACCGGTCGATATTTGGAGTTTTTCTTTCGTACAAAATTGTAGGGTAAACCCGTTTATTTTATCTCTTGAATAATAACAATTTACGAATTATGAAATATAAAGATTATGTAGCATATATGAAATTACCATGATCTAATTACATGTCACACATAATATAATATTATATTATATTACAATTAAGTTCCAATACACACCTGGTATTGCGTAATATCTAAATTTCTTGTCTATGTGAATTATCTTTTGAGGAACGGATATAAGAGACAAGATAATTATTATATACTGGTTAAGAAAATTATAAGAGAAATACCTTGAACTAATTTTTTTTCTATTTACTTTTACACCAACATAACTGGATCTTATGTATGGTATGTATCTAATTTTCTTAGTAGAAATTTTAATTTTAAATGATAATAAAAAAACAAGTTTTATCAATGAACTGGCATTGATCTTCGGTTGTGTGGTTTTTTTGCACATCATGCACATAGCTTAAGTTCCGCCTGTCTAAATCGTGTGCAGAATTTTCTAGAAAGCATTTTAATTGCGTATTATCCCATACATGCACATATTATACCGATTTGGCGACGGCGGCGGTGGCACCTATGTATACAACTATCTGTTACCTTTCAAGGTAATCAAGATATATTTATTATGCTTTATGAACAATCACTTTTAAGTTTTCCTGAATTATTATAAAATGTGAAATTTTATATTAACCTATGCATATTATACTTTCACACATTGAGATCGGTAACACTAAAAAAATCTTGACATTGTAATCTACATAACGATAACATTTACTAATTATAATTAATTAATATGACATTTTCTTTAACTAGCAACAACAAATACAATAATGATCGCAATAATGTAAACATAAACAGATTTCATTTTCTTCTGCATTTTACTGATTAGAAAGCTGTTCTAAATTATTTTAATAAAAAAAAAAATAATTTTCTAATTTCTGTAAAGCGCTTTTACTCAAGTGTGGCTATGTATAAATATGCGCTGCACCACAAAACTATCGGCATGATAAAGTTTCAATTTTTTCATACTCATATTACATATATCACTTTCTATAAATCACACAATACTATTTGATATCAGATTACAAATCATAACTACAAAAAAAACTATGTACAATCAATAAACTTTATATTACAATAAAACGTGAATGAAATTGTGAATTAGTCAATAAACCAAAATAATATTTCCAGGAATACAACATTTAATTTGTAATTTTTGCAATAACATCTTGTTGATTACGTGATAATTTAAAAACTTTATTTAACTTCATTTAACATTTATATTATATTATATTATTATATAATGTTTTTATTTGTTTAAATATTATCAACTATATTTTCACCACAAAATCCAGTTTATGTTCAGATGTACTTTTTTTTATATAACACTATTTCACTATTTTTTTTTTTTACTAATCTCAAATACGTACCGGTTCCAAAAAGGGCTAAAACTAGTAATATGCACTGTCTCTTCATGATGAATATTATTTAAATAAAAAAAAATAACAAAACAAATTTAATAACTATATATTCACGTATCACGCGAAATCTTAATACCAACTGTGTCTTGTGGAACTCCAACATTCTCTTTTTATACCCAGAAAGTGTAAAAAAAATAAAACACAAGAAATAAAACTTAAAAATACAGTATGTAGTATATAAAAAAGAAATATTTATAGTGGGGCTTATATAGTTTATTCATAAAACTATAAAAACCATTTAACGTACACTTATAATTAAACATACAAAATCAAACGACAAATTCTTTAATTATAACATTTTTAAGAACTATTTTCTTACCTTAGAATATTAAAATTCAGCTGATCACAATAATTAGTATTTTATAGTGTACCTAGCCCCCTACAATATTTACACTTTGTACTTTGACATAAAAGTAAATTTTATCAGATATTCTAACCAATTGTTATCCATAATCGACATTAAACTAAATTATGACATTTAATTTGTTAAAAAATTTGAAATTTTAATTTAGCTTTCACCGAAATAATTTTTTTATGCTGTGATCTCTTATGTGCACAACACATTTAATAATAATCGATTTTAATATTTAATTAAATTTTTATGATTGATAATACATTTTTTTGCTACTCGTCTTAACTCTTTATTATTATTATTATTGTTATAAATTATTCATCAATAAACTAAAATTATCTATTATGTTTTGTTAAGCAAGATAAATCTTCTTCGGACAGTCAATGATTTGCTATATGATTAATGGGTTTAAAATTACTTGTTATGTTTATGTTATATGTGTAAAAATTTGTTAATTAATTAAATAAAACTGATTTTACGAACTGTATTAGGAAATTCGTGTAGGTGTATATTTTATGTATTCGTCTGATTATATCGAAAATTCGTTAAATAAAACTTTCTTAGCCCCCCAAAAATTAACGATAAAAAATATTTTGCAACCAAGTTATTCAACTCTGGAAGTTTTTTTTTTGGTGTTATTCTAATAAATGTTTGAGATTTATAATTTCATTCATAAAAATTGAAAGTGGCATTCCCTTTTTTGTAATTAATACATTGGATCATTACACATTATAATATCGAGCATGTAAATTCGTTCGGTAATCAATTTCCTAAACAACCTACATCTATATCTTCCGCTATTTAACCACAATATGCATTACAAGGTTAATAACCTCTAAGTATTTAATGTACTTATTTTACACACATGTACTGTGGCTAGTGGTTATGTACATAATTTATTCCATCATTGACATAAATATTGTTACGTTTTGTATTCTTATAAGGCTATATTACCACTATACGTTTTACTTTAAGTTTTTTGATTCGATTAAAATGTAGGAACGATACCTTTGTTGGTAATTGAAATTCGTGAAGTGGCTATTTAAATTTGATGGTAAACTTTCTTCTTGACGCCTTTTAGGTTAAGATGTCACAAAAATTGATTAACAGATATAGCAGAAGAAGAGAATGCAAAACTTGACATTGACTGATAAGATCAAATTTTGTAATCCTTGAAAATAAAGTATTTAAATACTAAGTAGCTTATTATAATTCAAAGTTGAAATAATAAAACACACCACGAGAAACTGTTTAAAATTTCATCTTGAATAATCACAACCGCAATGAATTTGACCAATTCTGCCAAAGTAGTGGTTCCATCTAAAATGTTTAAAAGCAATAAACATCGGAATGACTGTTAGTTACTTAAATGGAGCTAAAAAATTAAACATGACAGACTGTGCGTGTTGCAATGAAAATAAATGTTACAGATATATCATTAAGATATAAGAGTGCATAATCTCCATACGTGGTACTGACCTTAAAATGTTCCTAGCCCTTTCAGCACCGGCCAAAAAAATATTTTGGTAATACTGACTAAACGATTGTAACAATCGTGTAAGTAACCTCTTCGAATAAATCCGAATCATTTATTTATTTGGCTTAAGCAAAAACTAGCTCGCACTACAGTGTGGGTATAATGTCATTTGTTCATATATCCAGTGACAGTAACATTTATACCGGCTTTCCATTGTGATAGTATAATAGTAATTCACTATAACGATGGAAAACCGAAGTTGATAGTATAAAAGTTTATTTATAATATTTCATTATACTAGCTATCAAAATTATAATAGGTAGCAAATTGCAGTTTTAACAATGTAAATTTTCAGAGCAGTCTATTTTTCGACATCATTTTAATTTGAATTTGTTTTATTGTTATATTGTGATAATTCATAATTGTAATCAAAATTTCTAAAATTTGTAATTTATCTAGAAGAAAACTTGTGGATTAAAATGGACAGACGATGAGATAAAGCAGATGTTAAAGATAGCCATATAAATCTAAATAATTTATTTATTCAAATATGATAAAACTCCGTTTACTATGTACATATTACATTCAAACTTGTATTACATACTCGTATGCTATTTCTGATTAAGTTTAGCATCGAATTATTAGGTTAACATCGTCGATTCACATCAAATAAGCTCTGGGAGCATTTATAAAACAAATACGGAGGTATTACAGTGCAAGGATGAGAAAAGTTCAAATAAAGATTAAATATGAGAGTTTAAGACGTAAATATAGCGGCCGGCGGCTAGATTTACAAAAAAAGTGGCACAGGAAATGCGGTCGCGACCATTTATGATGAGGAAATGAATATGCTTTGGGGAAATTGAAAAAAGTTTTCTGTTCCTCAAACTTATGCTTTAGATACAACTAAGATGACATTGGAATCGAAGAAATCGGTCACAATCAAGAAAGAATTAAATAATTCACCCATAGATACTCCTCTGCTAGAAGGTAATGACTGTAACATTTAATTTATGATTTAATAATATTAAGTTTTAAATTATTTGTTTTATTCAATATTTTAGCTTTAGATTCCTTTCAAGGTTTAGTTACAGACCGTATGCTCAACTAAATGCAAGAAATGAAACAGCAAGAGAATAGCGCTCAAAATTTTATCAATTCGTTTTCTGCGACAATGGAATAACGCGACAAAAGAAAAAATGCAGCACACGAACCAGCATTGATAGGTAAATTCGTGGTTCTACATCCTCCATCTTTTGATCGTGAATTTGAAGAAGTTGTGGTGGCCTATGAATCGGAAGAAGATTTAATCGAAGAGAATTAAAATCCATGTTTAAAAACAAATTATTTTTCGATTTTATAATTTTTATTTTAATTTTTTATTTCCAAACGCAACAAAGGCGTATTATATATATGCATATTTATTGGAAAAAATTTTATGAGATGAATTTAAATGAATGTAAAAGACTGAAGTGTATTGATTATTAATTAATTAATTTTATTTTCTATTTATATCAATTTGCTTTCTTATTGGTAGTTGCCCTGTTACTGACCTAAGAGCATGTCTCATTTTTTCACTACTCTACCTTATTTTTCCTAATTGGCTTCTTTGAGAAAACACCAATCTTGCCATATCTTTCATGCCCAAATTCAAAAAAAATTAACTGCGGTTAACACAAAAGATAGAATATAATTAAAATAGTATTATACTATTGACGATGAAAACTCGGTCTAAAACTAGCGTTGGAATCCAAGTAGCACAATTGTGTTTTTGAAATTTGAACTAAATTAAACACTTATTGCACCATTCCACACTTTGTTTCTTTCGTCGTGATTCTCTCCTCATTTCCTTCCCCTTCACCTACAAACTAACAATTTATAGGTGAAAGGGAAGGAAAGAATCAAAGTGTGGAACGGCGGATTAGTTGCAGTTCGAATTATTTCATCATTATCAAAGCTGATGTCACCTATTTTTAAGCATTTTTAATATTTATATGAACAGTCAAATAAAAAAGAATCAGAAAAATTGTTGTTACTAACGAAACTCAACAATGTCGAATCAACGCAATCGCGAAAAAAGTAAAATATTCAAATTGTTTAATAATTAAAAATCGCAAGTAGCTCTAAATGATGTAAAAACTGTAGACAAAAACAACTGTAGATTAAGTAGGTTCTACTTAAAATGATTAGAACTCACAATTTTTATTTTTATTTACTATTTAAAATGTATCTGCATTATTATGCGTACGAGAACGGCCAATGGCCATTCATTATCAAATGAATAGAGCTTCTAAAGATATTACAAGCTTCAGATAATTCAAATGATGGAGATTATCAAACACAAGAACGAAACCAACAAGAAAATTCATCTGATGCTGATGAATGTAACGATGAAGCAAACTCATCTAATACAAGTATAAAATCAATTTGTTCCTGTTTGATTTCGACTGTAAAATGGAAAGACACAAAGTGTTACTATCATTTCAAATATCAGCGGGATTAATCCTGCTGGTACCGTAGATCGATGGTGCAAACCGACAAAGAAATCTATAACAATTGATTGTCCAAATGTAATTCAGGGCTATAATACTCACCCACGTTGGCGGGGTCGACATTTGCGACCAGTTAATGGAGTACGACATTTGCGAGTATTATAAATCTTTCATTAAAACTAAAAAATGGCAATTGGTATTATTATTTTAAGGTGTGTTTTTGAGCTGTGCGTAGATTTTTTTAAGTTTTAAGTGAGATTTTGTTTGATTTAACAACACAATAAAAAAAATTATTTCGAAATTGTTTCAAGCAAATATTTTGATATTATGAAAGGAAAGTGAAAACACGACGGTATAACCAATATTTAAGGGATACCATGGACCCATTTAATATATCCGACCGATGGTAAGTTATATGTGTCTATTTTAATTACGATGACAAGAATATTATAAACTGCCGTTTATTTGCGTTTTGCGAAACAAAAAACAAGTGATTAATAAAAATGTTTTTATTAAGTATAAAAATAATGGGTTGGCGAAAAAATCCATTTTTTCGCTATATCGCTTTCGCTATTCTCTCGCTATCTATCTTGTGACAGTAAGCTATACCTATACTTGTTGGAAAGGCGGATTCATGTACTAAAAAATATTTGGTCATGATTGTGATTGATCGATTCAGTTGTGAGTTATAGCGTGTCAAGGATGGGATAAATAAAGAGAAAATTCGCTATATTTTACAATTTTGCTTCGATAAAGAGGAAAATGCAAAATAGGCGGCTAAAATTGTGAATGCTGTTTATGGTCCCGATTATGTCAGCCAATCATGAGCAATTTTGGGTTCGTTGATTACCGAGCAAGACTCGGGCAAATCAAAGCACGACCGAACTACGTGCCCGAGTCACGCTCAGGCAAATCACTCAAGTGGTTAAAAATGCAATTGCATTTTATCCGAATCGTAAATTTTCAATGATTTCAATTTGTACCAATAGAACGTCACGACAAATTGTCATTTTGTCGGAATCTACCAGGAGCTGGAGATCGACCACAAAACAGTTTTAAACCATTCGCGTGAGACTGGCTTCAAAAGAAACATCGCAATTTGGGTATCGCACCCTGTTATCATCTGCGAATCCTTGACCAAATAGGACGAAATTAAGCAATTTCTGAAGCGGTTTGCGACGATGGGTCACATGCGACAATGTCAAGCGGAAACGATCTTGGTTGAAGGCTGGCGAAGCGGTCCAAGCAGTGGCCAAATCAGGATTGATGGCCAGCAAGTGTTTGCCAGAATTAGCCAATAAAAACCAGGACAACGCCAGGCCTCACATGACCATAATGGACCGCTATAAAAACTCTGAGAGCTTGGTTGGGAGGTTTTATGCTTCTCCTTTTGCGTCTCCTTTTGTCCATGGCAAAGGCTCTTGGTGGTGTAAAAATGGCCTAAAGAGGCTTGTGAAAAATGGCTATCTCACTTTTTTGCTAATAGGGATAAACCGTTTTCGGAAAGCGGGATAATGAAATTGACTTCTAAATGGCAACGAGTTAAAAGCCCAAATTAAACATAAAACTTATGGATTTCTTTTTCCCCAACCTTATATTTACCCTTCGTAATAATTTAAACAGACAATTTCGATCAGTCAAAAATATAAATAATATTTCAATTTTGGCATGAATTCAATTGCGTCAATAGTGTAAGTGATTTGTATGTGAAACCGGACTATGTATGTACTACTACTTTTTGCATTTTGAACATATTTCGTTATAGAAGAACCAAATATTTTTTTTTGCTGTTAAATTGCTGTTAAAAATCATAATTGTTAATCTTATCGGCATTTTCAGCTTGCCGTTTCTGTGGATCATTTTTACTGATATTTAATGGCTGTCATTTCCCGTTTAATTATTTTGTTTCTATACTATATCAATATTTTCAGATACCTAATATTCAGATACACAATATTCGTGAAGGTCGGAGATTAAAGATATTGCAATTGCTAAAGTGGATAATATATTTCCACGAAAGGCTCGGTTGAATCATCTAACAATATGTAATTTGACTTCAAACAGAGAAACCAATGCTAAAATATACGAAGGTTTAGTGGTGGAACACCACGTTCAGCGGATGCTCGTGATGTGCTGACAGAATAAACTCTCCTCGTCGTACAAAGGACTGTTAAACTTTCCTTCTAGTTGATATTTTCATCAGTTAGCTATTGAATACGTGAAACAATATATAGTTCCAGATTACTCCCAGAGACGAGTCGCTTCTAGGACACGGGAAATTCTTAATTTTGATACAAAAGATAAATTACGTATGGAACTACGCTACTAAGCTAAAACATAAGATGCTAAATATGATACGATTCCGGCCGCAACGGCTCGAGTTTTTATTTCATCCTCGTATGCTCGTATATTGTATGCTCGTCTAATAATATGCCGTTTAAGACAGCGGAGCCAGCGGAAAATAAAACATCAAAAGGTATTTTATGTTATTATTGTATAACCAGCGGAAATTTTTGTATACCTCTTTTTCCACAAAAGATAACATTCCAACGGAATAAAATCTAAAAAGTTTTCCTTAAATTGACAAATTGATTGACTTCCGAAGTAATGAAACTTGATTAATAGAATTTTGAAATTTTACAATAGTTTTATTTATCTATATGTTCCATAATTATAAAACATGTAGTTCAACCTTAGAAAAATTCTTTATTAATTAAAAATCCTGATGAATTAAAAAAAACTAAATTTTATTTTTCGATATTTTGAGCCCATTGCTCATTCTCAATATTTAATTATTTACTAAATGCATTAAAAATTTATACGTTGAGATTTTATGTAAAACATTTTATAAAATTTTAAAAAATATTGAATTGGATGGATATGCTAAGCATATTCAGCATATTCATAAATTTTTTCTCGTTACAATATTTGTGACAGATATTGTAAAGAGAAAAAATTTATGAAATTTTAATTCATTTAGTAAATAATTAAATCTTGAGAATGACCAATGGGCTCGAAATATCGAGAAATATATTATAGGAAAGGGTGTCCATTGTAAAAAGGCCCAACTTTTATAGGAAAGGATGTCATTGTAAATAATCTGCAGTGGTCCCACAAGGATTTTTGAACATTTACGCTACCCGCGCCATTTTTATATTAATTTATGTCATTGTAGCTTATGGAAAATTCCACGAATCTCAAAGATTGGCTTCCATAGTGGCTATATAGGCTACGAGGGCGTACATTGTGGAATTAAAATCACCAATTGCAATTTCGAAATAAACCGTAGGGCTCTCGCATAGAATTTTTGAACATTCGTCTAATGCACATGAACTCGTCTGGCACACCCAGAAATTTTTTAAATGTGATCATCTCTGACCGTCTAGTAAGAAGGAACAAGGTTTCCTAGTATCAATACTAAGGAAGGAATACTTTTGGATTGATCGCAAGCGTTTTAAGCTAAGACTGCGTACATAACATCGGGAGTTAGTTCGGTACCATGGTATCACACAAAATGTATTAAAACAACAACAAAAGTTAAAAATATTTCAACTCGAGTATGGATCTAGGTGCATAAAGCTCTCTCTTTCTCTCTGGCACTGTATCCCATCCTGGTATTTGGCCGCCTCAAATGAGGTTTCATAATCGTATTTTCATTTCGGATAATGAGTGGTTATTTCATTGATCCTAAACGAATTTTGATTGGTTTTGAGTTCGGGAGCGAGTATAATGCTTTTTATTTCCGATGTCATGTTCTCAGCATAAATAATTTTTAAACAAGACGCATACCATATATTACCATATTTTAGAAGATGTTATTACATTAAAAGAGCCAAATTTATGTTCAGAGGTCAAATTCGAATACGTGAGTCCTGTTGATTATATATTGCTACTGTTGCAATTCCCGTTTAGGATTTCAATTTAGGAAAAAATATTTTATTATTGTTTTCCCCTTCCACACCTAAGTTGATTTAGTTTGCAATATGTATATTAAATACCTTTGAAGGATGCTTTTAATTTAATGAAATAGTCTCGGACGTTTCATTATAATTAAGAAACAAGACAATTTTTATGTATTCTCTTAAATTGTTTATGCTGTTGGCTGATGCCACTCTAGGGTAACTGGTATCCGGTAACTTCTTCGTTTGCTTCCCCTTTACCAATAAAATCAAAAATTGCGGCGCAGATAAAACCGAAAAAAGTTACCAGATAAAAGTTACCCTAGTGTGAATATGCGCGTTAGTAAACAGATAGAAGTCTGTTTCGATTTGAAAGACATTCGTATTGTTGATCCTACAATAACTTGTATGTAACCTGCAAGAAAACTTAATTAAAACAAATATTTTTTCAAAAAATCTCTGCACTATTCATAAAATCAATTTATTCTCCGTGCAATACAAAATTTATTGTCAGTTAACGTTGACTTAAGGTAACCCTGAACACAAATAGACAATTAGTACTACATGAATAATAAGCAAAAGTTTCATTTTCTAAATCAATAACCCCGTTTATTACCTGGTAACAAACACCATAGTACCGAAATGAAAGACATTATCTTTTCAGAATTCACACCTTAGGGTTGATTTATATTATCCGTTCCGTTCAGATCCGTTTCTTTCAGATTCAGACAAAAAAAATATTGTTACATATGTTTTCTATATAAGTATTTATATTATCCGTTCCGTTCAGATCCTTTACTTTCCGTTTCAGATAAATATTGTTGAAAAGAATGTTTTATCTGATGTCTGAACGCGAAAAAATACGAAAGAATAGCGAGGAAAGTGGAATTTATATACATTCCAGCAACAACAATCAAAACAAAATTAAATTGCTGCTACTAAAACATTTTTGGATTTTTTGTTATCGTTTAGTCTATACGTAACCAAAGATACGAATAGATGCAGCATGTGTGAAACAAATTAATAATATTTGTTTATATTCTCGTCATGCCAATCGTATGCTAATGTTTGTCACCACTAAACTTTGCTTATATGCTCTTTTAAATTATCCCATATATTTTATAGTTGTTTTAGTCTAATAAACTATAAAATATAAAAAAAATTGTTAAAGTAAAATAAAGTAAGGAGCATATACCTGGATTATTATATCTGAAGAACTGAGCAATAAAACGCGTGTTCATATTTTCTATTGAATTCGTTGTAAATTTTTTTTTCTTGTTATTTAACGTTTATACAGGGTTTTGATGTGTGGAACGGTAAAATTTTATGGCAAATTTTTATGGGTCATTTTGGAACCTTTTATCCTATGGAACAGATTTCCAAAGTGTCACGATAATTGAGATATTTTTAAGTTTCTTTTAAATTACCCAAAATCTCGCCTTTAAATGGTCATAACTTTTTTGTTTGTAATCGTAAAGGCTCGAAATAACTTTTAGTTTTATTGCATTCTGCAATGTGATTTTATTCTAAATAAATCGTTATTTAATAGAATTGGTTAAAGAAAAATCACTTATGGCCTTCCAAATCCTACAAAATGTGTAAAAGTATGGAAAATGTCTACCTTCTAAATTCATTTAAAAAACTAGAAGTGATTTTGAAATTAGCTTTGTTTTAATTCTCTAGTTTATGCTCTTTCCAACGGTATGCTATTTGTCATAGAAATCATTCATTTTGTGGTCAAAATAAAAGATACTATTTTGCCGGGGTTAGGTTTAAGAAGATCAAAAACTTTATTTCCCAAACTTGCATACACAAAAATTAAATTGCTACTAAAACATTTTGGATTTTTATGTTATGTTTTACTTTATACGTAACCAAAAAATACGAATATATACGATAACCATACGATGAAAATATCTGATCTGATAGTATAAATTGATGATGTCTGAATCTGAAAGAAACGGATCTGAACGGAACGGATAATATAAATCGACCCTTATAACAGTTATCACCGTCTATTTTTCGCTTGTCGATTTCTTTTTTTTTGTGTTCACCTTTGATAAATTAAATTTGGGTACCAATAATACATAATTGCTGTAATGCTCTCGTTCATCGCAACGCACCAACACATATACAAACATATAATTACAAAGATGTTTATAGAGAAACACCGTGGAATGTCTTATTAATATTTAATTTATTTTTCCCTCAATTATAAATTTGCTATTGAAAAATATATTACGACTATGTATATTAGATTTTGCTTGTTTTGTTGTATAATAAAGTGAAGCATAAATATGAATAAACGACCTTGGAAAAAGAAATATGAAATTGATAATAGAATTTCTATCGATTTCAACGTTGGTATATTATGTCTGTCTGTACATAAAATATTTTTATATGAAAAATAATTAAAACTTTTTTTTTCTAAGTTGATTACCATTAACCGTGTCGGTACATTAATATTCTCTTCCTCATAACTCTAACCTCAACACAGTGTCTCCTGTCTATTATGTAGTTCATTAAATTATTATTTTATAATTACGCTTATTGTTTCTAAGGTGCAAATCGGATACAAAATATTTAGACCTGCGGCACTTAATAAATAATTTTGTACTTTACTTATTACTACTAAGACGAGTACGACTATCATACATTTCACGTTTTGTTTACAAGGCGCTATCATAGCAAAGTAAAATATTTTGTTAAACCAGTTGTATCATTTTATGTTGTGTTATTCACGTACTTCCACATAAAACCGCATAATGTATGAAAAGGGTAAGTATTTTAGTATTTTTGGCGGTTACATAATAAGCTATTGTTAACTGCTAAATTACATATAAAATACAACCACTACCGTCGGTTCTTTATAAAGCTGAAAGTTTTCGTAATGTCGATACATGACATTCGGCGTTGCACTTACTTTTCAGACCATCCAGGTTTTATTAAAGCAATATACAACATCAAGGTGTCCAGTTAAAATAATAGTTACCTGAATTACACGAAAGCTTTAGGCTCGAATTTCAAGAAAAACTACATACACAATATTTTATTGTACTTGAACATCTTAACTCTTAAGTAGGTAATTCATTTTAATGTGCAACTGTTGTTGGCGTTTTTAAATTGCGGCTCTTCAATACAAAACAACATTCAAATTTTTGCTTAAAAATCCGTCATGTAGTAAAAATTTATAACAAAAGTAAATTTCACTTTCATCTGATGGCACCGCGTGGAACAGCTTATCAGATTAGATCGTTAACCAAACTATTTCAGTGACTTATTTAATTCATATAGTTTAAATATTTACATTATTAGTTTACGCATTATTAAATAATTGATATTTAATGTGGGTGTTACAAGATTCGTAGGTGTTTTACGTTTGGTAGCACAACAAATATTTTAAATTTTCATGATTTAAATTATTCCGTAACCCTGATTAAAAAAATGTTGTGTACATTCTATCAATCTCGTTTATTGAGAAACACGCAAATCATTTAACTTTTTGGGGATCCTAAATAATATATTCCTGAACATAGATTCACTAAATACTTAGTTAACCAAATATTTTTTCCTATATTCGTAATAATGCGATGTGTACTTTTAGAAAAATTTTAACAACCTCTTAAAGTGCGGAGTCTTTAGCAAAAAACAGTAAACTTTGATTTATTAAATCGTATTTTTCGAAAATCAGCAAAAAAATCCAATAACTTTCTTTTAAATTTAATAAAATCATATATTCTTTCAATAAAATAAAATAATTTTACTAATAAATACAATAACTTTTATTTATTGAAATTTCATAAAACTTGTTGCAATTACATTTTGCCTGTAAACTAATTATGGAATTTTTATTTGAAGACGTAACGAGGTAAATATATATAGACGCAATTATCAACTGCTCACCCGTTATTTATTGCGTAGCGAATCATTAGAATTCGCTAAGGCATTGTGATTATACTTTGAATGTTAGTTCAGAGTATTTTCAATATTTTTTTGTTTGGTCACTAGGGTCTGATGAGACGACCTCTTTTTTAATATAAAGAATTCATTAGTTTGAAACCAAGCTTCCAACGTCTTGGTAACCTCACCTTGATGTAAAAAACACTATCTGGCTGCTATCCAGAATATACTTTATTAGGATTATTACGCTCATTAATTAATAATTAATTTTTTTCAAATAATAACTAAAGATCTTCCAATTTAAAACGTCAAGTTATTGATTTTCACAATTCAATCATTTGGTCACAAGCCCCAATTGTATAAATACAATTTTTGCTTTATTAGGATTTTGGAATAATATCTAAAGAAATTCCAATTTAAAAGGGCAAGTTACTGAACTACTATCAATAAATAAAAACAACCTGTTTTTTTATTGATTTTGCATATTAAAATTGTTATTTCAACAAATTTTTTTCTGGGTATAAATTAAACACATCAGTTTGAATCGCAATATTTGAATGTAGGCAATATGTCGAAAATTACTGTTTCTGTTAGCAATCACCAAAGTTCTATGATTTCCTTGTTAATTAATAGAACCATCTCAATGTGGAAATTTACTCTTACTCCACATTTCATAAAGCTTTAGCTGTTTTAGTAAAACTTGATACTCAGTTAAGCTTTTATATCAGACATAGAGCCGTCAAACTGAAACATTCCAGGCAATATAACTCCCGACCAAAGGGCACTGTGGTTAAAGCTTTGGCGTTTGGATCGGAAGGTACCGGATTCGGATCCCGATAGGGGTAGGATGCAAAGGGAATTCTCATCTACAGATTACGACCTGTGATGAAATGTAGCACATCACTGTCGAAGTACAAAACTTATGGCCAACCCATCTTCCATACCAGTATAGCATGGAGCTATACTGGTATGGAAGATGGAATAATAAAAAAAATTGGGGTAATAAAATAAAAACTCCAGTGAAAAAAATGGTATGATGAATCTCTCAGCAAAATGTACTTTTGTGGTTGAAACATGAAGCTGGATTTAAAGAGGGCAAAACCGATTGGTTGAACATAGCTTCAATATTTTTCCGCTAAATCTATATGCCGCTCGTGTCGGGTGGATACTTTATTCGTTTCGAAGATGTATGTTTGCCCAAATATTCCCGAAGCAATAATATTGAAAAAGGGCCAATGATCTTAGATATTAGTAAACAAAGTAATTGAAATTTACGAACGGTAATACTATTACTTATGGTTGTCTTAAAATCGGTATAGCCGGAGAACTACACACTACTACACTTCACAAATGTTTTAGGTTATACTACTGCATAGGAATAATACAATTCACAAACACAATTCCTACCTGTCGCACTATTCTTGTTTTCTCTGGGAATTGAGAATAACTTTTTTCATAGCATTTTGGTCAAAATTATATTTTTCTGGCCTACTAAGGGAACAAGTTTGGTGTTAATATTTTCGAAACAAAGCTAATACCGGGTTTCCATCGTCATAGTATACAAGTATAATAGTATTAAAGTATTACGATGGAAACCCAAAGTTGATAGTATAATAGTTTATTAAAATATTTCAGTATACTAGCAATCAAATTATAATACGTAGCAAATATTATTTTTAACGTTATAAATTTAACAGTGTAAAAATAAATTTAATTTTCTTAGCTTATCCATTACCATTTTTAATATTTTCTTGTCGCAATGAGAAACAATTTGTTGGCTGATTATCGTTATATCTTATTATTATATAATATGTGTCAAATAAACTAATAATATACTTTTTATCAAACGCTCATTTCGAACAGGCATATTTCAAACCGTGCGATGGAAAACCAGCAGTGCTTGATAGTAAAATAGTATTATACTATTATTCTATTATGCTATCGACGATGGAAACCTGGTATAAATGGGAAATTTATTGTTACCTATACAAATTTTGTGGAACAAAAGTTTTCCAATTAACTTTGTTTTGAAAACTTTTGCACTAAACTTATTCCTCCAGTAGGCCAGACAAATACAATTTAGACAAAAATGATATGAACATATTTTTCCTAATCCTCTATTCCCTGGGACAGCCAGAACAGTGCCACTGGACAAAAACAGTACAAAAAATAGGCACGAAAGAGTGAAAAACACGCTTTTAGAAGTCCTATAAAAAAGGGTTAGGTACGATATGCCAAATCCAGAATTCCAAATTAGAAATTACAAAATCAAAATTGCAAAACCAAAATTCCAGAAACCAAAAGTCCAATACTAAAAATCCAAAAATAAAAACAAAATGCCCATACAAAACACCAAATTAAGCTCGAAAGAGACATTTATTGTGCGGTGGCAACCCGAAAAATTTCTGATAAATGAAAGGCCAAATAGTTTTGCCAGTTTTAGTAATATGTTTGTTTACAACAGAACAACGTGTTTTGGTTATCCTAACTTATTACGGATATGTTCGTTATGTAAAAAAATATTTCGTGAATTACTTGAAGATTTTGGCCAACAGAGACGTTTTACAGAGTCTTGAATTCGCAAAATTGTTGAACGTTTTAAACAAACTGGATCAGTTTAGGTCGTTGAGCAACTTTTATCTTTTCTAGAAGAGAAGTGGATATTCTCCGAAAGTACTGTATGGTAAAGACAAATGGTTGGTTCGAGAGTTAGAGTTTTTTAAGCAATATCTAATTGATAATCGGTAAGAATTTTGGATGTTGCATTTACCTAATATCATAAATTTACAAATTTTTTATTCAAGACCAACAGAGACAAGTTTCATCACCCAGCCCACTCGCAGTCGAAACCCAACTAAGTTCGCCATCGGCTTCAACTCCTTTACCGGGCACGTCTTCAGGATCGAAGAAAAGAAAGCGGGTAAACATTGATACAACTCCCCCAGTAGTCACGGAAGTGTTGAAGACGATGAAGAATAATCAAAGGCTAGTAGCAAGCAGCCTGAACCAAAATCTCGATCCCTACTTCACTTCTCTCGCGAGGGATATGGAACAGTTAAGCGACGCCAATAAAATACAGGCAATATGTACATTTTTAAATATTGTAAGCCACCACATGGAAGGGAAAATAAAAAAATAAAATGTAATACTGAAAATTAAAAAATTTTAATTCTTATTTTAATCGTGTATGTGGTGTTATGAAATAATTGGCAATACGATTTCTTATTTCCATAGCAGAACTATTTGCGTTATTCGAACCTATCCTTCCGATATCCCGCAATGCACTATTATTTCTATCAATTCTCCATTCCCCCAATACTAAATCACCATTCCCAATATAATGGTCGACGAACTCATTATGAAAATACTGATGTCTCCTGAGTTCATGCGCAACCAATTATATGAACATACTGCTGCTTTAACCATATTGACGACCGATTCTCTGTTGGCATTCTGGTAATAATAGGTTTGCGAAAAATATGCCATTTTGAACTCAAGACCCGATCGAGTTTTCCACAACTCTCCTGGCTCTCTAAACGATAATTAAAAACATCCTGTTCGTGGGTCAAAATTATTGATCTTCTCCCCGGATAAGGGCGCATAATGTTTTCCAATAATGGAAGAAGCTTCAACTCCAACGAAACAATAGGGCATAGTTATTGTGCTGAATGGAAGTGTCGCCGGATTGGGTATTTGTACGGTGGACGATTTTGCTACAATTCGCTTGCCGAACTCACTCTAAAAATGCCACTGTCATTATTTTTGCCAGATGCTCCAATATCTACAAATATAGATTTGTAATCCGCATCGAATACAGCCATTAATACGACGCTATGCGAGTTCTTATAATTGTACCATGTACTGCCCTAATTCGGAAAAGCGTGGTTGTTTCCTTAATTATATGGGATACGGTGCTTACGGCTATTCGATATCCGTATCCAATCGACATCATACCGTCCCCGCTTGCCAAATAGCTAAAAATATATTCGAATGTTATCCTTAATAAACTTTATAAATATTACTTATTATATTATCCAGTTACCGTAATGTTAAAGACAGTCACCCGCAGTTATGGGATTAATATTACCAAATCTCTCGTGGTTCTGAATAGCCGGTCCGATTATATATAATAAATCATCGAAAACTTCTGGTGCCATTCGATGAAAATTCTTAAATGTTTCCTTATCATTTAATCGCATTCCCGCTATAAGATTATTGTAGTAGCCTTGTGCAGCTCGTTGTTTCAAAGATTCTCTGGCATTGCACATTCTTCTTTTCCGTATATGGATGTTCTGCATATACAATATAATGACACGAGCGGCAATATCGTTATCCGATAGAAGTAAATTAATAGTATCATCCATTATTAACATATAGCATGTATCTATATATATGTCTCAAGTATATATGTATCAAGAAAATGTCAAATGCGACAAAACCGTTCTGCGATTTTTGCACCAACCATAAACCATCAAAAAAAAATAACAACGAACGAACACGACTATAAAAGCGCCTAAGTGAAAATTTTCGTGAAGAGCGGTTATAAATTTTTTTTTAATACAATTGAGCCAGAGCCTTTGAGCGGTCACCTTTAGCGCGGCTAGAACGCAGGAGTAAAGGGGTCTTCAAAGGTTGTCTCAGCCTGAAGGTCTGTGAAGTTAGCCCGTAAACGATCCCGCAAAAATGCGATGGCAACACTAAAATATAAATATCAAGATATTTTTCAATGTCATCCCGGAAAAAAATTTGTCATGACAGTTTTTTTACTATATCAATTCATAAAAATTTATAAACAATTTGTATTGAAAACTGATGCTAACCCGGAAAAGATTGTCACCATAAATTTTTTAACAAGAAAACAAATAATTTTTGAAAACAAAAAAACGCGTATAATATCAAATAAATATGAAATTATATATAAAGTTAATAATATAGGAAAATTAAGTAGGTACGCGAGTAGGAAAAAACAAAATAAACCAAAATAATAATACAAGTGGCAAAAAAATTCTATGATTTAGAGCCTCGCTATATTCGTCTGATACTTAATAAACACATTTTATTAAACACTTGTTTTTTATTTCGCAAAATTATATTTTTGAATATTTTAATTAAAAAATTTGTTCAAAAAGTTTAAAAAATCCCTCGATCGATTTCGACTTGTTACGTCATCATCAGGAGTATCCGGATGACCTAACAAGTCGAAATCGATCGAGTGATATTTTAAACTTTTTGAACAAATTTTTTAATTAAAATATTTAAAAATATAATTTAACGAACTAAAAAAGAAGTGTTTAATAAAATGTGTTTATTAAGTATTAGTGTGTTTCGCCAAGTGCCTAGGGCAAATAGCGTAGAAAGTATAGTCGTCTGAAATTAAATAACAAGAGGCAAAAAATTCTCTGGTTTAGAGCTTCGCTATATTCATCTCAATTCATAAAAGATGTCCATTACCAGAAGCCGGACTAAATATGTGTTAAAGATCAGGGATTGACCATTTTATACAACAAGTGGCAAACAAATTCTATGATTTAGAGCTTCGCTATAGTCATCTGAATTCGTAGTAGATGTCCATTACCAGAAACTCGACTATATATATAGGTTTTAAAGTGAAGACAGGCAAATCCCTGAACTACAAAAACTATATAGTCCGGTTTCTGGTAATGGACATCTTCTACGAATTCAGATGACTATAGCGAAGCTCTAAACCATAGAATTTTTTGCCACTTGTGAAAACAGGCCAATTCCTGAACTACAATACTTTGAAGTACTCAGTAATTTATATTCATAACTGTTATTTATTAAATATTAATTAAACTGGAATATTGACAATTTTTAGTTGAATACAAAGTTTTGTATCATTATTGTTTTTTACAAATTAAACTGGCCTATAAAAAGTTACTTTTCACTCCGAGACAAGAAAGTTTTTACTATTTCCCTGCATAAATCGATTGCTATAAATCCAGCGCTTCAGTCATACTTTGTTTCACAATCCGGTGTGCCATTATTTTAAAAATGTTTTTTGAGAATCCACTCAATGAATGCTATTTATGGTTTTTGCATGGAAAACGAAATCTAACTTCTATAACTTCTCTCTAAAGGAAAGAAGAGAAGCCAAATTTTTACTTTTCAAGGTAAAGTTTAGTTTGAAAAAAATTACGAATGCCTTAATTAATGCGAGTACATAAAGAAGCAAATGCTTGATGTTTATAAAAATTGCGAGGAAAATTTAGCTAAATGGATGCAACTTTCGAAGAGTACAAAATATTTTCGTCGATGAACTTAAATGCAATTCCGGGGAGGAGTCCGATTAAGATATGCATAGATTTTCTTAATGAAAAAAGCATTAACATAATCGACAGTAAACTGATAGATCAGTTTAGTAAATTAAAAGTTTTTATCAAAGATATAGAACAAGATAGTGACGTCGCTCAGTTATTGGCTCACTAAAAATGGGTGCGATATTTTAAACGAAAGGAATATGGAAACTTCCTCCGAGTTATTATTATTATTATTCTCTTTATTTAGAAAAAACAGGTTACATACATTAATACAAATCATAAACTATTTCTAATAAAGTTAGAGCTCCTAATAGGTTTTTAGAACCTGTGGGGGAGCAAGAAAGAAAAAAATCATGAAATTTAGGTTGCCAAAAGTGTACAAATAAAAATAATAAATTAAAAACTATCATAAAAGAATAAATAAATAATACATACAATAAAATTAAAATTCCAGCTCATATTTAGTGAATACAATACAAAAAAGAAAAATTAGAAGTAGGTTTCAATGTTGTCTATATTAATCAGCCAATGTCGAATCATTTTATCAAAATAGTGTTTGCGGCCAATCGGAATGAATTTCAACTCTATTGGTAATTTGTGAAACCAATACAATCCCATATAAAAGTAAGACCTTTTGAACCTTTCATTATTACAACGTAAACCGGCAAAGTTGTTCGGATTCCTTAAAGTATACGTGTGATGAATACGACTATGGAAACTGGAACTCCGAACAAAAAACATCTTTAATACCTTATAAACATAGAGATATCTTAAAGGTAATAATTTCAAATCTCGAAATAAGGGAATTGTTGGAGTTGTTAAAGGTCGACAATAAATCAATTTAATAATCCGTTTTTGTGAAATGTATAGGTTCTCTATATTGGAAAAATAAATCCCACCCCAGCTTGATATACCATACATAATAATAGATTCAACTAGTGAATGATATAGAACTCGCAGTGTTGACGGTGGGCATAATTGCTTCATATGGTAGAATTTATAAGCCGCAGTAATAACATTTTTTCTGACAATGGTGAGATGAGAATTCCATTTCAACTGCGAATCGATGGTAACTCCTAAGTACTTAAACTCATTTACGAGGGAAATTTCAAAGCACTGTGATGAACATGAGTGTCCAGAGCAAAATGGAACATGATACAAAACCTTAAAATTGGGAGATGCGGCCTGACCAAAAAACATTACTCTGGATTTATTACTAAGCCAGGCGATGGTAGTAAAACCAATTACCAAGATTCACTAAGTCTGTGCAAACTAGGTTCTGTAATTCCGAAGGGTTTGCTGAAGTGTAACTTAATGCTAAATCGTCCGCAAATGCAGTGGTGTGCCCCAGAAGATCGATGTCGAATATAGAATTTATGTAGATTAAGAATAGAATAGGTCCTAATACTGATCCCTGCGGAACGCCGCAATTTAAGTAACCAGGTTCACTAAATTTATCATTTATTTTAACAATTTGGCTACGATTGTTGAAATAACTAACAAACCAGTCAAAAACTTTACCTCTGATACCTATATTTAATAATTTGTTTGCAAGAACCTCGTGATCCACCGTGTCAAACGCTTTTGCAATGTCTAAAAATAACGAAGCGGATTTTTGCGAATTGTTAAAAGCCGAATTGTTAAGTTTCTTGAAATGTTTCGCTATTACGGCACAAAACGGGAATTTGGAAATAATTTTTAGTCTAATGAATTCCCAGTGGACGGATGAAAGGAATCGATTATTACCGGAGTCGGTTAAAAACCTTTTACTGACTCAATATATTTTTTAGAAATTTGATTGCACGCAATTATATGATTACTGAAGAAATATTTCTACAAAAAGTTAGAAGTTCAGAAAAATGCCATGCAGTCAAGTCAACACTGAATAAAATTTATCAGAATATTTATATTCTATTTATCTGAATTTCTAATAGACCGAATGAGAGTTAACTATATTTTATTGAATTTAATTCAAACCAAATGTAATTTATATTATTTTATATTTAAATAATTGTTTATGTAGATATTAGGTACATAAGTACATGAACTGTTAATTTTTACTGTTTGTCCTGTGATGGGCCTTTACCATTTATCAATTTTTTTATATGATTTTTTAAATCATGTTTGGATTTTACGTGATTACTCACTGTGGAAGGCAGCATGGAATTTAAAAAGACCAGAGCTATCGAACCCACCGAGAACGAAAATAGATGGTCACTGGGCCGGAAGTAACTTAGAAAAGGCTATTGCTTTCTCTAACCATCTACAAAAAGTGTTCACCCCAAACGAACGAGATAATGACTGCGTACTACCATAGTTTACCCAAATCCAGTAAAATTTAAATGAAAATGCGTCAAAACAGTATAAATCTTAAGAAAGCGCCACGCTAATAACTGGAAAATGATCAAACAATAACCTGATAGATGTATAAAATTATTAACATATATTTTTAACGCGATTATGAGATGTGGATACTTTCCCCAAAAATGGAAAATATCTCAAATTATCATTATTCCTAAGCCAGGTAAAGACGAAAACCAAGTCTCGTCGTACACGTCAATAAGTCTACTTGCGATAATTTCAAAGCTTTTTGAAAAGATGGTACAAGAACTATCTGAAGGTCGCTTTATACCAGATCAGAAATTTGGATATAGAGAGCAACACGGCACAATAAAACAGGTGCACAGAATTGTAAATACAATTATGCTTTCCTTAGAAGAAAAGAAATATTGCTCGGCAGTTTTCTTGGATATTGCGCAAGCTTTTGACAAAGTATGGCACGGCGGATTAAATTACAAAATTAAAACTCTTCTGTCTAGACAATTTTATGCAATTCTTGAAAACTACTTAGCCCAAAGGATGTTCCAGGTGAAACAACAATACGGCCACTACTGATCTAACCGAGGTAAAGGCAGGAGTACCGCAAGGTAGTGTATTGGGACCTGTGCTATACTTGTTATTCACAGCTGACTTACCAATAACTGAAAAAATAGTCACTTTAACTATTGAAGATGACACAGGTGAAAATAATTCACACAAAAATCCTTAAACAGCATCAATAGAATTACAAGAACATCTACACAAAATAGAAGATTGCTTAAAAACTTGGCGGATAAGGACGAATGAATGTAAATCAACACATGTAACATTCACACTGAATAAACGTACATGCCCAGCTGTAAAATTCAACAAACAAACGTCCAATATCTCGGTCTTAATGTCGATAGAAGATTGATATGGAAAAAGCACATTGATCGGAAGAAAGTCGGACCTCACTAGACTGCAAGGTTCTACTATACAAAGCGATCTTAATCCCGAACTGAGAAATATAATCTAATAATTACGCGGATGTTGAGCTAACACACTAAAATTAAGTAATTAATAATAATTTAATAAAAATAATGCATAATGATATTAAGTATTAACATAGGTTAAGGCTTAAGTTAAAAAAAAATTATAGTTTTTAAGAATTTTACACTTCTTGTTAGTTTCGTATAAAGAAAGATCAAGAATAAAGCCTTTGGCAATAGTTTCAAAAAAAGAAAGTTTGGATTTTGTATGTACTCTTTTCTTTTAATGGCGATATAGCAACCCTAGTGAACCTGTGACGACTGTGATCGACGATGTTGTAGATACATGGGACACGCGAAAGTTAATCTCATAATTTTGACGCAGTCTTTTATGATTCATCGGTCTGTCATCAATGACTTTCCTACTGGGATGAACTGATTGAGCAACAAATAAAATAAATTATTTTGTTGTTAATACTCCCACACTTAGGTCAACTATAAAATTTCATTTTTTTTTATTACTTGGGAAAAATTAAGAAAACAAAATTTTCATGTGACCAAAACTCATTATCATAAGCGTTATGTTGTTTATAAATTGTGTATAAAATGAAAGAAACAGTAAAATGTTCGTGACAAAATCAGTTATCAAATTGATAACTATATTTACATTTATTTTAGGTGTGAATGAACTTAATTTATTTATATTTACTTTCCATTATGTGTTTTATAAGCTTCTCTATTTTTTTTAGATGTAACAAAATAAGTAATCGTCTGTTGCCTATTTAACAATTATGTTCATAGTTAAATATAAAAATTTTCTTATTACCATAACCACCTAAGCGCCGCCACATTTATAATATCCGTATACTCAAAAACGCCGCAAATGACATTTACAACATCTTTAATTAATTTATAACTCGTCTTTCACTGTCAATCTTAAATAATTACAAAGTATATTGCATATAATTAGTTAGATCGATATGTATCACATATCACACATCAATCGTATCACATATAACACATCAATTGATAGTGTCAATGAGCAACATATATACAAATATTTATTGTTCAAAATGCATATAAAATTTATAATTTAGGTATGGATAAATTGCACATGTATGTTTGAATAAAAAAACCACTAATCTGAAACTGCCTTTGTACGGGATGAAATAATTTATTCAAATTAGCATAAATACATATATACATACATGTATAATTCCAACAACAAATTTTATATGATGATACATATTATCCTTTAACCTCAAATTCAACAATATCAATTAATTCAGCATCTGTGCATTTTCTATAATTATGTATAGAGTTATACTACATATGAGCATACATATGTACGAGTAGTTATGTAATTATGTATGAGCTTTTACTGCACATGCATATATGCCTACACGTATTTAATACTTTTTACTTCAACATAATATCTTCAAATTTACTTTTCTACATAAATTGTTTCTAATATTTATTATTATTAATACATGGATATTAAATTTTGTATACAAATATTTTTGGATTTTTAATTTATTATTATTTATTTAAATACTCATGTAGGTACATACTCGTATAATATATGTATGTATATATGTAGACTTGTGCTAATTAAGATAGAGAATTAAGAATTTTCAGTATTCGTATGTATATGTTCAAATATAATAAATGAAATTTAACTATTTTCGTTTTTAACCCAAACACAACTGCATTTAATGCCTATCTTCAAAAAACAATTTTGTGGTTTATTTTAATAAATTTATAATTATTATTGCTTCGAAAGGGAGTTTTTCATACGACGAACACAATAGTAGGTATGTAATTGTTTTATACTATAATGAAGATAAATACTATAAGTATTATTGTTAGGTCGAATAATTTGCATTTAAAAATTAATGTTACATTTATGACAGAATTTTAATTTTTATGACATAAGGGATTGTGTTAACGTTCGAGGTCGTTTAAATTATTTAAGAATGAGACAACTTTAAATTAGTCAGCAATCAACCTGAAACACATACCTCATAAACCGTATTCAGAAATCATAACATTAATTTATTTTTCTTAATACACTAGTCTTTATTGGGATACTGTAAACAGGAGGTGTATAAAACTGAGTCATGGAAATAAAACAAATTAAAAGAATCGGCCCCATCTAAAGGTTTTGACAAAAATAATGATTAAAACCGTTTTGTCAGGATTTGCCACTAGTTTATATCATTTGGTCACGTACTATTAAACGGTAAATAAATAATGAAAATTTCAACAAAAAAATTCCCGGGTAAATAGCACCTCATTGGAAGAAAATAATTCCGTTTTTACCAAATTTCGTAATCGTTATGTTAGGATTGAGCAACACAACTTGGCGTTTAGTCAAAAACAAGATCAAAACTGTATAAATTCAATAAAATCAGTGCATCGATTTTGTACGAAAAATGACAGCGCGAGTTGGCGAGATGAGCAAAATTTTTGTGTACATATACGTTGTCAAATATAACGTTAAAATGTATTGTGTTTTTTCCTCTGTTGTGTTTGTACATTCTATGTGTCATTTTTACGATGGCTGGTACCAACATTAATGTTTCCGGTTGAACCGGTTGAATTATTATGGTACTGGTGTCCATCTCACCTCTTTTATTCGCTTGCTTTTGAGCAGTAAAATGATAGATTTTTTGTTTTGTTTTATTTATTACGTTGGGGCAATTCTTTATGCTGGAAACACATGTGCAGAATTCTGCATGCATCAAAATTAGAATACACTACTGTATATGGGTTAAAATACATGTATGACGCATGCCATGCAGAATTCTGCACGTCGTTTCTATTTCTAATTTGACTGCGCATTCGTCGGAGTGACAACATGAAAAAAAATAAAAATTTTCGGCAACTTCATGCGACGTTTGATATTTTCCGCGTTTTACACTAAATTTTATCAAGATGGAGGAGAAAATTACAAAATTTAAAAAAGAAAATCAATTTTTATACGATCCAAGCCATTTCAGTTGCAAAAATATTTTTCTGTGTGACTAAAAGTTGATAGCTGGCTTTAACTCTAAATAAAAAATGTCGCACACAAGTGTCAAAAAATTATGCGCATGTGTTTTATGTGCAGATCTGCATGCGGTGCTGCATGCAGAAAATCTGAACATCTGTTTTCAGCATTAGTCATAACTAGGCTTAGGATTTTTATGCACTAAAAAACCAAAAATATGTACTTAAAATATGTGCTTAAAAAGAAGAAATATGCAAGTAAAATGACAAAATATGTGGTCAAAAATAAAAAATATTTAGAAAAACAAACAACATCCTAGTAAGATATTTATTTCAGTAAATACGTATGTTACATAAACGTAACAGTATAAATAATGTTTTACAAAATCATAAAATCAAAATAACAGAAAATAATTTTCTTCATTTAGGTGTGTATTTTAAAACTACTTAAAAAATCACCAGTATACATATCACAAGAAAATTCACAATTTCAAAATTAATTGCAACATATAAAGTACATTTTCAAATTTTCAACCAAAACTTTCCCCGATTAGAACGTAAAATATTTTTGCACATGGCAATCGATCTGTCTACGTCAAGTGATGTGAATGAGACATATTTAAAAGCTGATATTTCCGATACCGTGAATTGTTTAATTTCATTCGACATTCCAGGATCTTCAAAAGTAGTTTTAACGTTTTTTAAAATATTCAAACCATTACTTTTTGACACGCCATTTTTCAATTTAATTTTCAATAAGTTCACCGACAGCTCCACTAATTACTTCAACTTCCCTGTTAGCTTCCAGAAACAAGACCATTTGTTCTACTATACCTTTATTTTATGACTCGAGTCTTTTTCTTGTCGTAGTTAGATTTCTATAATTGTTGAATGGTTGGTTTTGTTGGGGGCCGCTATATTCAATAAAAATTTTTGCTTTTCTATATTTTCGTCGACATTTAATATTTTAACTATCACATTGGTAACATAACGTCCAGTACTGTCAGTAGTTTCATCAATTGAAACAACACAAAATTATTCTGTGTTGCTATTTTTATTTCGACAATTTTTTTGTCGAAAAGCGCTTTATGTTTGTTTTAACGTAGCTTCATCCAGTATAATGTAGTTGAATATCGGCAGCTACTTTCGCCATACACAGCTCCTCGCTGAATTTCGAATAACTTGAGCTAGCCAGTGTTTCTTGAAAAAAATGGCTGAAAATCCATTCGCTTGTTTTTTCCAGTTCTACAAGAGATTTTTGGTTCATCGATACAAATTTTTATGGTGACATTTTCCTTGCAATAGAGGAAATAATAAAATATACCATAGATGTGTCTGATTCGCAGTTAAATGTTTTAATTCTAAGGGGTTTTAGTGGCATCTAGTAATAATAGTAAAGCATGCGCTGTATTTCGCTTGTAAAACTGTCAATAATTTCCTGTGACCTGCATAGGTAATTGCTAAAATATTTAGTACAATATGTATTTATGGATAAAATATTTACTTAAATTGGATAATATTTAAAAACATGTATTTATTCAGAAAAGTGTAAAAATATGTGGTAACAAATATAGCTAAATGTTTCCGAATATTTGCGATTCGCAAAACTCTGATATTTATTTTACTTTATCTTAATCCGAAAAAAGATGTAATTACATAAAAATCCGAAGCCTAGTCATAACGTATTGTTTGCGATAAAACGATATGTACATTTTTAACAAAAATATAGAAAAAAAAATAATTAAAATTTTTAAAAAATGGTGAGTATTTAGATAGTCAATTTGTATTTTTATTTATTATTATTTTATTACAATTGTGAGTGATTTTATTTTAAATTTTATAAAGCCGTCATGACATGTGTATTTTCATTTGCTCGCAATTCGACAGTTATATCGATGAATATTCGAAACATTTTTTTGAAATATTTTTTTATAGAAATTAAAGTAAATTTTATTGATAAAATGATTGCAATAGATTCACAACAATAGTATTTTTATAATGCAAGAAGTATAAAGGGTACCTACTAATTATAAATTATCTCACGTACATTTATTCTAGAATAGAATTGGTGCCGAAGAAAAAAACATTTTGATAGAATTCGTGCGGGAGTACTTCAGCGTTCTATTCGGAGCCCCGTCTCTATCAAAGCTAGAGGTAATCAAAGAAAAAATGAACTGTGAAGACAGGTGACCGAATCGCTAAACAGTATAAATCCAACAAGCGTTCCCCGTTCAATCGAACAGTTGAAAAGGGTGCGTCTTTAAATAGCACTTGTGGCCGAATGTATTCATATATAAATTTTAGTATTTCATACATGGCGCGATCTACGAGCAGATGCCAAGAAGAAGCTCGGAAAATTGAGAGAGCCGAGGAACAGGACCGGAGGTGGATCAGTGCCGGAGACCCTCGTATTAAATGAGGATGATGAGTCAATAGTAGGAATATGCGGTATTCATAACATCGATGGCTACCGATCTGAAGAAGAGCCTGGTGTAAGTTGATTTAATATTAGTGATATACAGATTTTATTGTTTTGATCATTTCAGGCAGAAGAGATTAAATTTGACACCTTCCGCTTCAGAGTGTTTCTCAATATCGCCAATACTAACCCTGGACTTCACTACTGGGACTATCCGAACGCTAGTAATGGAAACGGTTTCGATGGAATCAATCATCATCATATCCTGGACTTCACTACTGGGACTATCCGAACGCTAGTAATGGAAACGGTTTCGATGGAATCAAATGTATCGACGCCACTACTCGCGTCTCCATCACCGCATCCGTCCCAACCATCGCGAACGCCTTCATCACAACGACTAACTCCACGCGAATCATCAAACCGCTCCGATTCACGACCCAGTCGAGATTTTGCCCGCAACGGTATTTTTGAGACGTTGGTACTTTCCTCAATGTACGGTTTTATTTCTTCGATTAAGTTGATAACAATCCTTTTAGGCATACGATAAGTGTCTATAAAACTGTAAGAAAAATAAATGTTTTAATAACTTTAAATCACAATCAAATATTTAATTCACCATTAAAATATTGTTTAATACTTATGTTTAAGTTACTTGCCATCTATCAGAAATGTCGAATGGATCTAAAGTATCACGTAAATATTCGTTATTCCGCCGAGTCTTTACTTTCGTCTCATAATAAATCAATGGAATATTACCATTAATTTAAATTTAGTTTATTTTTTATAAATAATGGGAAATTAACCGTGAATATATGAACTGTCGATAAACAACTCGAAAATAATATTTTGTTCTGGGCAGAAATGCCAAATTAAAAAAAATCATGGCGTGCTTGTTCACCAACACACACACACAATTGCCAATACTATATCTTCCGCTTCATCTCACCTCGCTCGTCACTTTTTGTACAAAATCGATGCATATGTTCTTCGCTTATTTGGGAATTTCATTTTACAAAATTAACCAATTCGCTGCCGAGGACGAGTATACTCGTCTTTGGCGCGGTGGTCTGCATACTGCTAAGACGAGTATACTGCTTTCAATATGTTATAACATACATGCTTTTAAATCAGAAATTTTTTTGGGCATATACAAATATAAAAAACTTGAAAAAATACATGGCAGTGAAGTATGTCCCAAATAACAAAAATAAACATGTATTAGTAAATACACTAAAAAAAAATTCTTATACGAATTTTGAGTGAAAACTAAAATAAATCATTTCCATTTTTTTCTCATTTGTAAGTAATTTTACAGAAGATAATATTTCAGGATATCTAAATGCCGGGTATACAAAATTTATTCACAATGCCACTATGTGGAAATTAGAGAATACAATCAAGTGAGGTAAAGGACATTTCCATAAAACGGGATACTTCTGAAATTTGTTCCGGTAAATTAGGTCAATTCGTTAGGAATATAGTTTTAGTTTAAATATGTATATTACTAAAATCGTGGAGTTTGTCCGATAATGCTTATAAGGTAACACAATGAAATTAACCTAGTTTCCAAATATCCTTTTTAGTTCTGCTAAATTAAGTCAATTTTATTAGTTTGCGTAATTCTTGTTAAAATAAATTCTGGATATCATAAACTTTGTCGGAAAAATCCACTATGTCCAAATGTCAGCTTCAGGTTGGCAGAATTAAATAAATCCAGAGCCATTTCCATATCACATGGATGGGTATTATTTTTCGTTCTCGCAAATCTAATCAATCTCAATAAACACATTTCACTTAACAGTGAGAGTTGAATGTGTTTACTAAGTGTTAGCGCATTTGGACAAGTGCCTACAGCACATAGTGTTAAAAGTACTAATCGTCTTGGTTTGAGTAGTTTTAATTTAGTCAAATTCTGAATATCGTACAGCTTGTCAGAAAATTTCACTATGTCCAAATATTAGCTTTAGGTTGACACAATGAAATAAATCCAGAGCCATTTCCATATTTAGGGGATAGGTGTCATTTTTCGCTCCCGCCATCTAACCGACGCAAACCTAAAATGATACCTCTAGAGGATAGGTATCATTTTAGATTTGCGTGACTCTCACTGTTAAGTGAAATGTGTTTATTGAGATCAATTAGATTTGCGAGAACGAAAAATGATACCTATCCCCTAGATATGGAAATAGCTTGCTTTATTTGATTGTGTTAACCTAAAGCCATATTTGGACATAGTGGAATTTTTCGACAAACTCTATGATGTCCGGAATTTCTCTAAACTAAAATAGACAAACTATGAAATTAGATTTGAATTACGAGATCGAAAATAATACAACTACTTTGGGAAGGGAGGTACCCTAAGGCTATCATTTCATCGTAGTCGAATTTTTCGACAGACTACGATTTATTTTCTAAAATATTTATATCAACGAAATCCACACACATCAGTGCCTGTTCTGAGTTATATTTTGTTTATAGCGACATTCAAAATGTGAGTAGAATCAGTCGTTATAACCGAACGTCGCAATAAACGAAATTTTGTATTTTAAAAACCATTCAAAAATCTTATTTAACCTTATTTGTTAAGAATAGTAAAACTAGTAGGTATGGGAAATAGTTCGTTGCATTTTTTGAGTAACATTTAAACAAAGAATTTTTTTATCTTCAAATGAACTTTATTAAACCAAATATGTGCAATTTTGATCGATGACCTTTTACCATTTTTATGGTAGCGCGATGATCCCATCACTGTAGAACTTTTGAGGTTTAGAGCCGCAAAATCGAGACAACTAACTTTTACAGGCCTCTTTTGAATTTAATGTGAATCCATTAACATGGTTCTGCATCGACCGTAACAAATGGTAGTTCGATGGTGCACGGTCAGGACTATATGGTGAATCAAAACTTCAGTCATTTTATAAAACAACCCCGTTTCAACGATATTGTAAATTTCACTTGCCGTGTACCCCACTCGTTTCTTTGCCCACACAGAAGCTATCAAGTATCCATATCAAGTGCTCCTTGCTGATCATCTCCTGACTCGCCCGAAATTTTGCCAAAAACAATATTTTGCCGCTGTCGAAACCAAAAAATTCAACTTTCTGTACATTTGAACACTTTATTTAATAATTTTCCTATTTCTTCTGCCTTTGTTTTTAGAATTTGACCAGATATTGGTACATTTTTAATCCTCTGTTGTATAAACCATTTTAATAACGATTATTCAATGTCGCAATTTTTTGTTTATCGAAGTTTTCTGTTTGTAATTTTTGTGTTTCAAGCGCTTTTTGCATTACACTTTTATTTTTACAAATTGTACTAATCGTTGAAGATAATACCTTATATTCCTTGGCTAGGCTGGAATTTGAACTCTCTCTCTCTGGCACTAAAATCACTAAAAAAAATGGTATAGTAGAGGAAAATAATCCTAGTGTTCACTCATGTACAAAGGGATAAAAAATATCCGGGTTTTTTTAGTACAAACCGAGCAGTATATTTTGAACTCCACTTTTTTTTTTTTTTATTTTTTCGGGGTTTTTTTGACATCTGTGTTTCATTTTGAAAAATCAATTTTTAAGTGGCGGCAAAAAATTTTAAATTCAAAAATATTCCTGTGAGTGAAATTATTAAATTAAACAATAAATAAAAAGCAAAAAATATAAATTTAAATCAAATTCAGTGATTTATAACATTAATTTAAATTAAAAATGTGGACTAAGTACGCCATAAGCATTCTGTTAGACGCGTATGAGGAATATAGAAATGTTGGGTCAAAACACCAGAAATGGATAAATATAAAAGAATACCTAGAAAACCAACAAGTAATTTGGAATTAAATGATAGATTTTGTATATTTACAGCAATACACAATAAAACAAATTCAAACCAAATTCAAAAATTTTAAAAAAATGTACAATGCTGCAAAGGATCGGATGGCTACCAGCGGGCAAACACATTTGACCTTTGAGCAGTACGAACGAATGGACGAAATGTTTGGGGTCAGAGAAGAAGGGATGGGACAGGGTGAAGGAGTAGTAGAAGTTAGTATGGTGAAAGGACAACACTACACCGTAGAATGGGCGTTGGACGACGAAGAGTTAGAAGCCGTAGAGGAAACAATTCAACCGGAAGAAACAGAAAACAGGATATCACATGTGCCACAAATGGCAATTCAACTAGTACGGCTAGAGACAGGAGTCATCCTAGTAGTAGTGCTACAACCTCTCGATGCCGAAAACGAAGGCCAAAAACCAATATTGATAAGTTTTTGGAGTTCAAGGAGAGGGAAAGTGCTCGAAAACAAGAAAGGCATAATGACTTGATGGAGAAATGGACAAGCTAACGGATGCTATCCATAGTTATGCTGAAGCCATAAGAGACCATCGTAGTTAAGAAATTAAAATTATGTATTAAGTATCGTATATAATATTTTACAATTAAATAAATTTAAGATCATATAATGTTAATTTATATAATGTTTTTTGCTATTAATTCATTAAGTAATTTGTCTTGTGTTGTAATATTATTCTCCACTCCAGATTCTGAGTTCTCAAGATCGTTTGGACTACTCCAAACGGTAGGCTCGACGTCGAACTCCTCTGATTCATCAATCATGTCATCCATATCTATACAAAAATTATGCAATGCACAGGCCCCAACTAACAACAACTTTATTAAGCGGTGGTTAGTATTATTAAATTTGTGAAGCCTTCTAAAGCGAGATTTTAATAATCCAAAAGGTTGTTCCACTACAATTCGTGTTGCAGAATGAAGATGATTAAATTTTCGTTTTTCGTCACTGATATTTTCATAATTCTTGTATGGTGGAACAAGCCAAGTATATGTTTTAGGATACGCTAAATCTCCAACTATAAATGTTCCAGGTAGCATCCATTCCCTTTGATTGTTGCACAGTTGTCTACAAAATTCAGACCTTCTTAAAACTCTTGCATCGTGCATTGATCCCGGTTCTCCAACAAAAACATTTAAAAATTTCTTTTTGTGGTCTACAACAGCTTGCATCTGAAAGCTATGATATTTTTTCCTATTGTAATACTGCTTTTCATTGAATTTTGGCCGTGGTATTTCAATGTGAGTACAATATATAGCTCCTATGACGTTATTCAGCTGCTTGATCTTTTGGAATCCGTACATAATGGCTTTTTGTTCATGCAGTGATGGCCATTTAATATACCGTTTCGCTTCGTTGGCCATAAAAACTGCTAATTGTAATATAATTTTGTACGCGTAACTCCGGGCAATTCCAAATCGATCACCAATTTGTCTGAACGTCTTTTTATTTGCCAAATACCAAACATATATATAACCATTAGTTTTAGGTGTCATGTAAACAAAATCTTTGTTATTCTGCGCACAGTGTGCTGAGTAGTTGTCTGAAAATTATAAAATAAATTAAAATGAATTTCTTGGTATAATAAATATTATAGAATTCTTTAGTTACCAACAATAATTTGAAGTGTACTGCGTGTTAAACGAAAATGACTTTTAAATTGAGCATCGGTATAGTTTTCAATTACGTCAATGTAATTCTTAATTTTTGGGTGAATTTCTTTATATGCTATTAAAAACATTTCATCATCTGAGTCAGAGTCACTTGATTCAATCATAAACATTTTCGTTAATATTTTATTAAAATTTAAATAATACTTTAGGAAATATATATGTACAATCTTTTTATATTAAATTCATGTGTGAAGGAAATTGACGTTTAAAATACTGAACTGTCAAATTTACATGCCAAGCGAAACAAAAGCGCGTTCACACGTGTAATAAAAAAAATGGGATATTTTACTGAAGCGAAGTTAGCCAGGGTAACATATGTCAAAAATATACCGATTTTTTACGTCAGAAAAACATCAGTGAACACGCTCAATATAAAATAAAAACTTATTAAAAGTCAAGTACATGAATTTTTTTTACTTCGGACAAATTTTAGGTCGTAATAAACGAAAAATTTTGGCAATTTGTAGTGCAATGTAGGGCTTTATATCCGTCGTAATAACCGAGGTCGTTTAAGCGAATGTTGTTAAATAGTAAAATTGAACAAATCAATCATTACCCAGTAGTACAAATCAGCGCACAAAGAGCGCATAAACAGCATATAATTAGAGCGCTCAATTTTTACTTCAAATTGATGCACCTAATTCCATGCTATTCGTATTGTTGTCGACCGAAAACTCGGCTTTACTTCCCCTAAAAATTAATTTATCTCTCTTTCATTTCGATTTGAGTATAATATGTAACTGTTAACCGTTGATTTACCAGAAAATAAATTTTTTTTAATGTATTTTGTTGTATCAAAACCAAACACAACCATATATTATTGATTGTGTTTGGTTTTGGTTGTATGTACTGTGTATTGTCATTCAGGTACAACTACACATTTTTTTAATTTTGTATACTTACTTTATATGTTATCCATGTATTTCCATTTCCATCTGAAAAATATTTACAAACATCGTCATACGTATGCATGAATATGTTCCAAATCAACGCACATCTATTACCTTCAGCTGAAATCTGGAGACTGATAGAAATGAAATAATAATTTTTGAAATGAAATTGATAAACAAGAGATTAGGTTGGGGTAAAAATGCAGTGCATAGAAGAAACCGAAGTAAATTTATTTGTTTTCTCGCTTCGGCGTGTGCAAATGTTTCCATCTATTTCATTCTGCTATCAGCGTCTGTTTGCTGGGTAGCTTGAATTTTCGACGCTATAAACGAAATGTCGTTATAACCGAAGTCGTTATAAGCGAAAACCACCGATCGTTTATTTATTTATTCAAAAAAATCTATTCTGCGATGTATGACCGATGTATGCAAATTATAGTTTAAAACACAAATTTATTTTAATAAAAATATTAAAATATTTAAATTAAAAAAATGTTACGAAAAAAAACTAAACAAAACAAAAAAAAAAATTTATAGCTATAGATATAAATTAAGTTTTGATTTAACATTTAAAAAATATTTCTTCAGAATTTTTTTGAAGTTGTCATTTGATAAATTGAAATAGGTCGTCGATGATGTTGAATGATTTAGACATCCTATTAATGGGATTGCTGCCCCGGTGGCAAAGCGGTCAGCATGCTTGGTCCATTGACCGGAGGTCCCGCGTTCGATTTCCGGTGGTGACAAGGAAAAAAATTCACGGCTGGTTTAGGATCAATGAATTAATCACTCATTATCCGAAATGAAAATATGATTATGAAACCTCATTTGAGGCGGCCAAATTCCTTGATGGGATTTAGTGCCAGAGAGAGAGAGAAAAATTAATGGGATTGTTTTCTCCTTGGTTGTTTTCTTCCTTGTTTGTAGAATGGTGTTCTAGTGCTAAAAATTCATGGTTTCGAAATATTCTGCATGGTACATGAATTGATATGTTTCCCAAGATGTAACCTGAATCAGTGTGACGAAGCAAACCGATACCAATAAAAGCTGCGCCTAAGAGAAGTCGTCTATTTTCACGTGTGCATATTTTGTAATCCGTGCATCTTGTTGAGTACGGAGGTTACCAAGCCACATTTTCATGGTATGGTAAGTTATGATGGTAATCCCAGTCACTTTTCTTTAACAAGAAAATCAGAGTGCTTTCAATTCTGCTTGAATTCTTTCAAACATAATGTTTAAATTGTATATATGTAGTTTTAAATTAATTGATTGAACTCAACTAAATGACAATGTTTTTTATTTTGTTTTCTCAAGATGATTTTTTACACTTTCTCTTTCTCGCAAAATAAATCGAATATGAATAAAAATGTGGCGCCTAATTTCATCTCTTTCTATTATAATATAGTTATTTCGCCAAAATTATAGTTTAACAGTGTAATTACTAATATATGTTGCGCCTTAAAAAATTCTTATTGCATTTGTAAATGTACACGAGATTTGTTTGGGAGAAACTTCACAACCATAAAAATACTACAAATAAAATTTATTACCAAAACTATACTTTAATAATTATTTATGTATTGTATGATAACAATGAATTTATACAATTTTGATTTTGTTTTTTCGCAATAAAAAATTACCCATTGGTAATTAACGCTAAAATGTGTTGCCCAATCCTGACCTAACGATTACTTAACGAAATTTGATAAAAGCGGTATGATTTTGTTGCAATGAGGTGTTACACGGGATTTTTTTTTGA